>RJWH01001311.1:377844-405194 GCA_004363575.1 Solenodon paradoxus
GTGTGTGTGTGTGTGTGTGTGTGTGTGTGTGTGTGTGTGTGTGTGTGTGTGTGTGTGTGTGTGTGTGTGTGTGTGCAGATGGGGCTGGGGCAGCAGGGAAGGCCTCCAAGGTAGTGACTTAAGAACTGGGCCTGGAAGCATCAGGATCTGAGAAGAAATAGAAAGAAGGGCTCCTAGGGCTTCCTTTCTCCCTTCTGTCTCCAACCCCCGTCCCTATGTTCCATAGCCCTTGTTCCCCACACAGGGGCTAGACCAGTTCAATCTTCTGTGCACACTGAATCTGTCAATCAAATTATACTCTTGAAAGGCAGAGGGGCTGACTCTAAGTCTCCAGTCCAATGCAGGCTCTGACCTAGGGGCCTGTGAGAGTGTGAGCCTACACTCTGCAAGCCCAAAGGCTGTTTGCTGTCACCTGTCTCCTCCAGTCCCAGCCCACATTGATTTAAACCCTCTCTAGCAGCTCTAGGGACAAAGTCTTTTTCCAGAAGAGAGCAGAGGGCGCCATAGGGGAGGTCTGGCCAAGTTCCACTGAGTTCCCGGAGCTCCTCAGAAGGAAGAGCTGGCTGCCCTGGCCCCCCAGCTCGGCCCCACCACGGGCAACCGCAAAACAGGAACCCTGCAACAAGATGAGGCTTTCCATTGCGTCAACAGAGGCAGGGACATTCCCGCAGAACTCTGACTTCACACGATTCCCCACTTCCCTGTGAGGATCCCTGACTGCAGCAGCACCTGCTCCTGGGAGCCCCGAGTCCTTGGGCCTCCATGGTTCCAGAGCCTCTGACAGCTCCCCAGGGCCCTGGGGTAACACCTGCCCTCAGCACTGGGACTCCAGCAATGCCTGCTTCCTCAGCTTCCCCTGGAGGGACCTTTTCTTCTCCTAAAATGCCACACCTTTCCAACATCCAAGACTTTGTCCTCCCAAGTGACATTCAGTCTCCTTCTTACCCAGAACCCAAGTCTGACCCACTTCCAGAATCAAGTTCCACCTGGGAGAACTCCAGCCTACTCCCACCCTAAAGTCTCTATTTCCTCCCCTTCCTTCTACAGAATTTAGAGTACGGAGCACAGGCCTCTCTGTTCATTCCTTTCTCCTCGCCCTGCTGCCCCTTAAAATTTCCTAGTGCCTCCTCCGACGCTGGTGGGAACACCCCAAAGCAGGGTCAAGCCTCTCTCATCTCTCCCAACTCACTCAATCCCCACACACAGGACCCCTAGCACAGACTGGCGGTTGAGCTCCTGGCGTGGAGCTCACCCTTCGGCGATGAGACACAGCAGCACTCGGTACAGCAATGAGAACAGAGGCCCCAGAGAGGAAGTGACTTGTCAAAGGTCACACACTCATTTGGCACCAGATCACATAGATATGATCACCAAGGGCTGGGCTCTGACAGCCAGGTTTCCACAAACACAGCACACTTATCTGTGCAGAGGGACACACAACCAAAGCCGATTCACAGGAGCTGGGTTCTATCCCACCGTTACTGTATCTCCAAGGTGACTGGGGGTGGAGGCCTTGGGAAATGTGGGTGCCCTGGCTGACACCTGTTCTCTATTCAACAAGCATGAAGCAACCACTATTGCCTTGGGCAGACACTCAGATGGCCTGGTCTCACCACTGGTCTCCTGCAGGAGAAGGAGAATCCAGAAGGGTCATGGGAGCTTGGAGAAGTCCCTGGAGCCAGCTTCAAGCAGGAGTCAGTGCCATGGCTGGGACTGCAGAGGAGGGGGAAAGGGACCCACTTCCTGGTGCTGCCCAGCGGGAGGGAGGCAGAATGCCTTGGCAGACCCAGCTAAAATGCACTCGGTGGTGGGAGTCAGGGCCTGGCGTTGTCAGTCAGTGTGGAAGAGCATATGGATTCTGGGGACTCAAAGTGCCAGGGTGGTCCACCTGGCTCCGGGCAAAGACCCAGTACACCTGGCCCTGAATAGCGCCCCTACCTCTGACAAGGGGACTGGGAAGCTGGGAGTGTCCTCAGGACCCCCTGGCAGGCGTGCTGGTGTCCCTGGCAGACAGCCACTCCCTTTAGTCAGCCATAGAGAACAGGAGGCCACAGCAAGCTCTGATGCTAAGGGGAAGCAGGCACCTCAGGACACAGGTACAAGGCCAGCGACAAAGTGACCTTGCTTTCGGGCTGCAGCAGGACACTGAAGCAAAGCACAATGACATTATATATAAACCTTAAGTTCAAAATGGCAGACTGGGGTATGGCAGTGGACTATGAGAAGACATGAGCTCCATCCCAGGCCTGCCCTGCTGTGTGACCTTGGGGCAGGAAGTCCCTTCACCTGTCTGGGGGGTGGGCTGACTGTCCTTCCCTCGTTGTGGTTAGTGGCTTGGGAGCTCCCTAAGAAGCTGGAAGCGCTTGGAGAGCAGGGGCCTTGTTTTTCTCTGAGCAGCCTCCCTTGTGAGGCTGCTTTTCTGCCAGGCCCTAAGAGAGTTTCTGCCTGCAGCTGAGGCTTCTGGGGAGGCGAGGGCAAGCCTGGCACAGTGAATGCCCTGTGGCAGGAGGGGCTGCAGGTCCTGGCAGGGTGGGAGCAAAGGGGATATGTGCCAGTCAAATAATCCAAAAATTCTCCCCTCCCTTAGGCTCGGTCCTGCACTCCTCTCTGGGGTGACACTAACGAACCTGGCCAGAGGCCCACTGACAGGGTCCCTCCCTGGGGAGAAGCAGCAGCCTCTCTTTAGGGACCACAGCTGCATGGATCACGGTAAACACCTCCTCACTAGCTCAGTCTTTCTCCCTCTCCTTCCAGCTCTGCCAGCACAGAACTCTCTGTTCCCCGGGACCCGAGGCTGAGCTGGCTCTCCCGCCCGATCGATAGATGACTTCACTAAGACTGACGCCTACCGGGTACCAAGACAGTCCTCAGGGAGGTCTGGGGCTGCTCCTGGGGCGCAGCCCACCCTTGTCCCCTGACTGACCTCTGCTGGGTGGCAGAGTGCAGTGGAGGTGTTGGAGTCCTGGGGCTCACAACACCCCTTTGCTGGGTGACCTTGGGCAAAACTGAGCCTCGGTTTTCTCCTGTGCTAACTGGGAGCACCTGGTCAGTCTCCTCCTCTCACTGGGAGGCCGGCAAAAAATAAAGTGCGAAGAAAATAGAAGGCTGGAACAGACTCATCCTGCACTGTCACACCTGTGGGCTCTGGGGTAGAGTCCTCACCTCATTTCTCTCCTAAGTCTCCATCCTTCTAGGCCAGAGCTGTCTCATGGAACTTCCTGCCATTGTGGAACGTTCCAGAATCTGAGCAGCCCAATCTGGTAGCCACTCACCACACGGGGCTGTAGTACATCTGAAAGGTGGATGGTCAAATGAAACACTGAATTGCTTGTGACTTTTAATTATTTTAAATTTATAAACAGCTTATACAGGGCCAGTGGTTACCATATTGGACCATGCAGTGCAGGACACCAGTTCTGCCATCCTTACTCCAAGGGAGTGACCGAGGCAGGCCTGGATTGAACATCAAGGAGCAATTCTCTCTGTCTGACTGACATAGACTACGGACTCTAAGTTCCTAGGGACTGAGCACAGCTGGGATGCTTAGTACTCAATCATCACTGACTTAAATCCAAAAGTGCTCTTTCAATCCTTCACCTCCCCACTCTGATAAGGCAAACAGCGCCCGGTCACTTTTCTGCTCATACAGCTGACTCACTAGTCACAGAGACTTCACTGCCTCCCAGGTGCTGTGGCTGGCATTAGGGGACACAGGCCAGAGTGACATAGAGCCCCTGTCTTCAAAGAGCTCAGTCAAGGTCTTGCTCCAGTCAGAGCATTGATAAACTTCCTCTGTCCCCTCCTAAGTGCTCTCTAATTTCACAGGCCAGTCTTCCCATCTGAAACTGGGGGTCCCTGAGTGCACAGGCTATGCTGAGAAGGGGCGGGGGCGGGGGGGGGTTGAGAGAGAGAGAGAGAGAGAGAGAGAGAGAGAGAGAGAGAGAGAGAGAGAGAGAGAGAGAGAGAGAGAGAGAGAGAGAGAGAGGTTAGAGAGAGATGACTGGGCTCTGGATGATGGGGAGGCTGTGAAGGAGAGATTATGAAGCAACTCTCAAACTCTGCAGACTGCTGCTTCCGGTAAAGACCCAGATTCTCACCAAGCTTCACTGTTTGGTGGTTTCTCACTAAGGAAGTTCAGGGTAAAAATAGCTCAGGAGGGGACTTGAATCCAGCTAGTTGTGTGTGTGGGGAGGGGTAGTCACTGCTTGGCTAATCCACAAAAACAGGGGGAACAGCTTTATTAGTAGCCATGTAGACACCAAGCCTCACTCTCACCTGGCCCTCCTCCCCTGTCCCCCCACCCCCTGCATGGTGGGACAGGGCCTTTGACTCTAGTGGATGGGAGATGAGTTTCAAGCCCAGAACCTCAGAGCTGGAGGGGCCCAAGTATACCATCTGGGGTCAACCTGATTACCAGGAGGCACTACCTTGCCCACTCCTCCAATTCACTCTCCAGCTGCTCACAAAGCCTTCCTGCTGCAAAAGCCACCAGCCACATCCAGTGTCCATCTGCCAGTCCAGCCTGATGGTCAAGGGCAGGAGACCTGGGTCCCTGCCCTGGGAATGAGGGTCTCCAGAGTCCATCTAAGCTGGCACCACTCCCTCCACTGGTGCCAGGGTTAGGGCAGGGAAAGCCACAGCCCTGCCTTCTCCTAGACTCCCCCAAACTGGACCCCAGGTGGACTCAGGCACTGGAACTTATCTCGTGGCCCAGGCTCCAAAACTCAGAAGATCCCAACACTAGAACCGCGATTGGACCACCCAGACCTTGCGCCTGGGCAGGCCTCTGAGAAGCCCTGCCTCCAAGGTCTTAAACAAGACCGGCCGCCTGGTGTCAAGCACCCACAAACGCCCCTTCCAGTCCTCCTCTGCCCAACAGACTCTGCTTCTATCTTAGCCGCCTTCCCAGCACACACTTGTCAGAAGTCGGTCCTGCACCCACCGCTCTCAGGAGGGCACCTCACCACAATGGTGGCATCGCCAGAGCGCGCGGGGACCCCTCAGAGCTTTCAGCATTAGGGCTGCATTCTGACAAAGGAGCAGCTGAAGTTAAGGACCCTAAGCGGCAGGCTCCACGCAAGGTTTCCTGACTGATTCTTATCTTTCCAACGGGGGCCGCTTGAGCCTTGTAAAATGTCTGCTAGGGATCAACACTTCACCTTAGGGTAGCGAGCGTGGGGAAACACCCAGGCCACGGTCCCCAGAAAAACGAGGGCCCTCTCGGTGGGCGCACAAAAATCGAGACCGGCGCACGCCGGTGCCACTCTCGACCGAGCCTCGGGCTGACACCATGCAGCACACGGCGCTACCCACAATGCACCGGCCCTCCTCTGTCACACACAGGCACGCACACTCACCCCCGGGCCGGAGCGAGCCCGGCCCGGCCCGGCCCGGCCGCGGGCGCACCCGCGCCAACCCCTCCAGCCCCGCACTTACCTAGAAGTTGCACCCGATGAGGTCCCGCCCTGGCGCCCGCGGGGGCTGGGGCCCGGCCCGGGACAGCCGCGGCGAGCGACTCCGGGCAGGGTTCAGCCGGCGCCGAACAAAGGCTGCGCGCAGGCAGCGGGCGCCGCCTGCATCCCCGCTCCGCGCCCGGGCGGCGGCGGCGACGGCGGCGGCGCAGGGGCCCGGGCGGCTCCGGCGGCCGCTCGCTCCGCGCTGCCCGCTCCGAGGGCGCTCCGGCTCCCGCGCTCGCACTCGCAGCTGCCCGCCACCGCCGCCGCCGTCCGGCTACCGCACCGCACACATCAATTATTCATCGCCCGTCTCCAGCTTCCCGGGCGAAGCCAATCACAGGCGGAGGCTCCGCTAATGGGGCCGCCGCCGCCGAGGAGGCAGCCAGCCGCGCGCCCGGGCGCAAGCGACAGCCCTCAGGGGACGGGGATGGGCCGGGGGCGCGCGGGGGGCGGGGGCGCACAGGGCGCACCAGCGAAACTTCCCACGGCCCACGCCCCGCAAGGCGCGCTGAGACCCTGCCGGCGCGACCACCCACCCTGCGCGCGCCGGCGTGGGGCTGGGGGCTCGGGGGAGGCCGGGCGCGCCGCGGTGGGGGAGGGGAGGAGGAGGAGCGCGGGAGGAAGATGAAAGGCTAGCAGACCTGCCTCGGCGCCTCCAGGGAGCGCCGGCTAGCGCGCCCTCCCCGCCCCGCGAGCCTCGCGGTCCGCACCCCCGCCCCCCAGCCCGCCGCCCGCACTCACTCACTCGCGCGCGCAGACCGTCGACCCAGTCACTTTGCTGCGAGGGAGCGCGAGCGAGTATGAATCCGAGGCAGCTCACATTTCAAACTTGCACGCAGGGGTGGTGCCGGTGCACGCCGCCGCGGAGCGAACGCAAGACCCAACGACGAGCGGCTCTCCAGCCTCCGGGCGGGGGCGGTGACCAGGCCCCCTTCCCTCCCCTGTCTAGGCAATTAATTGGAAGCAACACTTGTGAGAGTGGGTCTCCCGGAGTGCAATCGCCCGAGGGGGCTGCTGGGAAGGCGGAGGGTGACTTCGGGTGTCTCCAGTCCCCCAGCGAATCCTCCCAAGTGGTCATGCTAATGAGGGTCCTCCGCGGAGCGGGGGGCGGAGAAGGGAGCTGTTCTGGGCGGCCTAGGCTGGGGAGGAGGGGCGAGGGCGGGGCGGCACTGGGGCATCCGGATTACGACCTCGGTTTAAAGGATATTCGGTACTAGCCTGGGGGGCGGAGAAAGCTGGTGGCCTGGCATTTTCCCTAGCACAGAGGCCTCTGTCACCTTCGGGATTCCCCGAGGACTGAGCCCGGGGCGGGGTGAGAGGGCGCACGTACGCTCTAGCTCCCCGACTTCGGGAGTTCCTGCGCCCTGGAGCCAGCGACTGTAGGGAACCGGGCCGGGCTGGGGGGAAGGAGCGGGGCGTGGGCTCCACCCCGGCCCGGGAGCTGCTGCCTTCCTGACTGGGCATCCTGTGGCGGCCACGGCCTCTTCCTTCCAGCCAGTCGGTTTCAAGGGCTCCTAACCCTGAGCTGACCCCTCTCCACCTCTCCTCCGTGGGGGTGTCCCTGGAAGCCGCCCGGCAGCCCTACTCCAAAGGGCTCTGCACACCTCCCTCTGGTATATGGGCACTTCCCATCACCTCCCTCTTGGGAGAAACTAGAGTTTACAGCACCCTCCTCCCAGTCCCGCCCACCTGCCAGCACCAGTTTCTTGAAAGGTAACCTAAATGCCCCAAACATTAAGAAGGTAAATGGGGCCCTGTCAATCACTCTAAAGAAAGGTAGCAGAACAGACTTTAAAGGACTCCGTGCACTGTTCCCAGGCCACTGCCCAGCTCCACTCCTCTAGGCCTTTGCAGCTTCTGACTTCTGACTTGCGGAGATCACGCCCTCCCCCTTTTTCAGTCTGAGCCTCGGGCTGGCCCCTAAAAATTCCTGTCTGCCCTGCTGCCTGCCCTGGAAATGGCTGAGACAAATCACTTATCTTGAAATTAATGTCCTTGCTCCTTGTTTGACATAAATCGTTAGCAGGCTCTAATCCCACCCACTGCCACTTGAAATATCACTTTTGAGGATGGCATTTGGAAATGCAGTTGTCATGGGCTTTCCCTCCGAGGAGCTGGTTAAATGGATTAATTCATACTTCATAACTTGTGCCTTTTGGACAAGAACTAGCTTCCTGCAAGAGAGATTAATTGGCGTTCCCTTCCTGCGGGGCCAACCCAGAGCTCAGGGGAAGGGTTTCTCTGCTCAGTGCACATTTCAGGTTCTGCTCGGTGTCACCTCTAAGGAGTCTTCCCTCATCTTGGGTTATAATGACCTCTTTGAGAGATAGCCGTTTATTCACTGAGACATTCATAGAAGCCCTGTCCTCTATGGAACCCCGCAGGGGTCTGGAATCCTGAGAGGGAAACGTCCAGGGAAGAGTCTCATTTTTCTCAATGCGTTTGGCCCAGTCCCCAGTAGCCCCTAAATAATGTACTCCAAAGCCCAGTGCTCAGCTGGTAACACCAAGAAACAAACGGGGCATGACAATTTGGCCCACTTGTCAGAAGAAAACATTGACAGCATTGACCCTAATACTCAGTTTTTAACGTTAATCTGGTTTTAACAATATCAGGGCTCAAACCTCAATTATACAGAATTCAAACAGCCAACAGCTCCAATAACCGGAAACAGAGGCTCCTCCTCTCCCAGAAATTTTGTTCAATCTTAGTTCACAATATCAATCTCATCTTCAGTGACTTTTGCGCCACCAAAGATTCCAATGTTGGAAGCTTCCAGGCTCAATTTTGAAACACCCTGTGTGTCTGGCACTCTGCAGTTGGCCCCAGGCACATAGTTCATAAAAACCACTCCAGTAGGTCAAGCCAGAATCTGTCCTGGAATGGAACAGAGGTTTTGACACCAGAGGGACACAGACCGGGAGGCAAAGCTTTGAAACTGGTAAGTCCCACCAGCCCTCCCCCCCCCCCGCCCCCTTCTCCCACACCCCCACCCCATGCCCATCTCCCAGTTCTCTCAGGACTCATCCTGGGAGGGTGAGGCTGGAGCAGAGTGTTCATAATGACCCTATTTAAGCTTCTCAGACCTGGGACGCACCTTTTTTGACTTTTCCCAGGTAAGCCCCCCTCCCCTCAAAAAAGTAAGTACACGTCACTAGCAGATTTACATAATTAGGAAAACAAATTGTTTTCATTCACCAACCCACACCAACCCAGCTTCCAGTGAAAGCTCAGGTTTTCACATGCTAATTTTGAGGCCAGCCTGGCCCCATTCTGCCCCTCTGAGCCCACTTGGTTATCAGCAAGCGCATATTAATACCACACAATCGAGTCCACAGAAAGGTGGGGAATCCAACCTGTTCCCGCTTCACTAGGGCTGCTCCCCACCTACTCCACATTCCAACTCCACTGCTCCAACTTCCAAAGATTTGCTCAAAAGCCTGGGGCCCAAAGTGGCCTGCTCCACCCCCTGGGCGCCTGCCTTGATAAGGATCTACAGGAAAGGGCCTCAGACAAAGGCGCTCTCCACCTCTGCTCAGTCACTCAGCAAGTTCTCCGAGTGACCTCAGCGAGGGAGGCACAGCTCTGGGAATGACTTGGGAGGCAGAAAAAAAGGAAGAAAAGAGGGAGTGCGGCGCCCGGGTTCCTTGATGAATGCCCTCAAGCGCTGGGAAGGCTGATGCGGGATCAATAGCGGTGGCTTTTCTTGCGGGTGTTTGAACTCCTCCTGCCGCGGGCCCTGGTGAGGCAGAGTCGCCAATAAATCACAGCGCTGCAGCAGGGAAGGCAGCAGTGGCTGGCTCCGGGGGGAGGGAGGATGCTTTGCCCAGCCAGAGCCTGCCAAGCAGATCCCACCCTTGTAGACCAACTGGGCCATGGGTGGAGCATGGGGCTGATGCAGTCTGGGGTGCAGGAGAAGCCTCCTGTGGGGTGAAGGAGCAAGGAATGCCCCAGCCCAGGCCGGTAAGGAGAAAAAGAGCAAAGCCAACTAGTGTGGAGGTCACCCAGGGGTTGAAAGTGGCTTGTCCTTGGGGCTTCCTGGCTCAGGGCAGGGCCACCTCCTGTGTGAAGCTTTGTGTGGTGGGAGGCCTGGAGGTGTAGACAAGCCAGCCCAAGACTGAGGCAGAACAATGCACCCAAGGGGTGACTCTAATGGGCTGTGCTGGGGCTTCCTGAAAGCAGGGCTTGTGGACTCAGCAGGTCCTCTACAAGGATCCCAGGGACTGAGGGCTGTCACCCAGGTGGGCTCAGACAGGTAGGGAGCCTGAAGTCGACAAGGAAAGCTCCTGGGCTTGTGTCCAAGAGTTCAGGCCACGGAACTGCCTAGGCCATATGCCTTTGCATAACTGTCCCTCTCAGGACTCCGGCGGGAGTGCAGACATACAGCATGTTCATTCAAGGAAGGCACAGAGACTGTGGGTAACAGGCTAGGGAACATCTCACTGTCACCTCAGCTGCCCCAGGAAGCTCTAACAGTTGCACCAGGCATAAGTCAACTTAGGGCCTCTGTCTCCTTCTCGGGCTTCTGCTCGTTTCTTGAGGAATCAAGGCCCAAACTCCATGTCTGTTGGTAATGCAGTGATTTCTGGCCCTTTCCCTTCCTACTTCACCCTCGTCTACCTCCTCAATTCTACATGTTCGGTCTTGAAGAAGGAAGGCACAGGTGAGGTTCAGCTCCCACTTCGTGTAGGTATCCTTGCTCAGCTGAACCATACATGGGGACAGAAGGGGGGCACACTCCCTATCTAGGTCTCAAATCTGTCTGTAATAAGAAGAGATGACAGTGCTTGCTGGTTACCAGGCACCAATCTGGATACTTTCCAAGTATCAACACATCACCCTCACTTACTGCCCTCTCTGAAAAAGTGTGATTCTTCTTCTCACTCTAGAGAGGATAAACTGAGGCACAGAGAGGCTTAGATAACTTGCTAAACAATTTAAACTATTCTGCAATCTAAAGTCTGCACTGGTCCCATAAACTATCTTGCCAAGATGGGACTCGAAGGCTCACAAGGGAGTGACCGTGATAGTCACACAGCGTGAGGAGAGCTATGCTCTAGACTTGTTTCATGTTCTTTCCAGCAGACCACATTGTGCATATTGACATCTTTTCTTGCTTTGTGTGTGTTTTTTTTTTTTTCTAGTTTAGCATCCAGGTAATTGCAAGCATTCCCCGCCACCACTGACTCCTCCATCATTCTAGGTTGGCTTGGTCTCCATCTTAAAGGAATTGGGGACATGATGGCAAAGGCAACCTCTCTCTTCCTGTCACTTCATCACAGCCCCTTCCTAGATTTATCCCCCAGAAGGGCTGCATTCCTAGAACCCTGCATTTGGCTTCTGCTCAAATCTCATCATCATTTCATTAAGAAAACAAAACTCAACTTTACCCCATTCCTCTACTTGGCACCTCTAAGAAGCCCTACAATTGCCGAGTTATTGGGGATTCAGGAAAGCCTTCTGCTGAAGGGAGCAAGGAACCTGGGGATCAGGCACAAATGAACACACAGGTAGCTTCAGCCTGCAGGGGCCACCTGTTGCCTACTTGCTGAGCTGGCAAGGAGGCCTCCCAGCAGGCTGCTTGGCCACACCACTGGGATGCCGACAGCCATGGAGTCGCCAGGGTGTCTCACGGACAGGAGGTCTATAGGCAGAGGCCGGAGTTGAAATGGCAGGAACTGGCCACGTCCCTGATAGGTGAGGAGCTTGGAGGGAAGAAGACTGGATTTACACAGCCACAAGTCAGGGAACTTCCAGAAGCTACAAGAGACCCTGAAACAGACCCAGTCCTAGAGCATGGGCCCGCATACCCACTCCTTGAATCTGAACTTCTGGCCTCGGAAACTCTGAGACACTGTGTCTGTGGTGTGCGCCCAGACCGTGACACTGTGTTGTGGCATTTCTAGCAAACGAATACACGTGGTGAGGCTGTTAAAACCAAACTCATAGCACAGCTCAGCATAAATCCCTTCTTCTAGAGCTCCAGCTCATCAGCGTAAAAATCCAAGTCCTTATTGTGACCCTTAAGACCACATGTGTCTGGGCCTGTCACCTCTCTGACCTCATTTTCTTCTCATCGCCACTGGGTCTCTCTGCTCCAGCATCCCTGCTTGTCTGGTTGCTAATGCCCAGATGCACCCTCAGAGGGCTGCAGGTACAGGTGTCTTCTCTAGGTAGTTAGGCACTCAGGTGAGACCTTCTCTGCCACGCTGCCCCATGCTGCAGCCTCTCCTGATACTTCTAAGACCTGTTCCTGGCTTAACTTTCTCCTTCATGTTTATGACTGCCGTATTTCAGTTGTTTCCCTTGTTTAAAGTTGTCTCCCCTCCTAGAAGGCAAGCTCCGTGCCCACAGCGACTTGTCTCCTACATGTTATATAGTAACAGTATCTTGAACTAGGCCAAGCAGATGTGTGGTATTTGCTGTGTGAATGGAACAAGGGCCAGTTCCCGGAATGACTGAGTGAGCAAAGGAGTAAGTGGATGAGCAGTGCAGCCTGTGCTCCTGCTCCCCTGCCTGCCTGCCCAGTGACTGGGTCCCTGAATCTCAGTCTGGGAGAACACGGGCTGGTGCTGCATGGAAGTGCCCTGTCAGACAGGAAGCTCAGGCTGGCTAGCCAAGGGGCTGCCGGCTGCCGGAGGTGATGGAGCTCTCGCCACCCAGACCTCTAATGAATCTCTTCCCATTGATTTCTGGAGTCGCCTTTGAAGGGAAGAGACAGCCAAGGCAGCTCAAATGTCTGTGCCTCAGCAGTCCTGGGGTTTTATTGCTTCTCCCAGAACACGGCTTTGACAGGGGGCTTCCGGACAGCCCCCAGGTTGGACTGACATAAGCTCCCTGCAGTTGGAAAGGCAATTTCCCTTTCTGCTGAAGCTTTCAGTCTGTCTGCCCCGCTGGCTGCACAGCACACCTCCCTGTCTGGGCTGGGGGAGCCCAATTCAACTCCTGATGCTCTCAGACAAAGGCACAAGGGGATGTCATCCACTTTGCAGAGGAAGAAATGGGGCTCAGATGGGGGAGGATTTAAGGCCACACACACACACACACTCTGGCCCAAGTCTAGGCAGCCAGGTAGGGCCCAATGTAGGCTGCCCCACACACATGCAAAACCCCAGTGTGCCCCCACACCGCCTGTTCTGCTCGATCCTTTTCCCCACAGAGGCTCTGCTTGCCCGTTTGGTATCATCAGCTCACTCAGTATTAGAGTAAAGGGGCCCTTGTCTCACTTTTGAAATGCAGGAACTAAGGCTCAGAGAAGGGCCGGGGCTTCCTGCAGTCACACAGCAGATGAACATATTGTCAGGACCAGACCCAGATTCCTGCTTTGTTCCAGAGTCACAAGTCACCTTTCCCAGGCTGCGTTCCCACCAACGGCAGTATCCAGGGCATGCTCTCCAAACTGTCAAGTATGAGGCAGAGATGAGGGTTTCCTGCTCTAAAGCGCTCTAGTGCATCAATTGCCTGTGGCTCCAGCAGAGTGAGGGGGGCAGAGCACGAGTGGGTGGGCCGAGATGGGGAGGGGAGGGCCCAGCCCACTCTGGTCTTCCTGCCAGCAGGGAGGTCGAGGGCTGGAACCCAGGCTGTTCAGCTTCTTTCTCAGGTGTCACATATGTTGGGAAGAGAGGTAGGGGCATCTGGGCTCAAAAGAAGAAAGGAACTTCTGACAGCTTCTGACAGGGCTGACCAGGGGCGAGTGTGAGCATCCTGTCTCCCAGGATGTGTAAGCCAAGCATGGAGGCCACAGAAGGGATCCCATACTGGCAGGATGATGGCTCCTGAGGCCTCTTCTGCTTTGGGGCGCTGTGATAGGTGAGGAAGGGGTTTGGAAGCACGCACAAGCAACTTGCTCTCTGGGCAGTCAAACAGCAGTGTTATGAACTTCATGAGCACTGCAGTTCATCACTTCATTGCAGTTCATTGCCTGATGGCTTCTCTCCCTCCTCTGCTGGTGATCCCTTGAAGAGAACATTCCAGAGTGCCTGTGTCCTTCCAGCCCCTTTTCCCAGTTCATAGCAGCCCAGGGAATCTGGTAGCTTCCTTGATTGCTAAGTGTGGTCCCAGGTGTCCCCTACCCCTGGGGGCTCTGGACATGAGTAGACAGGCCATGTAGGAATGTCTGTCTGGGGAAAATCCAAAGTGGCCGCCAGGGCAGGGCAGGAGTGGGAGGCCTGATGTTGAAATCGGGATCTGCAGAGCTGCGCTCGGCAGGTGGGAATAGCACACTCTTCTGCCTGGAGGCCAAGTCCCCATCTGAGATAGATGCTGCCTGCTGGAGAGACTTAGGGGGCTTGCTGTGTGACCAAGGGGTCACTGCCTATCTCTGGGTCATAGCTTCCCCACCAGTGCAGATGCTGGCCTCTCTTTGTGATCAGGGCACTGGTCTCCCCACGTCTTGTTGGAAAGGCACCAAGAAATACCACCCTTGAGCTGACCCCACTGGTTTCCTGTGAAGACCAAGCAGGCCAGGCAAGATGCCTATGATACACATGACCTGTTAAGATGCCAGAGTAGTAATCCAAAATGGCAGCCTGTTATGGCCCCATTTTTGGAGGTGTATTGGCTGCAGATTATTAGCATATCACCCTTGGTAGACTAAGCTCCACAGGAGCAGCGATTCTGTCTATTTTGATCACTGCCATTTCCCTCAGCTCTATACCTGACCCATAGCAGGTTCAATAGATATTTGGTAACTCACAAGTTCAGATCCCAAGAAGTGGGCTTTCAGCTACTCCTCATAATTTCCTGTATGCATTTGTTGTTCTACAAAAAGTATGCATTACTTTTTGTGATGAGAAAAAAAAAAAAAAGAACAACAGCTGATAACACCACTTTCATTTTAGAATGAAATGAACACAAAGTTAAGATGTCTTTCCTCTGACTCGCTGCTGTGCAAGGCTTCAGAACGGTGGCTTAGAGTCAGGCGTGAAACAGTCTCGGTCACCAGCAGAGTGGGTGAGGCCAGCCTGCGTGACCCGGGATAGGGCAAGGGCCACAGGCATCACTGGAGAGGCCCTATCCATCCCTTCCCTCTCCCGCGGCACAATTCTAGCCGAGCTGTCTCTCTGGACACCTGGAATAGCCTCCAAGCTGTCTTCTCTGCCCCTGGCTCCTCGCTCTCTATGAGTTGAGACTTTCTAAAATGCAAAGCCTATCATATCACTTTATGGCCTAACACCTTCCATGGCTCCCCAAAACTGTCAGGATCAAGTTCAAGTTCTAGCTCCTTATGGCAGCATTGAAGTTCTTGGAAGTCTCATGCACAGTCTCCAGAGGGCCCTTTTCCTATGTCCAACCCAGGCTGCTCCTGTCTGGGTGCCTCCAGACCCTAGTTTGACCACCTTAACTGGAGGCATGCTCTATCCCACAAACGCAGAGACTAATCAAAATGTTGAACAAATTCTGAGCACTACTCTGTATCTACAGGGGAAATTGCCACAAATTCAAGGGTGGAAGGAAAGCTGAACGTTTCCTCTCATCAACGTAGGAAGCTTTTCAGGGAGTTAAGGAACTAGGAACCTCTGGATGAATCTGAATGCTGGGGCCAGCAGCCTGGGTCAGGACTCTCAAGAAGGGAAAACATTAGCTCTGGGGAATCTCAACCCCGATGAAGCTATAGATTGGGGTCAAGCAGTGCTGCCTTTTCCCTGACTCAGTTTCCCCATCTGGAATGCAGGCAGTGTCCTGGAATGTACGGTTGAAAGGCACGGCTCTGGGAACTAAGCCAGTACTGCTGCCGTTCCCCCTCAGCTCCTCCACGCCCCACTCGGGCCCCAGACAGACCTGGGAGTGTGGTATGTAATTGCATTTGGCCTAATTATGGAATTGCACCGAGGAACAGCTAGTACCAACAGAGACTCGGGTGTTGGGGGTGGTTGGAAGCCAGGAGCCAAGAGGCAGCCTCCAGATCTCCAGGCATTCAGGGAACTAGCACCAGCACCTCATATCCCTTAACCTTTGTTTGCTTGGAATCCTGGGAGGCAGGTGGCACTGTTCCCATTTTACATGGAAGGAAACTGAGACTCAGAGAGAAATATTAGGTACAGGAATACCACGTCAGAAGAAGGAGAGAGATTTGAACCCGCATTGCTTCTGCGCTTGGGGCCTTAGCCCATGCTGTTCCCTCTGCCTGGAAGGTCTGACTCCACCCACCTCTCTGGGCCATGTCCTCCCTGTTGCCTTCCTGCAAGGGTCACTTCCTCGAGAAGGGGCTCATGGCCCCTTCCACATGTCCTCTGCTAAGTCTGACACAATGATTATGTCGTCATTGGAGGTAGTTTATACATTTTCCTCCTCTCCATCTAGCCTCGGGCTCTAGGAGGGCAAGGACTAACCTGTCTCCCTCGCACTGTGTCCAGGCATCCAGCACAGGGCCCACTAGGCTGACGTGTTCTTTTCTTCCCCAAACCAGTCTTGGCCTGGGTCTTCTTGTCGTCACTGGCCTGGGTCTCGGAGGTGGAGGTTCTCATCTGGAAGCAGCACTGTAGCTGGGGCTGTGCCAGGCATCCCTCAGAGTCGTCGGGGAGCTGAAGTGATGATGCAGAGGACACACCCTCCAGACCTTCTCACCCCCAGGACAGAAGGACAGGGGTCTTCTCTGTGAGACCCTGAGTGGGACATCTGGCATGACAGCCTACCGTTGGTAGGTGAAGGGACAGGCCCAGGGTCACCCAACTTGCAGACAGAGCAGTACTAGAAGCCAGGCCAGCTTGAGGGTGGGGTCAGACCTCACTGTTGCTCACCACGTAACGGAGCAAATGAACAAGACCAGCAGAGGGACAGGCACTGCAATCCAAAGAAAATCACTTGAACTGTCAAAGAAGGAGATCTTCCCACCAAGGCATCTGCCCGTTGGGCCAATTTGTAAGGCAGCCCTGCTCCTGGGGCACATCAAGGTCTCTGTGGATCCAGGATGCAAAGCTCCTGCCTCCTTCTGGAAGGTAGTCAGATTTGCTACCAAGTGTACATACAGTTCTGAAGCAGAACTCCCCGGGACTGATCCCGGCCCTGCCACTTGTTAGCTGTGTGACCTTCAGCATGTACTTAGCCTCTCCAAGTCTCAGGTGAAGAGGTGAGGATGTATATGCAGTATTTTGCCTGGTACTGGAACATAGTAAGGACTCAATAAAAATAAGTCCTTTTTTTTTTTTTTGAGAGGAAGGAAGGGCAAAGAGGAAGCAACATTTGAAGGAAAGAAGGAAGGAAGTAGCACTTTTATTTATTTTGGGTTTTCACCCTGACCCCAGGTCATGAACTTGGGTCCTTGGGCTTTATGTAGTTCAAATGCCAGCATCTCAGTCGCCTGAGCCACAAGGGAGTGCCCCCAAATTAATTCCTTGATCGATGTGATGCTGCTGCTGCTGATGACCGGTAGCAGGACTAGAATGCAGCATTAGAGCAACAGGAGAGGGGGAATAACAGCAGCAGCAGTATTCATAGCTGTGACAGCAGTCCTGACACCACTACCAGTAAAGGGAAGAGTTTTAGCGGTGACAGTCACACTAGCCCCACCCCAGTTCAATGAGGGGGTGCTGGAAGAGTGCTCTATCTGTGCCAATCTCCCCTTAGATAAACATAGGGGGACGGGCCAGGTGGACCCCAGAGGCCCTCCACATCTGACATTCAGTCAGAGAGTAATGGTAGCAATAAAAACAATACTACTACAGATATTTACTATTTATACTTATTATATAGCCCATGACCTCTGCAAGGACACAGTCTCCCTGCTTCCTGTTTCCTGTCGAGCACACACTCTCTCTCTCCCCGACACAGCCTTCTTCCACTCAGCTGATTTGGGTTTTTTTGGCATTGGGAGAAGGTATTATCTGCTCCTGTTTGCCTGGGTTACTGGGATGGAACAAGCAGATACCGAGTTTCCACCACACGCAGGCACAGCTTCTCAGTGTCATCCATCTACTTCTCATGACCTCAGCAGACAACCTGGGAGGGAGGTATGGTTAGCCCCTTTTCCTGACGCCACATCTGAGGCTCAGAGCAGTTAGGTCGATGGTCGTCACACAACGTGACAGCCGGGAGCAGGAGGCAAGCCCAGGCTGGTCTACGGCTACGGCTGGACACTTAGCACCTGGGTGATTTCCCCACACACGCTGACATAGTATGGTGTTCACTGAAGGTGACCTGTCCCACCTACTCTGCAGATTGACACTTTCTCCTCCCAGCAGTCAGGGGCCCATCTGTCCCCACCTTGGCCCTCAGTGAAAGATGTGATGCTGCTACTGCTGTCCCCACTACTCCATGCCTCATGGTCACCTGAGAGCCAATCAGTCAGGGCTGGGCCAGGGGTCTTGAAAAAGAGGTGGGCAACATTCAAACCCTCAGGAGCCTTCTCACAGAATTGGAGGCCCTGCCGTTCTTGGCTCATGTCATGCAAGGCCTTAGGTGGCCCCGGTGATGAGGCTGCCCCGTGGGGGCTGCTGGGTCCTCTGGTCCCCCAACCCTCCTCTGTAGCTCCCCTGTGCACATGCCTGCATCTGCTCTGTGTCCCACCTCCTGGTGGTGTGACCACGTGAGTTTGTGACCCCCCCAGCTGGGGCAGCCCTTTCTTTATGACGAGATGTGGGACCTGGACCCTGAAGCCCAGCCTTGGCCTGACCAGGGGACCAGTGACTGGTTGGTGTGACCTCTGCCTTCTGTCCTTTCTCTTTACAGAGGCAGGGCCTTTTTCCTCTTGTTTTCTCCTCCCACCATTTTCTCTCCATGTGGGGAGAAGAGCCGGACTGATGGCAAGGCCCTGACCCGGGGTGGGCAGGCCAACCTCCCCCGTGCAGCCTTCCAGGGCAGCTCACAGCCAGCGACGCCTTGCAGCTCCTCTGGCGCCTGGCTTCCCCACAGAGCTCGATCCTTCACCAATTTACCCTCACCGTCTGTGCTGTGGAGGGCAAGCTCCCATTTTCTCTCTTCCGAGCCCCATTTGCACAGACGTGGGCCCTTCAGACACACGGGCCCCTTGCCTCCCGGCCTCCTGGCAGACACTTAATTAGGAGGAAGTGATTCTAAACATCTGGGGCGCACATCTGAGAGTGGGCTCAAGACCACACGGAGCCTGGAGGAAAGGGGAACACATGCAATTATGTCACTTCCTCGGCTGAGGGTGTGCGGGGGGGTGGGGTGGGGGCAGTGCTGAACAGCAGCAGGCATTTCTGGGGACAACGAGTCTGGAGAGGCTTCAGGTGACTCCTGGGCAGGGCAGAGCTGAGCTGCTGCCAGTGGGGCCAGTGGTGCTGGAGCTGTGGTCCCAGGGGAAAAGGGAGACAAAGAGAATGAAGGAGAGACGGAGAGGGGAGAGAGAAGAAAGGAGAGGGAGAAGCAGAGAGAGAGAGAGAGAGGAGAGAGGAGAGAGGAGAGAGGAGAGAGGGGAGAGGGAGAGAGGGAGAGAGGGAGAGAGGGAGAGAAAGGGCAGAGATGCAGGGGACAGTTTTGCTCTGCTGGAAATGGGCTTCAGGCTTCCAGGAAAGGAAGCCCCCTTGACAGCCCACTGGGAGAGGAGCATGCCCACTCCTGTCAATGTGCACTGTGGAGGCAGACCCAATTCTGAGCTTGGCCGAGTCATGTACCCTCCCTCTGTGTGATTCTGCATATGGGATTCGCTTTTTTGAGCCTCAATTTCCTCACCTGGAAAAGGGGACAGAGGTCTCCCTTGTGGGCTATTTTAAGAATCAAGGGGCTCCCCTCGGGCAGGCGATGGCAGAGCAGGGCTATCCCTGAACATTAATTCCTGCTACACTGTTGGGGGCGGAGCTTCCTGCTGGACCTGGCAGCCCTGTGGGTTCCCGCATGCCCCCTCAGCTTCCCGCTCCTGACGTGGGTCTCCTGACACTGTCTTTTTCCTGAGTGTGTCTGGTCTATGAGCAACTTGAAGCCCCAATCTCTAGGGTTACTAGGTGCCAATCATAAAGACGGCATATAATAGGTGCCCATGCATGCCTGTTGAAGGGTGAATTTAGTTTATCCTTTGCACTGAGTTTCTGCTGTCATTATAATTATGAGCCTGTCTGAAACGCAGACTCCTAATTTTTCCCCCCAGTAATTCCTGTTTCCTGCTAGAGACAATAGTGGCTCTTCATCTGAAACAGGTGAGACTGGGTCCTTTGGAATTCCCTCCAGGAGTCCGGCCCCAGGCAGCATGTCCCACCTGGCCAGCCTCAACAAGCCAGAAATGTAACTAGGACTATAATGAAGCATCTGTGAACAAATCCAGAGCCGCCAAGCTCTGGGGTCTGCTTCTCTCTGGGCCCAAGAAGAGCAAAGGCCACCTGCCTGGCCACCACCCTGTCTCCAGAGAGGGGATTACCATCTTGCAGTGCCTCTGCTGCAAAACACAAACACCTGGTTGCCTGGGCAGCACCTTGCCAGGGCGACGTGTGCCCGATGGTCCCTTGAGAGGCAGCTGGGTTGCCACGGAAACAGAATTGCTGCTGCTCTTAGCCTGGAGACCTGGATTCTAAATCCACTGGATGCCACGCTTGGACAAGTGAAGGATTTTGCATGAAGTCACACAGCAAGTAGGTTTCAGAGCCTGCACTACAGTGTAGGACTTAATCATCAGGATGGTTATGTACAGAGCCCTTCTGAGATGCCAACTTGTGTTAAGTACTTACTACCCATCATTTCACAACGATGTGGGAGATGTGGCCAGGGTCACATATGGCATGGAAACGACAGAGCTGAGTCGAGTTCAGGAGCCCAGGTCAGCCTGATCCTGAAGCCTGAGCTGCTGGCCTGTCCACTCTCCCTCAGCCAGCTCTCTGCTCTCCACTCTAGCATGGCACCTGCTCCCACAATGGGACCCAGCTTCTCCTGGGGAAGAAGGAAGATTTGTGCATGGCCTCCTATGACCCTCTGTTCTCCTGGAGACAGCTGTGAGTTTCTGAGCTGGAGTCACAGGAAGGGCCATTCCTTTGCCCGAGTAAATGCCTTGGGGTTGGCATTCACCTCATCTCTACCGACACAGACAGACTCCATATTTTGAAGATCCTAAACAATGACACAGGGTCAAGCACAGGGTTTGTGCTGCCTCCAGATTTGAGAGGAGTCCTGAGCTCTGAATGCCAACGTGTCGGAGTAAAATTGCTCACACATATGGCACTGACCATACACCAGACCTTATTCTAAGCACTGTACATCCACCAGCTCACTTAATGCCTATATTGCAAGCATTATTATTATCATCCCCTTCTATCAAATGAGGTAACCCTGACACAGACAGGGTAAGCGACTTTTCCAAGGTCAGATAGTTGGTGGGCGGAGAGCTGGGTGGGCCCAGGCAGGCCGCTTCAGAGTCTGCTTTTAACCACTATCTTCTCTATGAAATAGCTGCATTTTATAGCTGGAAAATATGAGAAATTGGGGCTGATAAGAAACTGTGCTAGTGACAGCTGACACGTGAATGTTTACTATGTGCCAGGCTCTCTGCTAGTCACCATCCATGGGACTGTACTGAATGAGCTCAAAGCTCAAAGATGGGAGGGTGTTTAACCTACCAACGAGGACAAATCATTGTCAAATACTTAACACTTCCACCTGCAAGCAATTCAGGTGATCTTGACAGCTCTCTTGAGTCATTAACATGTGTTTTCCAGGACTTCATTTCAACCTGCTCACAGAGAGCAGGGGGCAGTGTATGGCTTCAGGGATAGTTTTGTTTTTTTGTTTTTTTTCAGAGAGAGGAAGGATGTCTTGCAGGAATGAAAGCAAGGCAGGAAGGTGAAGAGATGAGGAAGAAGGATTATTTAGTGATTAATTTGTTTCATTTTGGGTTTCGTACCCTGGCCTCAGGACCATGAACCTGCCTCCATGGGCTTTACATGGTCCACACGCCAGTGTCTCAGCCGCCAGAGCCACCTAGGGCATACCCTAGGGCTTGATATTCTTGTTTGATGCAATTCACAATTCTGACTCTTTTAGCCAAGTGACCATGACCACGTAATTCAATCTTGCTAATTCCTATTTCCTCATCTGTAAATGGGGTAGACGCTTACTCCATGGGATAAGCGAGTTCATGGGTGCACCAAACAGAGCCTGGGATGGAGGAAACACTGACTTGCTCTCATCAGGACTGAAAGGACCTATCGATCAGACCCTTTCCTAGTCTAGACACCCCGCCCTGCCCTGGCCCTGTGTATCTAAATAGGCAAGACTGAAGATGCTTCACTACCCTTAACTCCTGTCTGTCTAACCCAGAGGTATTCACAAGGCTGTGGCTTACAATGCCTGCTAGAAAAGTTCCATAACCAACTTGCCCACTTTCTGCCAAGTCCTTGTTCCCTTTCACTCTTATACCCTCGAATCCTCTGAAATCCATCCTCTGGGGGTGAAAATGCTAAGCTCATCTTAAAACCAAAGCTCTGGTTTCCTTAATCCTCTTACCTGGTTCTTTCCTCCGCAGAATTAATTGCTGCCGATGGCTTTATTACCGTCTCGGGCAGCCGTGGCCTCTTGGGGTGTGGGGACATTTAGGCAGGACCTCTGTCCCGCACACCCCTTTGGAGTGGGTGACAATGGGTAACAACAGCAGACAACCCTAGTGCCTGCAGGGCAATGCCCCATGGTCCTACATCTCTCAAGAGACTTGTCAGCTTCTGGGGGGAGATTGGCAGAGAAGTAGAGATGGGCTGGCCAGAGCTCAGGCCCCACCTCTGCCCCGCTGAGGCCTCCTCCCTACCCCCAGAGCCTTGGTCTCTGCGAAATGGGAAAAAGCTCACTTTGGGGACTGCATGGGGCTGGACGAGGAAGGCCACATGCAGGGTGGTGTTGGTACATAGGGTCACTGTTACTTCTCACTGCAGAACGGAGCACCGGATCCTGCAGAACCTCGACGGCCAGGAGCGTGAGTTGTTTGTGCTGCAGTTTGCAGCTCCCAAGCTTCACGAGGAAACATAGTCATAATGCCCTTAAAGTCCCTGTTTCGTCCTTTCTGAGAGGGATGTGCACACCCATGACCTCATCACTCTTTCCGTAGCCAGAAAGGTAGAGAAATGATGTCGACACATTGGACCATGGAAGAAATTGATGCCGCGTAGGGCGCAGCCTGCCCGAGGGAAGTGGAGGTGGAGGGGGCTGTCCAGGCCCCCATAGCTCTGTTCAGGGCCCCCTTCTTTGATGAGAGCCCCTGCAGGGGTGAACTAGGGGATGTGGCCCCCAAGATGGCATAGGTGGTCACGAAGCAAAGCGCTGGCACGTCAGCTCTCATGCCATGTGGGATGCGGCCATTTCAAGAACAGTGTTTCCTCACCGCGCGCCGCCTCCTCTCATCAGTAAGCACTGGCCCACCTCTGGATGAGACACAGGCACTGCACCTACACACAGACACAGGGTCTGGTCTCTACTGTCTTTGTTTTGACAGTTTGTTTCTAAATGTGGCAGAGAGACCAGTCTGCCTGTTACAGTAATGAAGATCTATGATATAAAGTTTCCTTTTAATATTCCCATCTTGAAGTCAAAACAAGCGACACTGAAGAATGCAGTCACAGTGAGAGCGGGACTGGACTAGGCAGGGGTGATGAGGATGGGATGCATGTGACAGACCTGGGTGAGCCCCCGGCCCTAGGTGCTGGCATGGCAGTCCCATATCACTGCATGTACCACGAGTCTGTTGGTGGCTTTGCCAAGGTGAGCACTGGAGGGTGCACCCCACTGGGACCCCAGGCAACTCTCAGCCAATCCCAGGTTCCAGCAGCTGGATAAACACTCCTGTCCTCTCGGTTGACCGAGGGGCATGCTCCCCTGCCTCCCAGAGCTCCCCCTCAGATGCCCGCAGCAGTTAGCATACTAAACAACACACCCGTCATCGACCTCCTTCCCCTTCCCATCTCGTTTCCCTGATTCTCAAAGCCTGTGTTTTCAGAGTCTCCAAAATCAATCACTTGCCCTGGAATCTTTGTTGCAGGGTCTGCATCTGGAGGCCCCCAGACTCAGACACATCATTTGATTGAAACGCCTCCAGCAGCCTGTTCTTCCATAACACGTGCCTCATTAACCTCTTCCCTCCCTAACAAGACCCCCCTCCCACCCAATCATTCAGCCCAAGTGCGTGTGGTCCCAGCTGGCCCCTAGGGCTAGAACTGTGAGGGTCTAGCTAGGAGAGGCAGCCCCACATTGAGAGGTTCTGCATGGCCTGTTAGGGTCCCAGCCCTCGGGTCCCCCTGCAGTGGGTGGGTGCCCTCATCCTTCATCTCCCTTTCATTTTGGACAGATCTGGAAAGCAGATATCCCCTAGCTGGGCCTCAGGCAGCCTTGTCCTTGCACACCCTGGCTCTGTGGGGAGCCAGCGATGAGCTAATCCTGCTGAGGAGAGGGAGACAAGGAGTAGCCTCCCGACAAGCAGAGGCCTGCCCCCCTGGGGCTGGGGAGCCGGAGCGGCTGCTCTGGAGAAACTGCTGAGCCAGCCCAGAGACTGGCACTCTTGTCTCACCGGCCCCTGCCAGCCCTGGCCAAACACCAAAGGAATCCACCACGACCATTGCGGCTACTGCTTAAGAACAGAGTCCCCACGCCCTGTAGAAGGTGTGGGGATAGTGTCACATCACCCCTGCGGCTCCCCAGGAGAGAGATCCATTATTTATAAGCTGATGTTTGGGTATATTCCCTTCTGTTTTCTGTTTCCCCTGCCTAAATACATGTATGTTTGGTTTTCTACCTGGCTGAGGTCATATTGAATATGCCACTTCATTTCTTGGCTAAGTCATTCATACTTTGTCACAGCATTTCCACAGTCAGAATTCTCACGGAACCTAGTTGGTAATGGCTGGCAAGTGGTTGCCAAATACTCAGCTCCCTTTTCTGCGGCCTTGGAGGTGTCTCCAAATTTGTCTTCTCCCATTCTGCCCTGGCACTGCCCACTGTTCACGCTGGGCAGCCCAAGGGATCCTCAGAGCCATCCCTCCTCCCAGTTCCCTGGCCTGGAACTATGTGTCCACAAACCCTGTCACGTGTTCTCCCTCACTGTTCTTTTTCTCCAAGAGCTGAGTGAGGCCACTGGATCTCAGGCCTCTGCCCTGAGGGAGCTGGGGGAGGGGAGCAGAGGGAAGTGGAGGGACAGAGGAGAGGCAGGAGCCACTGGCTTAGGACAACATTCTCCACCTGCTCACTCACCTCGGAGGTGGTAGCACCCTGTGCTCCAGATCTGACCATGTGGAGGTCCGACTCCTGCTTTCTGCACTGGGGGCCCTGTGGCCTGGGTCATTCTCTTCCCCGCTGGATCCTCGGTTTTCTCCTCTATAAAGTGGACTTACTGGCCTCTCCCACAGTAGTGACATGGTGGGAGGTGAGCGCATGAACAGGTTCTGTCCAGTAAACAGAGCTGACCTCGAGCTGTTCCCTGGGGCCTGGTGATGAAATCCTGAGCCCTTTCCCAAGTCAGACCTGACCTGGAGCAAAGAGGCTGCTGAGCAGGAGGAAGGAAGCCAAGTCCCTCCCCCACATCCCAGCTCTGCTGAGCTGGGATGTGGGGGTGGGAGCTGGTGTCCAGGAGGAAGTCCATCCCTGGCCTTGACAAGGCCCCCAGCTAGGCAGCCTGGCATCTCAAGGGCAAGGCCTGCCTGCCCGCTGTCTCTGGGGGAGGCAGCAGGCGTGAACAAATCCCCTGCAATTTGCACCCACCCGCTTGCTGGGCGGCTGTGAGCCGTTTTTCACACAGAGCTGCACACAGCTTTGTCTCAGAGAGACAGCTCTGGCAGGGTGTCCCTGAATGAGGCCATTTGTCCTCCCCGTGATGATAACGGGAAGGAGGCTGCCTGCTCTGGTTGGGCAGAGGTGGAGTGGGTGGAGGGAAGCCATGAGGGCGGCGTGAAGGTGGGAATAGGAGCCAGGATTGTCAAGATCACTGTGAGGGTGTAAGGCCCCCAACTCAGCCAGATGGGAGCAAGAGACATTATATTTTCAAGACAGAGGGAAATGGTTTATGTCAGCCTTTTCACGCTTATGGAGTCCTGGGTAGAAGCAGAAGAAATGACCCAGCCAGACTCTGAGGCCGATGTCCTTCCCAGTCTTCTGACAGAGGTGGGACACACATGCCCGAGGGCCCTGGGATTGGGGTCTGTCTCAGCCCTGGAGCTGCCAGGCAAGGCACTGTAGAAGCCCAGTCAAGGGCTCTAAGGAAGGACCCAACCTCTCCAGAGCCTCCTGTGTGGACCTCAGGCCACAGACCAGGAGGGACCAGGCAGAGGCCCCATAACATTCCGGATTCTTTGCCTCCAAGGCTGGTCAGCGCCCAGGGCATGTCTCAGTCCCATTTCTCTGGGTCTCTTTTTGACCCCTTAGTGGGCAATCAGCACCTGAGAGAAACAGGACCGAGCAGATGCCTTATCCACACAAAGCAAATGGCCACTTTGCTTGGATTCTGACTCCTGTTGCCAGGACTCAGGCTGCTGTGCTGGATGTGAGCATGCTCTTGGAACAGAGGTCAGAAGCATCCACGCCCACAGGGCCCAGAGGGTTTCCAACTGTGGGAAATGTTTCGGGAACATGGGGGGAGCACAGCACCCACCCAAGGGGGCAACCACCACCTCATCAGTTGTGCGTTGTGTGGGTTCCAAGGTTCCCGTTCAAAGGAAGCCAGGCACTTGACTTATAAACCACTGTGCAGTTGGGCTTCAGGTATCTGTGAGTCACATCCAGCCTGAAGGTGGATGACTGTCGAGTGCCCTACGCTCACCCTCAGGAAGGCCGGTCTCTTCTTTCTCGGGGGTTTCAGGGGTTGCCTCATCCACCCCTGACCTCCCTTCTGAGTTCTCTGGTTCCTTCTACAAATGCCTGCTGCCTGCCTCTCCTGGATGCCTCTACGTGTCACCTCGCAGGCACCTTGCAGGCCTGCTCTTTCCATTTGCTACCTGGCCACCAGCCTCTTGTCTTCAGGAAGAGCCATCGCTGGCTCACTCCGGGAAACAGGGTGGCACGGGGGTGGGCAGGGGCTCCCAGACCTACGTCTGGGCTTGACCGGGCTCATGACCTGGGTGGAGACTCCCTTCTCTGGGTCATTGGGTTCCCCATCCCTTGGGTTCTGACATTCCCTACTCTCTTTCTTTAACTCACTGTGGGCTGCTCACAGGGGTCAGCCAAGGAGACACAGAGTCCTTCAAGTAGGGACAGTGGCTGCGGCACGCTGAGGGCTCCCGGGGACCTCAGGCAGCTCAGTGCTTGGCGCCCACGTAGCTAGCAGGCGTGGGCCTGCTCGGTGCCGAGGAGGCTGACATTTCAGTGCTGCCTGCCAAGTTGCTGCGGGCTGGCACTGTGGCAGGTGGGGGCGGGGCAGGCATGCTGTGGTCTCAGGGGCCAGGGAGGCCTGAGGCAGGTGACCTTCCCTACCGAGGCAAGGGAGGGAGCGGCTAGCCCCCAAAGACCTCCCCGACAAGGAGGATCCTGAGCGTGCGCGTGTGCACGTGCTGCGTGTGTGAGCACACAGGCTAAAGGCTGCACCAGAACAAAGAGCTGGGGGCTGGGTATCTGAGGGGCCCACGTGGAGATGCCTGACTTGGCGGTTTGCTGCAGTGTCTGCTCTGCGCTCACGCTCCGTCTCTGTCTCCCTCTCGCTCTCTCTCTCTCTCACACACTGCACAGCGCTGCCCCCAGGCCTGTGCTCCTGCTCCAGAGCCCACCAATGCGGGTGTGCACAGCCCAGCTCATCGCCATCTCTCCTGACAGAGCACCACACTCACTGTATGATCTCATCCCACCAGCCCTAGTCTGGCCCCAGCTTGGCCTCCCGACAAGAGAGACAGACAGGAGATGGAGTGGAGATGGGGCGGGGGAGGAAGAGGAGAGGGGAGAGACGCGCACAGGCACAGCCACCACGTGCACATAAACATGAGCTGCGCCCCCAGGCACACAGACATGCGTACAGCCCCCAACACACACACACACACACACACATGCGTACAGCCT
>RJWH01001312.1:0-360394 GCA_004363575.1 Solenodon paradoxus
GTGGTGTGTGTGGTGTGTGTGGTGTGTGTGTGTGGTGTGTGTGATGTGTGTGTGGGGCGTGCGGGGTGCGTGCGGGGTGCGTGCGGGGAAGTAGATCTGCCCGTGGGCTTCCCCACTCTGGGACCATCGCTCCGCAGCCAGACCCTGTGGATTGAGTTCCGATGCAGCACGGATGCCGCCCGCGCGTCCAGGCCGGAGCAGTGACGCAGGCGAGTGTGCGACAGCGCGGAGCCCCAGAGCTGGCCGTTAGCTGGGGCTCCCTCTGCTGCCTGACGCTGGGGCCCCGCCCATCAGTGGGCGACCGTGATGACACCCGGGCTCTGGACGTCAGCGTCAACGTAGGCCCTGTGAGCAGTGGCCCTTGACATTCCCGGTTATTCCCTTTCCCCTCACTGTGAATGGCCACACTTCCTTTGAGGAAGGACCGAGCGGGATTTTCCGGGGTTACAGGGTCCTTCCTCTCAGGGACCAGGCCACTTTTTCAATCGGGATCCCAGCCTCGAAATTCGGCTTTGACCAGAGCACTGATTCACAGAAAAGTTTCTCTGAAGAGTAAGCGTGGGACTCATCCTTACTTCAGCAGAAGCCAAAACTAGAGACGTCGCCACGTAGGAAAGCTCTCTGGATAAGCCTTTCGTGTCCTGGTGAGAATCCTGTGACATGCATGTGACATAGATGGCTGGCCCACCGTGTTGAGGGTTTAGACCATTTTCGAGGAAAGGTGCAGGCAGGAATGAACGCGAGCAGGCAGGCGGAGCTGAACCCAGGCCGTTGGGTGGCGGGTGCACTAGACGGCCGGCGCTCGCTGCAGCTGGACGACACAGAGACACAATGAAAGATGGCTGTCAGACCCTTTCACGCTTTTACAGGCGGGAAACGGGCGGATAAACGCAACCGCAAGCGTGCTACCTTTCAGGAAAAAGGAAGGCTCCCTCGGAGGGCAGAGCCATGAGCGCAGAGGGTGATTCTCAGGCCGTGAAACTCAGTGGAGTCTGCACAGCTGGATTCCAGAATTTCTTGGCATGCGATTCCTTTTTCCCTTCGATTGTTTGTCCCACTCGAATGCCCACACCACGCCCACCCTGCCGTTGCTTTCTCACTGGTCCAGAGAGAACCTGTGCCCGGGGATAGATGCTCCTTAGACCTGAGTTGTGCTGCTTCTGCCGCACCCCGTACATTCTGGTAGCTCGTGTCTTCATTCTCATTGTCTAAGTAATTTTTAAGCTCCTCTTTGATTTTTCCTTTTACCCAAGGGTCATTCAGAAGCATGTTGTTTAGCTTCCAAGTTATTCGGGGTCTTCCAGCTTTCTTTCTGTGGTAGGTTTCTAGTTTTAATTCATTGTGGTCAGAGAAGAAACCTGGGATGATTTTAGTCTTTGTAAACTTATTGAGAGACGTTTCATGTCCCAACATGTGATCGGTCCTTGAGAATGTTCCGCGAGCCCTTAAGAAGAAAGGTGATGAATTCGGTTAAGTCTGTTAGACCTACATGTTCCAGATGGTCACTTAAAACAGTTGTTTCCCTGGCGATTTTCTGCCTGGTGGATCTGTCCGCTGTTCTAAGCGGGGTGTTGAAGTCCCCGCTACGACTGTGTTGCCATCTATGTCATCAGATCTAATGACATTTCCTTAATATATTTTGATGTGCCTTCGTTTGGTGCATATATGTTAATAACATTGTCTTCTTGCTCAATTGGCCCTTTAATTATTATACAGTGTTCATCTCTGCCTTTTGTTATGCTCTTTAGATGGAAGTCAGTTTTGTCTGATATGAGTACAGCCGTTCCTGCTCTTTTGTGGTCGCCATTCGACTGTAGGGTTGTCTTCCAGCCACTGACTTTGAGCCTTTGTTTCTCTTTTGAAAGAAAGTGGGTTTCCTGAATGCGACAGGTTGGCTTATGCATTTTAATCCACTTAGCCACCCTGTGTTGCTTGAATGGTAAATTTAGTCCATTAACGTTTAGGGTGATTATTGATACGTCGTTTTGGAATCTGTCTTCTGTATGTTTCTCCCGACAAAAACTCCTTTCTCTTTCTCCTTAGGTTGGATCGGTGCAGCTGTGTTTTGATTCCTTTCCCTTTACTTTTTTTTTTGTTTCTTTGCTTTTTCTCTGGGATGTATTTCGAGGTTACCCTGAAGTTAGCATTAACAATTCCATGTTTACCTATTAGTCTTCCACTCATTCTAACTATCCACATTTTTGTTCTCTTCTCTTCCTCCCCACTTTTTATATTTGCTGTCTTACTATTTTTAATATGGGGTTTTATACTTTATAAAGCATTGTTTAATTTTTTTTTTTTGCACAGATGGTTTTGTGGTGGTGAATTCCTTTGACTTTTGTTTATCAGAAAGTTTTTAAAAATAACTCCTTCAGTTCTGAATGATAATCTCACGGGGTATAGCATCCTAGGTTGAAAATCCTTTTCTTTCAGCACTTTGACGATATCATTCCTCCACATTCCCTCCCGGCCTGTAGAGTTTCAGTTGAGAAATATACTGGCGATCTTATGGAGACTGCTTTGTACATGACACATTTTTCTCTGGCCGCTTTTAGGATTATTTTTATTTTTGACGTCTTGATGGCAGTGTGTCTGGGTGCAGGCCTGTCTGGGTCTCTTTTATTAGGGACTCTTTGAGCTTCCTGGGTCTGGAGGTTTGCTTCATTCTTTGGGTCTGGGAAGTTCTCAGCTATTATTTCTTCTAATACAGCTTCTGCCCACTTTTCTCTCTCTCCTCCTCCTGAGACCCCTATGATGTGAATGTTGTTCCTTTTGATGTTATCCCAGAGGTCTCGAATGCCGTCCTCATTTCTTTTTATTCTTTTTTTCCTCTTTGCTGGTTTAAGTGCTTTCAACGGCCTAATCTTCTAGTTCACCGATTCTCTTGAAGGTTTTCCCCATCCTACACTTGAGTCCCTCTGTTGAGTTATTAGTTCAGCTATCAGCCTTCATTTCTTCGATCTGTTTCGTTTCTTCTCTTTCTTTTCTTTTATTTTCTCTTCTGTGCCCTTTTACTTCCTCTGTTTTCTGGGTCCCTGTAAGTATGTTAATCACTTTATGCTAAATTCATGGTTGGGTAGTTCGCATACATCAGCTGTAGATTTTCTCCTAGGTTCTTTTAACTGCATCCTTCATTTCCCGTGTATTTCTGTGCCTTTGCTCTGCTGGGCATCCTGTTTACATTCCTGAGGATTCGGTTTCCCCGCGTGATGGCCTGTGCAGGGTGACCACCCAGCTGCTGGCCCACGGGTGGCAATCAGGCTGCATTTCCGCCTTTACCCACAGGGTGGTGCTAGTGGGTCGCGCTGAGGTTTAGTCCTTGCAGGGAGACCACCTTCCTCCAGGAATCCTGGGGGGGAATATCCGCTGGGTGCATCCTGAGTCTCCGTGTAAAATGGCGGTGGGCAGTTTCCTTAGCTACCTTCTAGTTACGACGGCGCCCAGCTTAATTTTACCACGCGGCTCTCCTTCCGTCCTGCACAAGACGGTCCCCTCCACCCGCGCCCCGGGTCACCTGGTGGGTTCCTTGCTGCCCCAGCAGTGGCTCTTCAGGCCGGTCGGTGTCCTCCCAGCCTCACCCACCACCGCGGCTCCTCTGCTGAGCCCAGAATCTGCAGTTTAGCTTCGTACCGGGACGTTTTCACCTACCGTTTGCTCCCAGGAAAGCTGCTGCCTCCGCAGCGGTGGCGCCTGCGCTTCCTTGGTATTTGCCTCTGGAACAGGTGAGTTTCTAGTTGCTCTGTGGGGGGATCTGCCTCTCGCCCTCCCAGGTCACCATCTTCGCTCTTCTCATTCTTTTGACTTGTTTTAAAATGGTGATTTTCTTGATTTCGTTTTCTTCTAGCGTGTTATGTATAAAAATGCAACAGATTTTCGTGCATTGTTTTTCGTAGGCTGTCACTTTACTGTACTCATTGATGAGTTCTAGTAGTTTTATGTATGTATATATATATATACACACACACACACACACACACACACACGTCATCAGCAAAGAACACTAGTTTCACTTCCCCCCCTTTCCAGTTTGATTCCTTTTATCTCCTTTTCTTGCCTAATTGCTCTGGCTAAGGCCCGCAGTACCATGCGAAATAGCAGTGACGAGCGTGGACAGCCGTGCCTTGTTCCTTAGAGGAAGTGCTTTCCGTTTTCTCCCTTAACTGATGCTGGTGTGGGTTCACTGTGTACCTCCTTTTGTGGTGATTTTTGCCGCTGTGTCTGCAGCCACCCGGCCAGCACTTCCACGCTGTGGGTATCTGCCAAGTAGGTGATTTCTAGCTGTTCTGTGGGGAGGAGATCCAGCACATCCTACCGGGTCATCATCTTGATTCCTGTTCCTTTAGGTTTGGGATTTTTTTTTTCTTTTCACTTTTTAAAATTTTGTTTTGGTGGTTTTCCTGACGCTGGTCCTTGGGCTAAGTCTATGCCCCAGCGACAGGCTAGGGCCTGAGCCACTAGTGTGCACCGAGTGTGTGTATTTTATCTTCAGTTTTGAAAGATATTCCCTTAGAAATTTAGAATTCCTTGGAATTCTGGCCCAGGAAGTTTGTTTTCCAGTACTTAAAAACATTTCTCCTTGTTTCCTGGCTTGCATATTTTCTGATGGCAAGTGTCCTGTTCTCCGTTCCTTACCTCCATCCTGCTATTTTTTTTCCTTGTTTATATTCAGCAAGTTGATTACGTATCTTGGTGTGGACTCAGTTTCCCATCACGTGGACCTCTCCACACAGCTCATGACATGACGGCTGACTTACCTAGTGAGAGTGCTCTAAGGGTAGTGGTTTTTTTTAACTGAAATTGAATTATCATATCATAATTTACCCTTTAAGATGTAGTTCAGTTGTTTTTTAGTATCTTCACAAAGTAGTAGGCTCTACCACAGTCTAACTCTAGATTATTTTCATCATCCAAAATGAATCCCTCTTCCAGTTAGTTGTCATTTCATTTTATCCTTTTCCTGGTCTCTGGCAACCACAGTCTCCTGTGTCTATGTATTTGATTTTTTCTTTTCTTTTCTTTTTTTTAAAGGAAAGGTGCAGGTAGGAGTGAGAGTAGGTAGGCAGGAAGAGGGAGGAGGAAGTGTTCCATTCATTTTTACTTAATTGTTCACACTGGTGGTTCCCTCCTGGACCCAGGACTCCAATGCCAGGGGTATGTGGCCTGTGCTCTTTCAGAGGTGATTGACCTAACCGCTACTCTACCAGGGCACTTAATTTAGTGTATTTTCAAAGTTCTCCCATGTTGTAGCATGTTAGCAGTTCATTCCTTTTTATTGCCAAATTATATTCCACTGTATAGATTCTCATTTTGTTTATCCATTCATTGTTAGTTGATGAACACTTGTGTTTTTACTTTTTTGGCTTTATGAATAGCCCCAATCTGTTCATGGACAAATTATGAGTAGACTTGCTGGTCATATAGTAACTCTGTATTTTACTCTTTGTGGAATGTTTATAAAAGCAGCCACACTATTTAATAACCCACTAGCAATAAATGAGGGCTCTAATTTCTCTGCATCCTGGCTAACTTTAGTCTTTATGATTATAGTCAGCCTAATGGTATGAAGTACTATCTCATGGCTTTGATTTTCCTGATGACCAGTGGTGTTGAACACCCTTTTCACATATTTATTGGCCACTTATATGATGTTGTCTTTGGAGAAATGTCTTAAAATTTTTTGTCTATTTAAATAATTGGATCATTTATCTTCGTTGTTGACTTCTAAGGGTTCTTTATATATTCGGGATACTAAATCTTAACTAGATCTATAATTTAAATATTTTCTCCCACTATTTGCATTGTCTTGCTTATGTCATTTAAAGTTGCAAATGTTTTTCATTTTGATGAAGCCAAATTGTGTTTTATTCATTCGTCCCTAGGTGTAGTTTTGTGTTTATTCTCTTTGAGTTTGCCGTGATTCTTGAAATTCCCCCAGATTTGAACATCTCTCAAACATTTTCTTCCTGCCTCATTCTTCTCATTCTGTGGCTATGATTAGACATTAGACTGTCCGATGGTGCCCCACAGATCACTGAAACCTTATCATTTAACCTTTGCTGTCCGTTCTTCAGATTGGATTTCTACCGCTCTTTCAGGTCTTGGGAAAGTGGATTTCCCGGGCCAGATCTGTTTATGTGCATTCTCTCAAGTCACGCAGCTTCCACACTCGGTGACACAGGTGCGTGCTTGTAATGGAGACTTTGACTCACAAAGTCAGAAAGTATTTACTGAGTCTTCACAGAAAAGGTTTACAAAGTCCCTTCTTCAAGCTTAATGATTCTTTAATCTGTCATCTTCAATGTGTTAACCCCATCTATTGAACTTACACAGGGATTGCATTTTTCAGTTCTAGAATTTTATTCTTTTGTCATATCTCTTCTGAAGATTCCTATTCATATTTTCCTTTACATTCATGGGCATGATTATATTAGTTGATTTAAAAATCTTGCATGTGAATTCGGAGTCACCTCAAAGTCAACCTTCCATTAATTTTTTTCTTATGTATTTATTTTCTCATGTGTAGTGATTTTGAATTATATACTAGATACTGAGAATAATAGTTTGTAGTAATTTTGTGAAAAATACATATATCAGGCAGTTGTTAGTGTGGCTGAACTTACAATTCTCATTTCCCTGTGATGGGCGGCAGTTGGAACGTTTCTTGTTCCTTTAGCTGGGTCTCGGGAATCGGCTTTAGGATCAGAGGTTTTGGACAGGTTTATACATGGAATGTGGGGCTCCCTTCTCTCCTTTCTGGAATTTACTCCCTCGCTGTTTAGATTCTGGTTATTCTGCACCACTTTTCTTCGGTTATTGAGAGTTCAGAGTGTGGGTTTTAATCCAAGTTGTAACTGCCACATGGTGACATAAAATCCTTAGACAAAAACTGTAAAAACGAACGCCTCACCCAACCCAGTGCCAACCCCACTTAGTCCCCGAGTTTGATAGCTCTTCACTGCCTTCAGCAATTTTTTAATACTTTGTTGCAGGAGGACTGAGCAGAGGCAAATTTTTTGCCATAACTTTTCAAATTATATTTTCTAATTCATCAATATTTTAAAGTCACTTTTAGCAGGAAGACTGATTTGAATTACAACCCACCATTACTGGTAACTGGACAGCTCTTTTCACTTTGTTTTTTAAAGGAAAGGTGAAGGCAGGAATGAAGACGAGCAGACAGGCAGGAAGAGAGAGGAGGAAACATTTACTGATTCAGTTGTTCACCTTGGTTGTTTCCCTCGGCCCTGCATGGGCACAGCCTCCTAGGATGTGCTACTAAATATCGGGGGGTAAAAATCTAAAATAGTCAAGTTCTAACACCAAGTTAGTTCTACAAAAAGTTCTACAAAAGCTCAGAGCTGAGTACACTTACTCGTCGCATCGCAGGAAGTTCCTGCGGGCCTCACGGTGCTGTCTCTTCGGAACTGCGGGGGCCCTGCTTGCAGCACGTCTGCCGGCGAGGCCCTGGGACGCTGAATCCTCAGCATGGAATAGGGTGGGATGCTGGCTAGTGGCTGCCCTGCTGCCCTCTCCCCATCTCAGTCCTCTGGACACCCACTTACTGTCTTGCATTCCTCACCCGGACCAGGCAGAAGCCCACCGCCCACCGCCCACTGCCCACCACGTGGCAGATCTTCCAGCTCCCAGTCTGGTCTTTCTTCTCCCTGTTGGCTCCAACATCCATCTTCTTTGGAAGCAGCGAGAAGCCCAGGACTCGCGGGGGCTGCAACAAGCCCCTAGATGAATCCATTTCAGGACCCCAAAGACCTCGGCTCCCCTGCCAGCCAACGGCAAGTTTTACAAGTTCTGCTCCACCTGGGCCAGAAGCTGACGCCGCAGAATCCCAACGACAGGCGCCGTAATGAAGCCTGAGTCCGCCAACTACACTTGTTTTTTGAAGGTGCAGGCAGGGATGAAGGCGAGTAGGCAGGGCCAGAGGAAGGCAGAGGCACTTTGTTTTCATTTAGCTGCACATCTTGGTTCTCCCAGGCCGGCACGGGCTGGCTCCCTGGGATGTGTGTGGCCGCACTTGGGCCGAAGGCTGTTGGCAAAGCAGCCCCCGCCAGGGCCGGCTCACGCCCGCCCGCGCGCATCGGGGAAAGCGCGCCCTCGAATCGCACAGCGGCCCCGGGGGCCACGGGACTGCCGGCCCGAGAGCCAGCTCGCCGCGGAGGCCAGTTAGCTCGCGCCTCCTTCCGGGCCCCGGATGTGCTGCGTCCACGCGCTGCTCCACGTCCGCGGGGAACACCGGCCGCGCCCGCGCCAGTCCCAGGAGGCGCACTTCCAGTCCCGTGTCCTCCGGAACTGCACTCCCAGCTCTGCTGCAGCGGGTCACGGGGAGGCTCGGTCAAAGGCAGGAAGCCATGGATTCACCCTTGGCTTCTAGTGCTGCTGCTGAGCTAACTCGAGTGGGAGGACCACCAGCCCACGTCCCTGGATGTCAAGCCCTGTCCTCGAGTGCTGGCCTGGGGGCACCCGGCGCCCGACTCGGCTCACGCGGACATGACACAGCCCTCGAGTGGAGGGAGCGCTGGCTGGCGAGGCCCCACGCACACGAACCTGGACTTGGAGTTCAGAGTTTACCAAGGTCTCGTGCATCGAAAGCCGCCTATAAATTGCACAGGAATGAAGTATGGATTAAAAAACCCTCTTACCTGCTCTGTCCCTGTTAGCAGACACAGCACATCAGTGCCAGCTCCCGCTGAAGGCAGACACCTGTCAGGAGCCACTATTCTTACAGTGACGTCACAGTTGTGAGCTGCGGAAGAATGTGCATCAGCGAAGTGGCAGCGGCGCTGGGAGAGCAAAAGCCGGCCGACCAGTTCCCTTCTCACCCGTCGTACTGCTTCCACGGACAAGGCGTCCCCGTGGAGTGCTCGTGTGCACAGGGTGCTGTGTTCCAAGGTGCTGACAAACACGGTCCTTCACACAGAAACGTGTCTGCACAAGACCCGAGCTGGTGAGCGGTGCAAGAGCCGCTATGCACACGCGGCAGGTTGTTTTTAATACTTAATTGGCAAAACGGAACTCCCTTCCTCTGCCCTTACAGAGAACGAGGCCTGTGTCTCTCTCCTGGGCAACACCTTACTGTTGATCAAGGCCTGAACTGGCATTCTGCGGAGTAATTCCGACAGCAACCTCCCTGCCAACCCAAAGCCCCCCAGTTCCCATTCGAACTGTTCCTACAAGGGAACTGTACTTGCCTTATTCAGAAAAGGTACAGCTGTGTAACAGTAATGGGACACGCTAAGCCTTCAAGAGCTTGGCTGTCCTGCCTCCATGAGGTCAGCGTAGTCACCTCACCGGGGAAGCGAGTTCCAGCGTGCGGGCGCTGTGGGAGCAAACACCAGGCCAGGAAAGAAGGGGTGTCCACACTGAACTGTAAACACGATGTGCCTAATGCAGAAGGCCTCTTAGATAGGAAAACCAGAAAAAAAGACAAGGGCGTATTCCGCCACGTGGCGGGGCAGGGCTTGCTCTAAGGGAAATCCTGAAACTTGTTTCAGCCCCGCCCCGCACTCGTGATCAAAAGCACTGCTTCCAGAATTGGGGCGTCCTAGGTGCCTGCTGTGGTTACTTCAAAATAAAAGCAGTAGTTCCTCTGCCTGCTGGCTCCGAAAGGCTCTGAAAACTGGCAACTGGGATCCAAGTTATATTCAGGAGTCCTGGGTGAGTATTTTCCTTTCAAGACCGTACAGAAAGCAAGAATGACATTACATGCCTTCTGTCTGCAATTTATCTATGTATATGTTTAATGAAAAGCTAGAAAAATTCAACCAACCAAGTGCCAGGACAGTATTTCTAGCCACTGGTGGCCCTTGCTCTTGCCGACGGCATCCTGGAACACTCCCTGCTGTCAGCTGCCCGCACGCCTGAGTGCGGGGACAGAGGTCTAACTGATGGGCAGTGAGCACAGGGGCTGCTGGAGTTCTTTGACCCAGAGCTGCAAGCGACCCTGCTGGACAGGCAGGGCCCTCCTGTTCTTCAGGAGCAGGTAGAGCAGGCAGGAGGTGATGGGAGTTCTGTTTGGTACCAACAACCGAAAGTGAAGATGAGGTGACAAAAGGCTAGAAAGGAGTCATTTATTAAAAAAACAAAAACGAAACAAAACAACAAAAAAACAAAGCCCTCAGTGGGATTTGGAGACAGCACAGAAACGCACATCCTGATCACGCCACTCTTGGCAAGAACGTGGCCTGGGGGTTCTGCCCGCCGTGACTTCACCCTGGGACGCTGCACTCGGCCACTTTGGGACCCTGGTCCACACACAGGCAGCTCGTCTGCGTGAGGGAGGAGCCAGGACACACAGGCCCTTCCTCCCCCAACCTCTGCTGTCAGCTTTCAGGCCAATCCCGGGCCTCTGCCTCTGGGGCTGACGTCACTCCCACTAGTGACCAGCAGGGTGCTGGGCTCCCCGCACAGACCACCGCACAGGGTCAGCTCCTATGGGCGGAGAGCAGCTGGCTCTTCCTGCCATTCCTGCAATGTAGCGCCCACCTCAGAGGGACATCTGACATTTGCCCCCAATACCCAGTTGTCACCACAGGTAAACCGAGACCATAATCACAACAGCAAGGACAGGATTGCGTTGCTTTTTTTCTTAAAGGGGTGAGGGCATGGGAAATACAGCACACCAATGAAACAATGCCAAAAAAATACAAGAAAATAGAAAAATGTATTTACAAGTAGTACATTACTATGATCAGAAAGCACGAAGACACCTGCTATCGTACATGCATAGGTTCAAGAAACTACGAAAAACCCTGCCAGGGAGAAGCCTGTAAAAACGAAAAAAGGGCCAAAAAGTTTTAGCTTTTTCATCCCTATTTTGCTACACTGATCAAAACCAAACGAGCCCGCTACAGTCCGTGAGTATATCGTACAAATACTATACTGGTTTAACTGCACGTTCAGTTGTGGAGGGAAAGGCAGCAGCTGATCCACACACAAGGAAGCCACAGTGACTGCTCTACATGCTAAATTACAGCAAGCCCGTCTGCCACACGGCATGGTCTTAGCAGGTTCTAATTTTATTCATATGTATATGTGCGCGCGCATATAAAAACCGTGCCCTCGTTCACTGCCAACAACATCTGGGTGGACATGAACTCATTACAACAAATCCTTACGTGTATGTTGTAAGTCACTCAATGTCTGTGGATTTAAGAAGTCACTTCACACCACAGAAAATATTTAATAAATCCAAAAAAAGGAAAGAATATAACGACAGAAGAGCTTCTGTCTCAGTTCTCTGAAACTGAGTCCCCAATGGAAACTGGTCCCAAAGTTCTTGAGGGTTCGCGGAAGAAACTTCGGTTTGCTAAGGTTATTCACCGTTTAGTGTTCAGAACGTACAGAACGACTCTTCGCCGTTGTCAGTTTTAAACAGTCAGCTCTCCATCCCCCACAGGTAACAGTCTGGTGCAGATCCATAAAAACGAGGGAGGAAGGAGTGCTGGGGAGGGCCTGTCGCTTCAGGAGGGGCGTCACCTCTGCCACGGCAGGAAGAGGAGGAAGCAGCACCTCGCTACTGCAAATGCAAAACCCAGTTGCACGGCAGTCCTTGAACAGGTGCATCTCGGAGTGCCAGGCCGGCTCTAGAGGAACAAAACCACGCGTCGACAGAAAAGAACTGTGATGGTCACCTGGTCACCCTGTGAGCCATCATACTTCCAGGAACCGGGAGCTGCTGGCCTTGGAGTGAAATGGCTCAGACCACATCCGTCGTAAGTCACCCTGGGAAGAAGGGACCGAGTAAGCTACAGATTTAAACACAGGGCACGCCCACACCCACAAGTCCTTTCTGATTCCTGAGCTCAGATCGGATTAAACAACATCTGAATTTTACACTCAATGCAAAGTGACTCACTATTCTTTGAAGCGCTCCCTGGGAGAGACCTTAGAACCCCCTTGAGTTGGTAGAATTTGACCAACTCTGTTCTGTGTGGTTCTCTTACGAGTCAGATGATCTTAATCTGTCTGTATCCTCATCTGACGAGTGGGAATGATAATACGAATCTTGTAAATAATCAAGTGCTGATTTTTATCACAAAGTAGAGGAGAGCAGTTAGGTGGCAACAAGCCGCCACGCCCCCCCACCTGCCTTTTTTTTTTTTGAAAGGCAAGATGGAGGAGGAAGCATCCATTTATTTACACAGTTGTTAATCTTGTCTGCTCCTCCCTGGCCCCAGGACTGGGCCTGCATCCTCGGGATGGACGTGGACGGCACTGAACAGGTCACTGCAAACTGCGGGGGGGCCTAGACCGCCACTGGCAAGGGAAACAGAAGTCTCTGAAGCTGGGCTCTTGGATTTAGTTAATGAATCCATGAGTGGAGGCCCCGAGTGGTCTAACGCATTAGCATTTCCTGCCAGTTGCTGCAACAATCTAAAGATTGCTACTATCGGATTCGCTGTGAAGATCAAGGGCTCGAGCAGAGCCGAGCAGCGCCGCCTTCAGCAGGGAGCACACACCGAGCCCGGTCGCCGCGCTCGCAGCCGCGCTCACCTTCAGGTAGGCCATCGTGAGCAGCGGCAGCAAGGTGAATGGCACCAAGTAGAGCAGGGCGGGCTGGGCTGCTCGATGAATGCGCGATGCCACAGTCGCAGTGAGCAGACCTATGAGAGAGACACTGTCAACGACTGGAAGGGTCAGGCCCAAGGCAGGAGAACCCGTTACCTGCTGCTCCTTGGCAGTCTCTCCAGGTTACACAGATCTAATGAGAACATTTCACCCAATGGTTGGGGTCTGAAATGCTCTGCAGTTAAAGCAACATAACAAGAGCGCTTAACCTAGAATTCCAAGGCCCCGTGACTGGCTCCAGTCCCACTCCTCGCTCAGGTTCCTGTGTCCTGTGGGGTGTGGTGCCTGAGTTGGAGGCAAAAGACCCGAGTTTAAGTTCCAGGTCTCCCACTACAAGAGCAATGTAACCCTGGTTAATTAAAGCCTTTCACCCTTAAGCCTCAGCCCCTCCTCATTGGTCTAGAGGGAACAGCACAGTTGCTCTGTCTCTGAGTCTCTGAAAGGAATCCATGTACAGTCCATCCCCCTTATCAGTGGGGCTTAAGTTCCAAGACCCTCAGTGAATGCCTGAAACTGTGGATAGTACTAAAGTCTATATATGTTTTAGGCACAATAGAAGCTTAATAATAAAATAGAATAATTATAACAATATGCTGTAATCAAAATGTGGTCTTTCAAAGTATTTCTTTTAAAGGAAAGGTGCGGGCAGGGAGAGCGAGGAGGAGAAAGCATTTTAGTTTCACTTAGTTGTTCACAGTGGTTGTTTCCTGGGTCTGGAACCCAGCAGCTTGGCATGTATGTGGGACTGCTCTCAGAGTATACTAGACTGCTAGACCACCAGGGTGGGCCCTTTAAAGAAAAGAAAGAAAAAATAAAGGTGCAGGCGGGAATGAAGGCAAGCAGAGGCAGGAAGAGGAGGAAGAAACATTCTGTAAGCATTCTGCTCATCCTTAGTTTTTCATCTGGGTGGCTCCCACAGGTCCCAGGATGCGAACCCAGGACCCTGGGATGTTTGTAGACCGCGCCAACCCTTACCCACCAGGACGTGGCACAAAATATCTTGTATCAGTATTTCGGACCAGTTCACTGTGGCTAAGGAGGGCTAATGGGAACTACTGGACATGAAGCTGCTGTGGATCAGAGAAGTGCTGGTGTTAGGTAGGCGGTATGGAGGTGAGAGCGGTGCTCCTGATCACCCACTCGGCTAAAGCCGTTGCCAGGACAGATAGGTTACTGCTATTTCTAGCATAACATACAAGTCTCTTCCTTTCTGCCTCTGAGCAAACTGGTTAGAGAAGGCATAGCTGAAGGTGAATCCAAGGTCAGAGGTGACATAAAGGTTAGAACAAAGGGGAATGTTTAAATAGGAAATTAATTCATTAAACTCAAGTTGCAGATTTAATGAAGCACACAGGCTGATCCACGACATTTGTGGTAGATGTTCTGGATTTTTCCACAAATTCTTCAGACACACCAGCGACAGGGAACAGGGCTGGCCAGGATACAGGGCAGCTCTCACCTCAGGCTGGTGTGCTGCTTCCTTTGTGGTTGTCTTAACAGCCACCTGAGTGAGTCCCTGCTCCCCTTTCCTCCAGCATCAGCAGCTAGAAACCTGATGTCACCCCCGAGGCTGGGGACAGACAGCAGGGGTGCTCAGAGCCTCCAGTTCTCTTACCAACGAAGTATCCGATGAGGGTGCAGTGGAAGTAGGAGACCTTCTGCATGCGTCCAGAAATGTTGGCGGGTCCAGAGGCACTGCAGGCGTCACCGCTGGCTTGTTTTTTGTAGTTGTCGTAACGAAGGACGAAGCACAGCAGAAGTCCAGGCATCACGATGTCGCCAATGCCCAGCATGGAGAAGTGACTGCCGGTGGAGCTGGAATGGATGCACCGTCAGCAACGTGCGTGCCACCACCCACTCTCCTCCTGCCGTGCAAGGCTGGCCGGCTTTCTAAGAAGTCAGAGAACTTAGCTGCACAGCAGACAGAATCTCTGGGGGCCAAACATCACCAGCTTACAGGTTTAAGCCATGAGCGCACTGGCAACAGAGGGCTTCCAGCAGACCCTCCGCTCAGGCTCAGGAGGGCAGCTCGTGTGTGACCGCAGACGCAGTGCCTCCCGAGACACCTGCAGCAGTTCACTGTCACTGCTGAGACTTCAGATCAGCACCAGACTAATAGCACACATGGGAGATTACAGCAGCTGATACATTTTTTCCAAGATGACCTTATCAGACACTGTAATGTACAAATGTCTTAGAGGTTAAAAAACATCTGGATTCTCCCGTTAATTCCCTCCTGTCCACTTTAAAATAGGGTGATAACAATAACACATGGTTGTTTGAGGACATTAATCAATAATAAAAAGCAGCACCTGTATTACTTAGTGCTGAATCTTTCCAAGTTAAGCCAATAGTCCCCATTTGTAAGACAGATGACTCATAACCCTTTTCAGTCTAGAACAGAATGCTGATGGAAGAGAGAGGCGAATCAAGGAAGAGAGAGGCACAGGAAGGCCGTGAGTTCACCACAAGAGGACAGTCCTACCTCGGGAAGACCAGTTTTCCAGGCAGAGACAGGCGAGGGACATCGCGCCCGACATTCGGCCCCAGGTGGAGCTTCCGGGATAGAACATCGAGGGGATTGTCAGCTGGCTGTGTGGCCACCTTCACCATGACGTTGCTGTTGAAGATGTAGGCGGAGAAAAACACCTGCCGAGTGGAGAGATGCCTTGGACAGGGAGCCCTGGGCAACCTGCTGAGGTTTCAACAGCCGCCTCTTTGTTCTTAAGCACAGTCTCAGAATATTGCTACATCAAGTTCTGTTTTGTTTTTTTTTAAGGAAAGGTACAAGCAGGAAGACAGAGGAGGAAGAAGCACTTCATTGATTTTACTAAGTTGGTTTTTGTACTTGGTTGTTGCTTCCGCGTCATGAGCCCAAGTCCCTGGGACATATGTGGACCGCGGCAGCCAGAGGCAGCGGACTCACTCCCGGGCCACCCGGGCACGCCAAAGCCTTTTTGCTTCTTAAGCAGCCTTATTACTAAGATGCAATTCACATACCAAACAACACACCAATTTGTATGCGTGTAGAGACATATAATACGCTCCAAACTATACTCTTGAGTTTGGATTACAGCTGTGTATATGCGTGTACACATTTGTGTGTATATATATGAATGTATTTATGTATGTGTATAAAGTATAATGGTTTTGACATATTTTTAAATTATCACATGAACCTTTGATTGAAGGAGAAAGGAAGTCTTTGCTCTTCATGCATGCTTGCAGATTTCTTCTCTGGACACCCTGAAATTAATCCTTTACAGCCGAGCTGGGAGTGTTTCCACGGTAGGGGATCCTGTCTGCCTGCTCCCTCTTCTACCCCAAGTCACACACTGCCACCTACTGTAACACGTCTCGACAAAGGCTTGGAGGGCTGTGTCTCACCTTTTAACATGTATTGGTCAGGAGGGGGAGTGGTCTTAGGAGGAACTTTGGCCAGTCAAACTTCGGATACTTAAGAGTTAACACTTTCCAGGAGTGAAAACTAAACACAAAGGAGAAAAGCAGTTTCAGGAAGCAGACACTCACCCAAAAGACGTCATAGATGAGAAGCCCTGAGAGAAGCAGGCAGGAGACCTTGAGGCTGGGCAGGCGGACGAAGGCGATCATGGCAACACAGAGACCCATGGCCAGAGCTGGCAGGAGACAGCAGACGGCAGTCAGTGTGGAGAAAGGCTCATCCTCTTTCACAGCTATTCACCTTGTAAACCTTGAAGGGTTATAGTTCCTAAACCTCAGGGGGCACTGAGCGCCAGTCGGAGACGTTTACACCCCATCAGTGTGCGTGCCCACACCCGCCTGCTCTCACTGGCTGGTGGACGCTGCTCAGCCGTCTGAGTGACGCTGCTCTAAGCCAGCTCAGTATGGGACCTCTGAGCACTCACTTCCCCGCTGTGGATTCACTGTGCTGGCTCCTTACACCCTAGATTCCATTTTCTCAGGAACAACACGCCAGCAATTCTTCTCTAATCCTGCCTCCTTGGCCCTCTCAAGACCTGATGTAGTTAAAAAAAAAAAAACAATCCAAAAAACAGGCCCAATTCCGGATAAATCTCAAGTCCGTAGGAGCCTGGTGGATGAATGTCTTCCCACCTTCAGTCTTCCTCCATTCTCCTCAAAACACAAGTCTATTAGGCCACACAGCTGCTTACAAAGTTGCCGTGGGCTCTCCAGGTACCAGTGTGAAAACTCAGCTCCAGGTCAGGCACAGGAGGGCGTTCTGCTGGGCAGCCCATTCCCTCCCCAGCCCAGCAGGCAGCTCCTGCTGCTGTTCTCCAGCCTCTCATACGACCACCTCTCAACACGTGTTGTGCTCTTTCACGCTTTGTACAGGCTCTGTCCTGGGCTTCACCTGGAAAATTCTATCTCATTCTTAAGGAGGCAAGTCGAAAGTCTTTTCTTAGGGAACCTTTCCTGATACAAGCAGATTAAATTTTTCTTTTTGATGCCATAGAACTTTGAATTTCTCTCAATTCACACATCTCTTCTGTAATAATGAGATTACTTATATGCAAGGGGGCTTGTTCCTGAACTAGACAATCCTGGTGGCAGAAACCATGACCTATTTTTTTTGCAGATCCCCAGCACTTAACAGAGCAGACATTCAATAAATATTGTTGAAGAAATTAAAATTATGTTCTATTAACTTCAAATTTCCAATTATTTTAAGGAAAAGAAAAGCAAGGAAAACTGTATCATCCATTTTAATAGAATTAGTGGCAACTGTTAATATAGGTATAAAGTGGGCATAGAGCAGCTGGCAGGCCCTGGACGCATCAACTGAACTGAGTTCCTGCTGTGAGTATGGTGTGACACAGACACCATTTCCATCCCTAAACAGGGAAGAGTTGGGAAGATGTTCAACTAGGGAGAGAACAGATGTCCCTGTACGCCTGTCATTACTGTCACCAACATTCACTGAGATCTGAAGTGCAGGGTGAAGTTTAGAGATGTGTTCAAGACATAATCTGTTACTTTATAATATAATCTGATGCTCATTTAAGTTAATCTTTAATATTTTATACACCAAAACAGAACCCAAGCTGGTAAAATATAAGAATATTTCTGTCATTTGAAATGAATATAAGGAATTGTATTAAATGACTAGGCTGCCAAGATGAAAGCACTCAAAAACGCAAAGGGATGACTACATGTAAGGTGTCCCTAAGAATCTCCCATTCTGATTGTGTGAGAAACAGGTATCTGGCTGTGCCGAGTCAATAATCGGTCAGTGAGCTCAGGTGGCTCAGGAACAAGAGCTCGCTGGTGGTGGGAAGTCCCTGGGGCAGGGGATGGGAACCGACAGAGCAAACACAGGTGTAGATGTGCTCGTGGCCGTGTCGGAATACGAAAAGAGGTGGTCTGTTCGGGAGTTCACAAGTGAACACAGGAGTGCAAGGCATCAAGAGAACAAAGGGAGAAATGAAGGCCTATGCTGCACAAGGAGACAGGAGCACGTGGGCAGAGGTGAGAGGACTGGTCGCCGCCAAAGGAGGCTGCGGAAACCACTGGACAGAGGAGCAAAGGGCAGGCTCTGAGGTTAAGTGTGTATGCCTGTCTCACCTGCACGTGGGGCTGGTCTGTCGTGGGATTTTATATTCAAGTGACTACAGAACCAATCCTAACCTGGTGGAAGCTTTTAAGACCACAGTCTAAACACCCACTCCCAGCTTTGTACCTTGTCTTGTAACCCACCCATCTAAACTGAACGCAGGGAGGACAGTGCTGGGTGTTCCATGATCCAGACAGTGTCTTTCTATCCCTAATCTTCCAAATGAGAAACTCTGGGTTTGGTGTGTCCTGGAGTAGTGGTTGGGTCAATCACCTCTGAAGGAGCGCAGACCACATACTCCAGGGTTTGAGTCCCAGGGGTGTGTGTGTGTGTGTAAACAACCAGTGTGAACAACTAAATAAAAATAAGATGCTTCTTCCTTTCTCTTCCTGCCTGCCTACTTGCATTTCTTCCTGCCTGCACCCTTCTTCCCCATCAAAGAGTTTTAAAACCCCCAAACCTCTGGGTTCATTTTCAGTTTGTCTTTCAGCACGTACCAGTCTGCACCACTCTGCACATCACTCTTTTGTGACTGCACACCCTGGTCCTGCTTCCCCACACTTCCCACAACAGGTGTGTGTCCTTTGCCAATTTCTCTGCCTCCCTCTTGCTCTTTCCTGCCATCTCAAACATCACATCACTTCCTGCCCTAAGGTCGCGGGGTTCCTACTCTGAGGGATCGAGTTTTAATTTTAGCCATGTGGCTTCGGATGACGCACACAGAAGGACGCTGTGTGCTGTGGGCTCAGCCTCAGTCTGTTTTCTGCAGCTCACGCCTCTCGGCCTCCTCCGTTCAGTGGACTACACACCCTCCCCTCCTCCCCACTCCACTCCACATTCCACGTCTGAAGAGCACAATCGATTCCTTTTGACTATTTTGGCGGTTTTAGATTTAATCTGCTGGATGAGTATCATTCCTACCCCCAATTGAATAGTTGTGAGCTATGTCACACTCCTGTAATACACTTTTAGCTATTCATCTAGGTTGCTTCTCATTGTCTGCATTACGTTATTCAAGTGAAACTTGAAATTTCACCTCATCCTTAGGGCTAAGTCAAAATGAAGACAGGTAATAACCTTCCCTGATTCCATGCTGCTTGAGAAACTCCTAAAGACTCCTTACCAACAACTTTTGGTTAAATGTAAATTAACCAAAACTGTTAGGGAAGTAAATTATTAATTTTAGCCACCACTTAGTTATAATTATTTTCTATTTATTATTGATACGATCGCTCATGAATCACCTTGTCTTCCATAACCAGAAGGGCCACAGACAAAGACAATGATGCTAAAAATGTTCTCTAGAAGGATTCAGTAGCCTGTATGATCTTAAGGAGTGCTCACTTCTAAGATGAAAGATCTCTAGACAGCTAAGCCTGAAGTGCCGGAGTCCAGCATTTTCAAACTAGGTAAACATCAACTGCTACATTTCTGGCGCGGCGCACTCTCCAACAAGGGTGGTAGTGGCTGCTATAAAATGAGGGCGGGACAGGCTCTTCTGTGCCCAAACTGCTTCCATTACCCTTGAACATCAGGAGTGTGAGCAAGACTTCTTCTGTGTTTAGCTAACATACCACACCACTGACTGGTCATGTCAAACCTCTCAACTCAAAAGGTTAATCTGACAGATGAAAGTGAGAGTAGATTAAAAAACAAACAAGCAAAAAACCCTCTAAAGTCTCTTTCTCAAATCTCTTTAAAGTCTCTTTAATGCTTCCTAGTGTAATTCTGAAAATAAACGTCATGTTTTGCCCTAATTTTCATTTATCATTTTATTTTCACCTTAAGAACAGGCTTCACAGGTGCACTAGGCCTGGTGGCCTAGCGGACTAGTACACTCTGGGACCAGTTCCACATACACACAAAGTCCAGGGTTCAAGACCTGAGGCCAGTGGGAACAACCAATGTGAACAACTCAATAAAATAATAGTGCTTCTTCAAACTCCTCTGTCTGCCTAGACCTTTCCTGGGGGGGAAAAAAAAAAAATAAAAAGGAACAGGCTTCAATTAAAAAAATGTTCATTTAAAACGCTCTACCACCGAATTATCATTGCCTGCAAGATAATTTCCGATTCTGTAGAGAAGTCTGGAACGACAATTTCCATTTCACAGAAGAAAATACTTCTGAATGTTAAAACCACGGCTAGAAAGCTACATTTTCTGTAATAGCAGGAAATAAACACACACATATCAAACACTAATCAAAGAAGCAATCAAAAGCCCAAAGGCTTGTCTTTTTGTTGTTGTTTTTGAGGGAAAACTCTATACTTGGTCACAAGGGCAGCTTAACCAGTACAAACTGGTACAAAGAAGAGATCCTAAGACAAGTCAATTTGGGGCAATAGCAGCGATAGAAAATTTCGTAAAAGTCTACTAGTTAGGACTAGTAAGGATTTAGGAGCACCTCACTGAAAACTCAGAAAAAATTCAACTATTAGGTGAACTTAACACGGGAAATGTACTTCTGACTGTGGTCATGGGGAAACAGTCTGACCTCTATGGGCAGTTTTTCTGTTGACCTGAACTACTCAGGGGACAGTTCTGCAGTGGAATGACACCAGCACGCTCTCCGGAGAGCTGCTTCTCTCATGCCTCCTTTACTGAGCCTAACAGCCCACCTGACCGTCCTCCTGCAGGGCCACAGTGAAGAACATTCTGCTGCCTTGCTCTACAAATGTGTATTTTAGATGGCATGTCGGCCAGTTTCGCTTGAAGAGAATGTCATCTTCCATCACAGAAACTTTTTAAAGTCACGTGATACTAGTAAATAGGAATTCCCCTGTTCTATACAATGCAAGGGTAGAGATGAGTATAAACGACACAGTGTTATCTTGAGAGAAAGCTAATCTTTTTGGGTCAGAGCTTAGAGTAAGCACTTAACACCCTTCGCAAAGCAGGTGGAAACTAGCACCTGTCTGGATACGTGAACACAGAGCGTTCCACTTAAGGTCAGCAGTGGGATTTCAGAGAGCTACAGACCACCCAGGGGTGCTCAGAGACTTCCAAGGTAGTTTAAATATATCATTTATCACCATATGGACTTTGAGTCAGCTCTCATCGAGAATCATCATGGTCAAGGTAGGTGAGTACTGCTTTATGCCACTCTTGTTACGGCAGTAACTGGAGCTTCCATCCTCTCATTTCGCATAACGTAGTACAGGTGGAGTTAAGTGTATCATTTATGGGAATGGACTCTGTCACTGAAGGACATGATGAAACAGTTAATGTATATGGACTGAAATAATGAAAATATGGTTTAGGTTTTAATCAATGAACCAGCATTTCTAAAGAGTTTTCATTTAGAAGTTGTAGAGGAGAAACGCCTGTGCTCACAGCTTCCTCATCAGGGAGCACGGGACTAAATGAGACTGAAGGGGGACAGTCAGAAAAGCAGCTGTGAAATTGATTGCACCATTATTTATCTCTTCTCCAGTCATGATCATGATCAAGACTTCCTTAAATTTCTATAATACAGATTAAAAAAAAAAGGTTAGACCCTAGTAAAGTCTTTCAAAATCACTTACTCAACTTTAAATAGTACTTTTAGTTACAAATTATTCTTCTGCAGAAACCAAGAGTTAATTTCAGGAAAAGTCAAACACACATACCTGCCACTTTATCAGTCTTAATACCTAGTATCTATAAAACAGGCATTCCTTCTACTAAAAGCTGGGCAAGTAACTTATGTGATATTGGATGTAATTACTTTTTCTCAACTTAATATTTATAATCCTCAGGAAGCACTGAAGTACCACAAACCCCAATCCATCAGAATACTGGAAAGCACGGATACTCAATTCTGGCAGTTTAGTTGTTCTGATTAACTACTTAAACATTCTAAATACTGCACTCCAGAATGCTTATATGCAAAGTGGGTACTCAAGTACCAACGCAAAATGATCATGGTATTTTTTTTACAGGAAGATGGAAGATGCTAAAACAAAGAACAAGCCTCCAGAGGTCAGTAAAGGTGAATTTCTGCAAGGACTGGGCATTGATTATTTTGATTCTGTCTTTCCACTGAGTCATTCATTCAAGGTCTCCATGTGAGTCTAAAGGATTATTCGACCTGTGACCCCAAGGAAAGGCTTTTTTGCATTTCAGTAACTTGATATATGGTAGACACTGAAAAAGTGTGTTTATAAAGTTACATGTCTATCTAACAATTTAAAGAGGATCAAACAGTAAGAGGATAGGCTCCCTTAGCTGCAGGTTTGTGGAGCTGCCCCTGAAATTGCACACAGAGCGGCTCCAGCACCCGATGAGCTGCAGTCCCTCCGACACCTTTGCTGGCAATACTGCTCTGCTCTCCAACACTAATTCTGTCTTTTTAGGTAAAACTTTTAAAATAAGCATGTTTATATGTTTGTATGTTTGACAATTCAAAAAGTGTTTTATCTAGATTATCTCCTTTGGTTAAAATCACAAATACCATTTAAATATATTTTAGAGCGCTTATATGCTAGAGTGTGTTATCTCACAGTATTTAAGTTTTTCACTATTAGTTTGTCACATATAAATTTCAAATCCTTGTATTGGTCAAAGTTACTTAATAAGGAAAAAAAAAAAATCTCCTGAAACAGAAGGATAAATTTTTAGTTTTCCTTAAGGTTTGGAATTTCTTTCTTATTAAGACTCAATTACTGATTTTGGATAACAGATGAAAATACAGTTTAAAATCACTTTTGTCAAGTTCTGTCCAACTTGAGCACAAGATACTAATTCACTTGAATTCTTTTTTGGTTTGTTTCTGGTCGTTTTCCCTGGCCCTAGGCCGCGAACCTGGGTCCCTGAGCCACACTGTCGAGGCCCCGGCCACCGGCTTTAGTGCCTGAGCACCAGTGTGTGCTTCATTCACGTTTTTGATGCAAGTAAAAATATAAAAATTTACTTAAAAAAAACCCCACCCAAACTGTGTACGAAATATTACTCAGCAAACTTAAGATCAGTCATACGAAGTAGATATAGATATGTATCATGATGTCATGGTACTTAAGAATTGTTTAAAAAAATTATTTATGCACTTCAGGGATGATGGACTTAAGCCACTGCTCTGGGTGGCTCTGTGCCAAGTGACAAATGACAACTCTAATAAGGCTGAGCCACCCTCAGAGCTACAGGGACACAGAGCCCTGCAGAGTGGAGAGGAGTCGCTCAACCTGACAGCTGGTTTCAAGGAGCTCCTTTTCCAAAGTCTTGATTAATCAGCCTTGTGGTTGCTTGCAATGATAATAAGAATGAATAAGTGTAACCCATACCCATAACCTCTGAATTTTCAAATTCCTCCTTAAGTATTTTTAGATACCAACATAAGTAATATAAAACTGTCTTTTATAATTTAAAATCCTTCCCTTCTGAACCACTAAAAGAAAAGAAAAAGGGAATGGACTTGGTGTGGCAGAGCAGTTAGAGCAAGTTCCCAGGCGAGCGAACTGCAATCCAGAGCGGGGCCCACGGGAGTGGGGGAGGGATGAAGCGCAGAGGCTGTGGGTCCTAAACCAGGGAAAGGTAACGGCTGTTTTAAGAGGGAAACCAGAAGAACAGTGGAGACTCTGGAAATGCCTTTGTAAGATACTCTGGTCGTAAGTATGAAACATATACAGGCGTTCTATGAATTTGGAAGTTACTCTTGGAACATGTTTCTGCATCTATAAAGTGGGAGCAGTAAAACTATTTCAGAGTTGTCTTTAGGAGGAAGTGAGATAATTCATGTAAAACCCCCAGCAGAGTGCCTGACATAAAAAAGCACTCAAGTGTTAACTCTTACTGCCATTATTTCTTCATCACCATCATCAATTACACAAAATTCTCAGATGCTACAAACAGGAGTGTAAGCTGCTGCTGGCCTTTCTGAAAGGCAACACGGTGAAAAAAAATCCCAAGTTTTAAGTGCAAGATCCCTTTGTCCCAGGACTTTCATATCTAAGTTCATCCTTAGAAGAAATCTCAGTGAGCAATCTGATATATAAGAGGTGAAACAAGAATGCTTACCTCAGGATAATTTTAGAGACAAAGTTTAAAAACAATCTCATCATTCAGCAATAGTTAAATAGCATATTGACAACGGAACAACTCTCAATATATTAAGAACCTCTGAATTTCATACTTTAAACAGGTGAACTGTACAGTATATGAATTATATCAAAAAGGTATTAAATATCTTAAAAATATGGGTAAGAATAATAAATTAAATGACAGCTAAGAACGTATTTGCATATCTACTAGTCAAGGTAATCACAGAGGTAATATTACTAAAACACATATAGTAAAAGAGGAAAGAAATTTGTAGAACACTATGTTGGAATCTTAGCTTGTCGCACGTTACTCACCATCCATGAGAAGCCAGTGGCCAGTGAGAACCCAGATGAGGACGAGCATGACAGACAGAGAGAATGATAGTAATTCAGCAGCAGTGAAACGTCCACAGCAACCAAAGGAAATCCTGGAAAACACAACACTTACTGGAGTGGTGGGCAACACATCATATTCAATAACTACTCTCTTCTTCAGTCTTCACAATCAGTGTTCACCATGGCCAGATCAGATCAGAACAGCAGGTAGTAACTAGATACCAAGAAATCCAAAATACCCACACCCCTTTGTAGTAAAAAGCTACAGAAAGCTCAGAGGAATTATACTTCTACATTCATTTGATAATGTGGTTTTAATTTCAAATCAGCGATGTCAGTGTTCAGAAGTTTAGCATGACACATCAATCTGGAGAATTTAAATATAGGAGAGATTCTATTCTTATGAGAAAAGCAAAATGAAGAAAGTCAACATTTAATGAAGATGAATAAAACTTCATAAAATGGTAAGTTCATTAATTCCTGGGAAAATCAGCTGCCCCTAGTGACTGGTTCCTAAGCACATCCAGTATCGCCATTAGCATAGGACTTTGTTCCTATGGAGCAATGAATGGCTTTAATAGCTAAGGGGTCAACACTGTGACTGAACCTAAGTGACTGAGCATACATTCTAGTTCAGCAAAGATGGAAGGCAAAGAAGAATTTTTGAGTCAACTAGTATTTTCATATTCCGTTAACTCACTAATAGGGAATGAAAGCACTACTTCAAAAGAGGACTGACCAGCTTGCAATAATCTAAAGCAAAAAACATATTACAATGACTCCTAATAATGCTATCAAATATGAGAGAAAAACAAAGAAGTTTATAATTTAAGGGAAAATCTTAAGTCTTACTTGTTTTGAGGTGAACAGGGTCTTGTTAAATACTGGCACATCGGGAGAAGAAGAAAAGCAAAAGCTATTGTTGCAAGAACTAGAGAAAGAAAATGTACAGTTATTATACACACACACACACACACCAACCTTAAGAAATATACGATGAGGAGTGTAAACTTAAGCATTTCCCAGAATATTCTTCCCAACAAAAGTAGATATAATTAATAGAGAAGAAAAGTATCTTCTTTTACAATTATACTCGTTGAAAAAGGACCTGATTTGAAGAAGAGGGAAGTATAGGTAGGTTTTTCATTCTCTTCTATCTCAAGATAAACAGACTCGAAGATGATCACCTAACAATCTAGCATTTTGCTTGTATTTTTACACATTTCCATCACAGTTTAGCTTGAAAAGTAATCAGAGAGTTGACAGCTAAAGTATTCTGACTAGTAATCAATGTTTCTATCTGCAGAAATATCAATCAGTGGGGTTGCTAGTGACCATTTTGCCAAACTGGACCTGATGATAATACACCAGAGAAGGAGCCCATCTGGTGTAATAAAGCTCATGACTTTCCAACCCCTGACCTTCCAGATTGTGTTGGCAGGGTCTGAACTGATGATATGTGCATCAAGTGACTCGAGAATGGGCCGAAGGAAAATCCAGGGTTGACGAAGAAAAACTTGTGGGCATATCATCTACGTTAAGAACAGAACGATAAGTGCACTCACCTGCTGTACATATTGTAAAAACTACTTGAACTGAATCAAAGAAGAAGAACATTACTAAGAGAGAAACAGATGCTCCAATGGGAAGGAACAGGGCCTGGGTAGAGTCAATAGTTTGGATACCTGAAAGAGAGAAAAAAGGACGTATTAAGGATTTATGTAACAGGTACTGTACCCATGAATGTATCGTACATGTGTGTGTATGTATGCATTAAAATACAAACAATTGTAGAGATTAATATAAATGATATAAGTTATCTAAGCCCACCGAGTCTTTACTTTTGGATTATGTATACATAATATATACATATATTATAATAAATAAACATACATATTGCTCTCTTCATGATGCCGTCACTATAGTAGGTGCCCAAGAAATATTTAAATTGAATTACCACTACCTCCTGAGGTTAACCACGTGGATGACAGGGTGCCAGACGACGACAGAGATACTGGAGGGCGTGCCCTGATAGGGCAGGGGCAGGGCACAGTTCACATATAGACAGAGGTCCCAGTGGAAACAACCAAGATGAACAACTAAATAAAATAAATGAAATGTTTCTCCCTCTTCTCCTCTTCTCTCTGCCTGCCTGCCTGCCCCTTTCTTTTTTTAAAGAGGTAGTAAAAATTCCAGTTAGTCATTTTGAGTACATTTGCAGTTTTGTGTAAAGGTTTGGTAAAAGAGGTGCTTTAAACCCACTGAGTAAAGTAATTTCTCATCAGCTGTGAATTAATATACTCGTGCTCACTCTTCTCTACTGCTGATCAATAGCTGAGGATTGACTTTGGGTTGGGCTAACGAGAGAACAAGACATAGCTGCAAAGAACAAATCAGATAAGTTATTTTATGGGGACATCCTGAGATACCAAATCAGAGATAAATGGAGGAAAACTGAATCTCTTGGGATAGAGTAGGGTTTAGCACAGCAATTCTCAATTCTTGACTATTCACTATAATCACCAGGAGAATTTTAAAACATTACAATGTCAGTTCCAATTCCAAACCAATTAAACTGAACTCTCTGGGTATCAGTAGGTCCAGGTGAAAATTCCCCCTCAAAATTTTACTTTTCATCTAAGACTGAGAAACATTAATAGTTATTTGGCAGAAAAGGAAAACATGATAAAATCAAATAACCACTGAATAAAAAAAAATTACAAATTTTATTTTGTGTTATCCATTTCCAAATTAACCCTGACATTATAAAGAAAAGTGCATCAGAGGAACCAAACAAGAAATTTTCATATGCTCTTTTACAAAACAAAATTACATGTTACTCTTCCTTAAATTAAGGTTATGAACAAAATATTATATAAGATGGGGAAATATAACTAGATACAGAGCGCTGCAATCATCAACCGATATTTAAAAATTCACTCTTCAGTATTTAAGTTTACCGGTCTCAATGACAATTATTGAGGAATTTCAGTGAAATGAAACATTAAATATTTTTACAAAACAAAACTGCTTGGTGACTAGGTGACTGAGTAAAATAACTTGCTCAGGGACAGGACAACTGATTTGGGAAGAACGATCAATGTGCCTAGAAAAGCGACTTGGAGATGAGATTGGCCCTGAGCTGTAGCCGCAGCCATTCAGCCTCGTCCATGAGTCCTTTTCGGGGGCATGAAAAGTGCCACATAGACAGTCACAAGGTGAAATTTCACAAGGTGAAATTCTACATTTCACCTAAGTCAGGGTTGGCATATTTTGTTGTTGTTTTTTATTAGTTCAAAGAACTAGAGGAAGCTACAGATTTCCTGTGTCTTTCACAACAGAAAACAGCAGTTTCTCAGATAAATGGTTGTTACACAGTAAGAAACAAATCTATTTAAAACCCCATACTCCCACTCTTCTGTAAAACAAAGCATCCTAATATTATTTATATTGGTTTAAAATATAAACAGAAAATGTAAAAGGCTGGCTAGACTGTTTATCTAGTAATCAGGTACATGAGAAATACTTGTTTCTGAAATTAAAATGCAGAACTGAGTACAAAGAACCGCTCTAGAGTAGATTTTTGTTTTTTGAGAGCAGATTTTGAACCAGGAGGCATCAGACACGCTTCCGCTGGTTTTGCAGAGGGGTGCCCAAGGAGAGCGCACCAACAGCAACGTCATAGAGTGAGAAAAGCGCTTTTAGCTGCTGGCAGCGTGCTGCCTAAAGAAAGTACACATCTTCAATCCTGTACTTCCCTAAGGTCTAGAGATAAGGGGAAGGAACTAATTAGAAATTTTAGCCAAACTCTAATAACTTCAAAACGAAACAGCAAAGCTGTTAACAGGGCAGCCACAGCTGGGGGGACTTGAGTGCAGTTGTGTTATATGTTTAAATTCAGTATCAATGTCAGAAACAGGCATGATGATGGAATTTTTAAATTATGTATGGAGACTTTATTTTTAGCATTCAAGGAACAAGGCTACAGGCTAAATGTATGTCTGACTATGAAATGGACACTGAGCAATAATACACAGTACAAAAGTACAAACACTGCTGATAACTGTTACGTTACTGATTTTGGCACCTCCACGAGAGAAGCATACTCTAGACTACTTATTTATGAATATCTATTATACAGTAGTCAAAATGAGAGAATTAAGAAAAGATCTATTGCCAGATCTTTTGGGATTTACAGTCCAGGTGGGGTGGGGGAAGATTAAGATCTCTATTAATGAAGAGCTCTAACTGTGTATCTCCACCAATGTTCACAGTTTAAATACATTATGAGAGGCCTGGGAAAGGATTTCAAGATGTCAAATAATGAGGCTTTATTAAGAAAAATTAATTAATTATGAAACTATTTAGTGCTGTGGTGGTGATCTCTACCTAGCTTCCTGGGGCAGATACTGGGATGCACAGGTAAAACGGAACGCTTCCTTCTTCCTCCTCTCTCTTCCTATCTTCCCAACCGCCTTCATCCCTGCCTGCACCTTTCCTTAAAAAAAAAAAAAAAAGGCTGCCGTTGCCTACTCCCCAGAAGCAAGGAATTTGTGAAAAAATACGGAGATGAGTGAACTACAGCCACGTGTTAACAGCATGGGTGCTTCTCACATTATGAGCAAAAGAAACCAGACACACACACAAATACATTAAATATATATAATCTAAAGTTCAAAAAGTTGGCAGAGTAAGCAGTTATTTTCGGGTGCATCCTTGGGTAGAAAACACATGAGTAAAGCAGAGAAACAAGTACTATAGCTTTATCCTGTCAAATAACAGAACATAGTTCACTTTGGCGGAATTGAGCAGTGACTGGGAGGCGCAGAAGAAAGACTTCTGGGGCTGCAAGGTTCTGTTTCTCGACAAAGTGATGATTTGCTGAGCTCTGCATTTTTGCTTTGTGTCTGCTTCTCTATTTATATTATGTTTTACAATGAAGAGAGACTTGAACACAGGGGTATGTGGCCTGCGTCCTCTGCAGGCGACTGACCCAACCGCTGCTTCACCAGGGCACGCCGGTGATTGCAACTTTTAAAAAGATTACTAATTTTCATCCTTCAGTCAGTTCAGAACACTCCTGTGAAAATCTTAACACTAAAATCAGACCTTCCTTTTCCTAAACCTTACCTCCTCAAATTCTTCTATATTGTTGACCATTCAGGATGTCAAAGTCTCTAAGCATCTACACAATCTCTTATGTTTTCCTGTCATATTTCTGGCTGTTATTATTCCTTTGAATTTTTATAAAGGCACCCCAGTTTCCATGCTACCCCTTCAATCTGGAATAATGTCCCACTCCATAATCAAATCCAGTCTTCTTTGCAAGGGTCGTTTCTTTCATTATTTTCCTGACTGTGTGGAGGTGGGCTGCATTCTGTCTCAACCTGTGCTCATTCTTTTTGGTATCCATGCTCATATTACGCATTGAACTTATTTGCCAAGGGTTATTTAGCAAAACACAGGAAGTAGATTCAAGAAAACGACCATTTAAATAACCATCTATGACTCAACACTGATTAATAATGAGATATAAGAAAGTTACCAGGTAACTTCCTTCCACTGTTTGGACAGCCTTCTTTCTTTGAGGATAAAACTGTGCTTATATAAGGTTTATGTGATGCAACATACAACATAGTTATAATCTAGATTAAATCTATCACTTTGCATATCGGGTGTCTCAGACAGGACTTTGGAAGAAGTTTCAACAGTATAAAGGGATTTGACAAAACGCTGACACAGCATAAGATGCTATGTCATAATATAATCTGAAAATTAGACACTGATGCTGGATTTTACCTAGTTTCTGGTAAGATACTGATATAGCATTTTAGCTCATATAAGGATCTGTATCATAAGTTTAAGAAAAGACTCATCGTATTTAAATAATTCTACTTTCTGTATTTATCATGGCCCCCACTTTGCATTGCTGGGAACAACAAAACTCATTAACTGGGTAAAAACTGGACAAATATAATCTGGTGGATAGGGTATTATAAAAACTAGAGAAAATGAAATAGTAAGTGATCTCTTTTAAGTTACCATCTATGAGCCTACAACTGTCTTTTTTAACTTTATATTAAATTTGCGAGTATTTCCTCTTACTAGGTGATGACTTTAATCTCCAAGTCATACTCTCTCTCTCCTCTGTACTGGTTTTATCATCTGCTCTTCCCACCTGGAATGATGAATTCTCCACCAATCCAAGCTCACTGTTTCAAGTCAAACTCATCCTCTCCAGATGTTATACTAGAAGATATACTCACAATACTTAGTTTTATAAGTATTTCAGGCAGTTAGCTTTAACTCAGTGAGTTTATCAACACCTACATTTATACCTCATCAACTTGATCCATCACTGTCCACCCCAACCTGCCTTTCTCTTTGTTCTCTTTGAACACGGATATCAAAATGACGTCATCTCTAGACTTACTCTGATCTATTGATATGATGCTTATTCAAAAGGATTCGGACATCAGTGAGAAAAGTGCCTGCAGTAGGTACAGGATGCTAAATGTTACTTGTGATCTCTACCTTAGCCCTTCTTTAACATTCTGGAAAGGATTTGGGCCACACTGCCTATGTGACAGTTTGGGTACCAGTTATTGCACTTTTGCATCTTTCAAAATATCTAACAGAAAGTCAAGTGCATGGTAGGTATCCAATATCAAACTTGTATTATTATCAAATCAAGTCTCCTTATTTCTAATTCAATTCTCTCTATAGCAAGCATAATCAATGTTCTAAAACTCCACTGAAGTACAATTTACATACCATTAAATCCACACACATAAGTATATAATTTAATATCTAGTTTTAGAACATTTTCATCACCATAATCTCTCATGCCAGTTTACAGCTAACTCTCCTTCCCAACTCTAGACCTAAGTAACTACTAATCTACTTTGTCTCTATAGCATTCCATGTATGAATATGGCGGATTTTGTTTGTTCCTTCACTAATTTATGCATCTTTGAGTAGTTTCTATTTTTGGCTATTTTGAGCAATGCTACTAAATGAACATTTGTCTATACCAAATCTCCCTTGTAAAGTATTCTCACAGAATCTTATCAGTAGATACACTCTTAACACTTAGTCTTACAAGTTCTTCGGGCAGCTGTCTTTAAGTGCCACAAATTTATGCTCAACACCTACAAAATTATCAGCCTCACCAAAGCATTTGAATGAAGACATAAATAGGCAGACAGTAATCTATCCTGGTTAGCTTTCAGAAAATGAACCTTAGCAGCAAGCTTTTAGGCAAGAATCAAAACCAGGTGAAAGAAACCAGTAGTTCAGATTCAAAACACGCTGACATCTATAGCAATACCACCCTGAACACATCAGATCTCAGATTCAAAACTTAAGAATCTAACAAATTATACCACCGAGATTATGTATTATTATACCAAACATAAACCTTTAACCCAGTAAATTATTAACTGGGGTTATAGAAAGAATCAGATTAGGACAACGAAACATGAAAGTGAACAGACATAAATCGTCTTACTATTATTGGTGCTGTTGCCATTGAAAGACCCTGAAGAACTGTTATTATCTTTCTCCTTATCTTGATTTTCAAAGTCCATATTAAGGGATCTGTGGAAAAAATTGTATAGGTAAATGACAGGTTTGCTGAAGAATAGGTTAGAAAAGCTAGTAATGAGACAACTTTCTGAAATTCTAAGGAATTAGGAAAGAAAGGAAGCAGTCTTTTGAACAACTCTGCAAAATACCATATTTTGTTGTCCATAATGCAAACCTTTTTCCCCAAGTCTGTGAGGGAAAAATAAGAATTCTACATTCTACATGAACAGTACAAATTCTGATCTATATGAATGTTTATTTTATTTATCCTTATGAGTCAAAAGTGTAACTCCAGAATCAGTAACAGTAATGGTATCTATAAGCAAAATAACACCCTGGAAAAAGGATGGATGAGTGAAGCCATGAAAATCTGGTTGAACAAAATGGTCACAAAGGCCTAGGGATTATTATTATTATTTTTTTTTTTAAAGAAAAAGCTTTGCTTGTTTTTGATCATTTCAAAGCTCATGCTTTGTTTTTTCAAAGGAAAGGTACAGAAAGGAATGAGTAGGCAGGCAGGCAGGCAGAAAGAGGAGGAAGAAGCACTTTATTTTATTCAGTTATTCATCACTGGTTGTCTCCCCAGCCCTGAGTCTTGAACCAGGAACCTTAAGATGCACGTGTGGACTGTGCCTGGTTTAAACAAATAGGCCAACCAGGGTGTGCCTCAATGCCTAGGTTAACACAAAGTGCAAAAGCAATTGCCACATGTGGACTTGACAACCTAACCTGTGTGATACCTGGTGGGCTAAGCCACCAAATGCAGCCTCTCGTTGTGTCATTAAACAAACCTTTAAAGTCTCTAATGAAGAAAGAATGGACGTCATGGATGCAGTCAGTTGGTTTGTGATTAGATTCTAAGATCGCAGATACTGTCAAGAAGGAAGTGGTTGACAAACTGTTTAAAAAATGTGCCATCAGCAATGCAATTGATGGAACTGAGGATGACGAAATTTACTGGGATGAGGAAAGTGACTCAGGTTAAAAGAAGAGACACAGGTAACACAGAAATTGAAGAAGACGATACTTCTGATAGTGATGAAGAGTTTTTGGAATTCTATGTGATGCATAAATATTGCACATTTGTTAATGGTACATAAAAATTTGTGTATCTTGTATCTGTTCTTGTGTTTTATAACTATTTGCTCCATAAAATTTCTTGTACCATAATGTTAAAAAATGCTAAAATTCTTTTATAAAACCAAAACAAGTAACTAAATATAAAAAATTGAGTTAAAAAATTAAAATGGGAGTTTTATCAAACTTTTAGAGAAGAATTAATACTTATTTTTCTAAAACTCTTCTAAAATATTGAACAGGGAACATTCCCAAATATTTTCTAGGAAGCTGACATCACAATGATTACCAAAAGCTAGCAGAGATGTAACCAAGAAAGAAAATTACAGATCAGTCTCTCTAATGAACATAGATGCAAAAGTTCTCAATAAAATATTAGCAAACTGAATCTAACAATGCATCAAAAAGATCATCCATCATGACCAAGTGGGATTTATCCCTGGGATGCAGGGATAGTTCAACATATGTAAATCTATTAATGTCATACACCATATCAATAAGAGCAAAGAGAAAAACTACATGCGCACATCAATAGATGCAGGGAAAACTTTTGACAAGATCCAACATGCATTTATAATAAAAATCCTACAAAAAAACGGGGATAGAGGTTACATACCTTTAAGAAATCTACAGTCAATATCATAGTCAATGGCAAAAAATTGAAAGCATTTCCTTTAAAGCCAGGAACAAGGCAAGGCTGTTTTTACCACTGCTATTTAACACCACACCGAAGGTCTTAGCCAGAGCAATTAGGCAAGAAAAAGAAATATAAGGACTCCAAATCACATAGGAGGAAGCAAAACTATCATCATTTGCAGGTGACATGATTTTATATATATTGAAAATCCTAAAATCTCTGTCAAACATTACTAGAACTAATCAATGAATACAGTTAAGTGGCAGGTTACAAAATCAATGCACAAAAATCCATTTCTTATATATGCAAACACCACGTAGAAGAAAATCAAATCAAGAAAATCACACTGTTTAAAATAGAAGAATAAAATATCGTGGAATATATTAACAAAGGAAGTGAAAGACCTATACAATGAAAACTGCAAGTCCTTCTTAAAAGAAATAGAGGAGGATACAAAGACATGGAAAGACATGCCCTGCTCATGGTTGGGAAGAATCAACATCATTAAAACAGTCACCTTACCTGCAGCAACACAGATTTAATGCCACCCCCATGAACATCCCATGGGCTTGTTTCCGGGAACACAACACAAAATCTTAAAATGTGTGTGGAACGACTCCCAGATACTAAGCTGTACTACAAAGCGCTAGCGATCACAGCAGACACAGACACAGTGGGAGAGAAGTGAGTCAACGGGACTGGCGCACTCGCTCACAGTCAGTTGACCCAGCGCAAAGGAGGGAGAAGAACCTGATGGAGAGAGGAAAGCCCTTTCAAGATGCTGCCCGATCACCTGCACCGCCACACGGCAGAGGACGAAGCTGGGCCCCTGCAACACCGTCACAAAATTAACTCAAAATGGAGTGGAGACTTGGACATAAGACAGGAGACCATAAAATTCTTGGAGGACAGCACGGGAAAGACACTCCATGACGTCAGCCTTATGGAGGCCTTTGGGGACACTAGTCCAGCATCAAGGGAAACAAAAAGAAAAATAAACGACTGGGACTACAAACTAAAAGCTTCTTCACAGCGAAATAAAACATCATCAAAACAAAAAGATAACCTACTAATGGGGAGAAGGTATCTCCATTTCATATTTCTGACAAGGGCTTAATATCTAAAATATACAAAGAACTCAAACTCAGTAACAGAAAAAAATAGGCAATCCAATCAAACAATGGGAAAAGGAATTGGAGACATTTTTCTTAAGAGCAATACAGACGGCCAACAGATACATGAAAAGATGTTCCTACTCACTGGCTCTCAGGAAAATGCAAATTAAAACAATAACCGGATATCACCTTCCAACTGAATGACTGGCTACTATCCAAAAGTCTGGGAATAACAAATGTTGGCAAGAATGTGGAGAAAACAACACTTTTACACTATTGGTGGGAGTGCAAATTGGTGCAACCCCTATGGAGAACAGTTTGTAGAGTCCTCAAAAAGTTGAAGATGGAAATCCCATATGATATGTAATCCCACATTTGGGTGTTTACCCAAAAGATACAAAAACACTCATTCACAGAGACTTAAATACCCCCATCTTTTTTTGCAGCCCTATTCACAATAGCTAAGAACTGGAAATTACCTAAACGCTCAACATCAGATGAATAGATAAAGAAGGCGTGGTATATATATATATATATATATATATATATATATACACACACACACACACACACACACACACACACAATGGAATACTACACAGCCCTTAGAAGAGATGAAATCCTGTCATTGGAATCAACATGGATGGATCTAGAGGTGACTGCTAGGTGAAATAAGTCAAAAGAAGAAAGATAGCTACTAGATAACTTCACTCTTAGGTGGACCATGAACTGACAACACAAAGGAACAGATGAAATAAATTCATCCCTTTTACACTTGCAATAGAACTGAGGTTACCAATAGGGAATAGGATGGGGGAAGGGGGCTAGTGTGGCAGGCAGGGTGTGTTGACATACATCTGAGGAATAGTTAAACTGCATACATGGGGAACCTACACATATGAGGTTACCTTAATGTACAGAATAAGTTACTACAATAAAAAAGAGAGAATAAAAAAGTATGTCTCTTGACCACAATGAAATTGAATTAGGTTGCTGAAATTCCTTTCAATAACAGAGAAAATGTTGAAATATCCCCAAAATATTAGGAGAGTAAACAGTACACTTATAAAGAACCCATGGGTCAAATATCAAAGTCACCAGAGAAGTCGGAAAATAACAATTTGAATGAATTGAATTATATGAAAATATAACATAACGAAATTTATGGGATGCAGTTAAAGTAGTGCTAGAGGGAAATTTGCAGTTTTTGATGCCTATTAAAAAAAGAAGAAAGATTTCAAAATCAATTTCATCTTCCATCTTAAAGGAACTAGAGAAACAAGCTAAATCCAAAGAACAGAAGAAAGGAACCAATAAAGACTGGAGTGGAAATCAATGAAAACAGAATAGAGGGGAAAAATAAAAGAACCATTAAAGCAAAAGTTAGTTCCTTGCAAAGATAATAAAACTGGTAAGGCTTTAGTGGGACTGATGAAGAAAACACAACCACCCACAAATCGCTGCATGCTGGGCTTGCCAGCTGTGTCTCAGGCAGCTGCAGCACTGCTGTGGGTCATGTAGAGCCCAAGGATCTGGGCTCAAGCCCTGGGGTTGGGGTACTGAACCAAAAATAAAAACAAATAAAGATGCTTCTTCATTCTTTCCCTTCCCTCCTTAAAATGTTTCTTTCTCCCTCCCTCTTTAAAAAGCAAACGAAAACAAATTACTAAATGCATTATTTAGTCTAAGAGGGAACATCACTAATGACTAAACAAAAATTAAGGTAAACCCCTGTGGCTCAGTGGCTAAGGTGCAGGCCATGTAAAACCCAAGGACCTGAATCTGAGACCCAGGGCTAGAGGAAAAGGGGGAAAAAAAAAAACAAAAAAAGAAGAAGAAAAATACATTTAAGTGAAATTAAGGAAATGGTATAAACAAACCAATGCCTACAATTTAGAGAAATGGACACATTCTAGAAAGACAGATTAACAAAACTGACTCAGGAAGAAATAGAAAACCCAGGAAGACTTATAAACAAACAGAATTAGTAATTAAAAATCTTTCTATCTGCAACTGTAAGAGAGCTACAACAGGTTATCAAGACATAATAAAACTGCTAAAGACTGTTACTAAAGATAAAGAGGGACATTTTATCTCAGTCTATCAGAAAATACAAGAAAGACTTAGGTAGGTGCCCTGGTGGCTGAGAAGCTAAGTCTGTGGCTCTGGCATAGTCCCTACAAGGCCCAAGGACGCGAATTTGTGACCTGGGGATGGGGAAGCAACCAAAAAATTTTAAAAAATGCTTCTTCCTCTTCTTTCTTTCTGCCTGCCTTCCTACTCACCTTCATTCCTGCCTGTTTCCTTCCTCTTCAAAAACAAAACAAAACAAAACAAACATAATGAAGATGAAGACACAAGCTGGATGAAACTCTGAATTTATCTGATAAAGGATTTATATTCACAATATATATAAAGAACTCCTAAGCTCACAATAAGACAACCTAATTTTAAAATGGGCAAAGGCTCTGAACACCAAGGAGGACACAAAGATGGTTAATAAGCACATGAAAAGATCTCAACATCATTAGTCATTAAGGAAATACAAATAAAAACCACCAATGAGAGGCATGCCCTGAGGGCCTCTTGCTGGCACAAGCCATATACACCCCCCAAGGACCCAGGTTCTCATCTGGGGCAGAGGGTGGGGTGGGGAGAACACAACTAAGATTAAAAAATGCTTCTTCCTTTTTTCTTTTCCTGTCTTTACCTTTCCTTTTTTAAAAAAGCAAAAGCAAAAGCAAAACCCAAAACCAACACACACACACACACACACACACACACACACACACACACACACACACACACACACACGATACTACTTCAAATCGACCAGAACAGTGGAATATCTGTATCAAAAAGAAAATGAGAAATTAGAACAATCATGCCTTGCTGGTAAGAGTGTAAAGTGGTACCGCCGCTGTGAAACAGCAGCAGAGTCTCAAATATTAAACAGTGACCCAGCACTTCCATTCCTATCCACTCATGAAAAGGAAAACAAATCTACGCAGAAGCTTGTACTTCACAGCATCTTTCAGAGTGCTAAAATCTTTAATTTTTATAAAGTTTAACTTAGCAATATTCTTTGTTTTACATATCATGCTTTTGGTATTATACCAAGGAACTCTTTTCCTAATCTATGGTCACAAAGATTTTAAACTCTTATGTTTTCTTTAGTAAACTGTAATGCTACTTCTTGCGTTTTAATCTAGGCTCACGGCGGTCAAAATGTGGAAACTAGTGATGCAGATGTAAACAGAAGAGAGTAACATCTGTCAATAAAAAAGACTGAAGTACTGATACATGCCACAAATGGATAAACTTTAAAACAGTATGCTAAATGAAAGAAGCAGTCATAAAAGGGGCATATTGTCTGATTCCACTTTACGTAAAGTGCAATGTCCAGAATAGGAAAATTTGTATGGAGAGAAAGATTAGCAGATGCCTAGAGCAAAGGAGAGAGGAAGGGGTAATAATGATGGCTAATGAGTATAAGGTTTCTTTTGAGATGATGAAAATGTTCTAAAATTGCATTGTGGTGATGCTGCTCCTAACACACTAAACCACCGAATTGCACAGTTCAGTGGGAGAACTGTGTGCTATGTGTACTGTGTACATCAATAACGCTGCTAGAAAATCTTCACCAATGTAAAAGAAAGAATGAAAGAAAGGAAGGAAAGCGGTGAACCAAGAAGGAAAAAACATCTTTAACAAAATCTTCCAAAAAGAAAAGACTGACTATTTAAGACAGTCCCACTGGTAAATTCTACAAAATATTTAAGAAAGAAATAATATAATTCCATATAACCTTTCCCAGAAAACAGAGGATGAAATACTTTCTAATTCATTCAATGAGGCCAACTTTACCCACATAAGAGGAAGATGCAACAATAAAATGACAGGCCAACGTACCTCATGAATATAAACACAAAACTCTCTAACAAAAGAGCTAGCAAACCCCATGGAGGAGCACAAAAAGGATTATAAACCATGGCTTTGTGGATTCACCCCCCAAAATTAAAGTTTGGTTCAACATTCAAAAATCAATTAACATAATGTAACATGTTAATAAAGGACAAAACTTACATGCATTTCAGTAAACGTACAAAAACATGAGATAAAATCCAACCCCATTCATGATTTAAAACTTTCACAAACTACAAACAGGAGGAAATTTCCTCAATCTGATAAAGGGCATTTATGAAAAACCTAAAGTTAACATTATGCTTAAATGGCAAGCAACTAAATAAATGCTTTCCCTTAAGATCAGGAACAGGACTAGGAAGAATGTGTGCTCGGCTCACTTGTATCTGACACCGTACTGCAGATTCTAGCCTATACAATAAGAAAAAAAGGAGAATCTGAAGTTACTCAGATTTGAAAGAAAGCAGCAGACCACATTAGCCTATATGTAGAAATATGAAGGACTCCACATAGAAGTAACTACCAGCACCAATAAATGAGCTCAGCAAAGCTACAGGCTACAGACCACTACACAAAAATCAGTTGTGGTTCTCTCTACTTGGCAATGCATGATCCGAAAATGACATCAAGAAAAGAAAATTTCCATCAGAAATAACAAGAACAAAATTCTGAATAAGTTTGACAAAAGTGGTGTAAGTTTTGTACACTACTGAATATAAAAATATTAAACAGTACTAAAAACTAAAGAAGATCTAGATAAATGAAGAGGCAAGACATCTCATGTCCCTGGACTGGAAGACTCAATATTATTAAGATATAACTGATCCCAGCAGAGTTTTTTTTGGTAGAAATTGATCAGGTGGTCCCATATTTATATGGAAATGCAAAGGATCCAGAGCAGTCAGACTGTTTTGAAAATTAACAAAGTTGTAGGACTCACACTAGTGGAGTTCAACCCTTAGAATACGAGCTGCAGCAATGAAGACACTGCCACGCGCATGAGAGAGATGTGAACCCACAGAAGAGAAACCAGAAGTCCAGAACAATTGCTTTCATTTATGGTCAACTAATTTTTGACAATGGTCAAGGCAATTAAATGTGGGGGTGAGGGGAGATGAAGAATAGTCTTTTCAACAAACGTTGAAGGGAATCATGAAAAATACAAGTGAATTTAATTTGTATCTCATGCCAGACATAAAATTTAACAACAAAAAAAGTAAGCCTAAAAACTTATTACAGAAAACTTCCCTCTCAGAACCTTCCTGTCGCTGTGTTCTGTTCGACTTTGCTGCTCCAGCCTCTGAGGCACATCCCGGCCTTCTAGTCTGTGATCAGCAAAGAAGAATTCCATCGTTTTCTTGCCCCATTCACAACTTGAAGTGAGCACAGAAATTAAAATACATTTTAACCAGGAGGAAAATTGCGTACATTCAGGCCAGTCAGATGGCAAGTACTGGGAGGAAATCAGTGACAAATATGATATTGATCCCACTGGCAACTACCATGGGACAGTAACTCAGTTGGATCATATCTCCATGTACTACAAAGAAGTCACAGGTGGCAAATACGCTCCATGTGCTATGTTGGTGGATCTAGAACCAGGGATCATGTCCTCTGTTCACTCAAATCCTTTTGGCCAGCTCTTCAGACCAGATAACTTTGTTTTTGGTCAGTCTGGAGCAGGCAACAACTGAGCCAAGGATAACTATATAGAGGGGGCTGAGAGCTAAGACTGCCTGCAAGGCTTCCAGGTGGCCAACTCACTGGGAGGCACACGGGCTCTGGAATGGGCTCCTTGCTCATGAGCAAGATCCCAGAAGAGTATCCTGATCGTATCATCAATACCTTCAGAGTGGTGCTCCCACTCGAAATGTCCAACACTGTCCACCCTCTTTGTCCATCAATTGGCAGAGAACACTGATGAGACTTATTGATTTCATAATGAGGTGCTTCACATCTACTTCCATGCCTTCAGGCTGACCACACTAACATACAGGGAGGGACCTGAACCACCTCGTCTCAGCGACCATGAAAGGTGTCACTGCCTGCTTCCGCTTCCCTCGCCAGATCAATGCTGACCTCTGCAAGCTGGCAGTCAACATGGCACCCTTCTCACTCTCCACTTCCTCATGCCTAGCTTTGCTTCTCTTACCCGCTGTGGGAGCCAGAAGTATTGGGTCCTCACTGTGCCTGAACTCACCCAACAGGTTTTCAATACCAAGAACATGGTGGCTACTTATGACCCCCACCATGGCTGGGGCCTTACTGCGGCTGCTGTCTTCCATGGGCAGACGTTCATCAAGGAGATGGAGGAGTAGATGTTCAACATGCAGACCAAGAACAGCAGTACTTTGTGAAATGGATCCCCAACAATGTCAAGCCAGCAGTCTGTGAAAGCCCACCCCATGGCTTCAAGATGGCAGTCACCTTCATTGGCAACAGCATGGTTATCCAGGAGCTCTTCAAGTGCACCTTTGAGCCATTCAGGGCCATGCTCCACAGGAAGGCCTCCTCTAGCAGTATAGTGGCGAGGGTGTGGCCCAGATGGAGTTCATCAAGGCTAAGAGCAGCATGAATGACCTCCTCTCCAAGTTGCAGCAGTGCCAGGACGCCACCACAGGAGATGAGGAGGCCTTCCGTGAGGAGACTGAAGAGCAGGCCCAACGCAGAGTCCCATCACCTCAGGCTTCTCAGTTCCCTCAGCCTTCCTCAGCTACCCTTCTCTTTAACCTCAGAATTCGCTTTTCTGCTGCTGCTTCTTTCTTTTTTCCTTTTCTTTTTGGGAAAGGGGGATGTTTTAAAATAGTGCCTGGCACATAACAGACATTCAATAAATATTTTGTTGTTTGCGAAGGAAAACATAGGAGAAAATCTTTTGCCCACAGATTAGGCAGAATTCTTTGTGATCCATAAAATGAAATAAAAATTGGTAAGTTGAACTTTATAAAAATACAAAATTTTACACTAGTTAGAAAATGAAAAGGCAAGCTAAAACTGGAAGAAAAGATTTATAAATCACAGGACAGAGAACTTGTATGTAGAATATTTAAGAACTGGCTACAACTCAATAAGATAATCATCCTAATTTATAAATGGATAAAGATTTGAACAGACATTTCAGCCAAAGATGAAAAAGCAAAGGTTCAATAAGCATATGAAAAGACGTTCGGTATCTTTTCAACAATCTCAGGTATTAGGAAAATGCAATAAAAACCACAGTGAGATATTCTAGAACTAGAATAACTGTAACAAAATGAGAGAAAAAAACATGTGTCTTAAAAAGCCCTTATCTATTACTGAATTATGTACTTAATAATGGTTTAAATCATCAATTTTATGTTCTGTATATTACCACATTTAAAAAAATTGTAAGTCTATGTCAATTCTTTAAAAAGAAGTAGCAAATAATGCAGGAAAAAGATCTTCCCACAAAGATAAGGCCCTTTTTAGATGGTTTCAGTGGTAATACCAAATAGTCAAAGAAATTTACATGGTATTTTCCAGAAAACAGAAGTAGAAATACTCTCAAATATACCCCAAAAGGTCAATTTGAATATATAATTAAAGGCATCATGACTTACATTTTTTGCAGAAAATACACTTCTGAAGTATGAAAGACATGGCACAGGACCAAAAGTTTTGAGATCTAGATTCTAGCTAACTCTACAATGTATCTGTCGAATGGCCTCATCTTGTTGGGCTTCAGCTTTTTCGTTTGTAAAATGAGGTTCACCAGATCAATCCTTTCCATCTACAGGATATAATTCTATTGCACATTTATTAAATAAGATTTTGTTTCAAACTTGTCCAATTCTAAAATTGATAGAATTCTTCTGAGAATTTCAAGAGAATCCAGTCTTGGCAGAGAGAATACTTGGTAAACGGTACTGTGTATAATTCTAACAGTTAGTAGGCTGAACATATAAAATGATTTATCTAAATCAAAATAGCTGACTATCAATAATTCCTATGGTCCACCTATGCCAATGCCTTTATATTAAGAAAAACTTTGTTTCTTTTGAGACTCTACAGAATCACTGTCAGGTATTCTCTCTTAAACCTACCCAATGAGTGCACTTATGCAAATCATTTTCAGAATCAGAATTTTAGCAATTCATTTTTACAAATTTGCATTAAAATGCCAAAGTCATACACAAAACCAATTTTTAACAGCAACCAACGAAAGAATAAATATCCCATTCTAATTCAATTCCTGTCAAAGCCATGTTTTTTTCACAGAGCAATGAGTTTTATTGTCGACACTTTGAGAGCAACATTTAGCCCACTTCCAGCTAAAATCAATCCCATTTTGAGAGCATCTTACCTGAAACTACCATAGACTATAAGCAGAATGGAAATCAGAAATGTAGACACTTGACTGGAATCCACCAGGGAATAAGCCCTAGAGAGAAAAAGGGGGGGAAAGAAAAAAAGTCATAAGGCAGCAAATCCTCATGGATTTTACAGTGGATTTTTCAATGGAAGTCTACATACCCCATTAAATTTTATTTTGTCTCTAAGAAGAAAAGGGTATAAATTAGCACTGACAAAATAACGTAATTAAAATGATATTTGATAGTTTAACAAGAGTGAATGTATAGGTCACAGCTACTATTAGTTAACATTTGTTGGATGTTAAATGAATCAATGTAAAAATTCTAAGTCTAATGATGTACAATATATGTTTACAACATCTAATCCCAATTTTAAATATACCAAAATAGTTACCAACTCTGCATCAATGATAAAAAGTCTCAATGATTAAGCTTTATCAATTTACACTCAAACTGTCTGCTGAATTCCATTTCCACTTCTGTAACTGCCTATTTATTCCATGTGCATATCCTACAGTGGACTCTTCAAAGTCAGCATATCTTCCACATAATCAATGCATAATGTTATAAAATCATCCATGGGTTTTCACTGCTGATAATGATGGGGAGAAAAAAGGCCCTGTCTCACTTCTTTCTTTTCTCTTTGCCCACTTTCAGAAGTACACAGATTCTAGGGATTTACTATAGGAACTGGAGTCTGGGCTCTGGGGTAAGATTTATTTATTTCACAGCGTCTCCTTATCCTACGTGTCATCTCTCAAACCTTCCTCCTGGGGTGACACTTTCCAGAGACTCTGGATATGCATTTAAAGACAGGAACTACTCTACATTCTGCAATAAAGACATTCATACCTAAATGAAATTAAATATGAAAAATGAAACTATTGTATATATGTATGTATATGAGACATGCCAAAATCAGGTTAGCCAAATGCACTGAAAACAGATTTGAAGACTTGGCCAAATGATGATGTTAGTATAGGTCACTGTTAGGTTCAAATATTTTATATGGTCATTATGAAAACACTAATTCTTTAACTACATTCCCCCAAGTCTTATTAGACAAAAACAAAGAGCGACCAGAAATTCTTCCATATATAATATTGTATTCTATACCTTAAGAGTTTCAGAACAATGCTGATATTAGTAACATGTCTACAATCAAACATTATTTCTATCTGCTATACCAGCAAATGCTTTTAATACATATCCTGCTAAGAAATCATGCCAAACTGAGATACAGAGAGTTCTATTCTACACTATGTTCTATGTGTCAGTGTTGCAGCTACATAATGAAAGCATTCTCGTCCATCCAACAAACCAAGCAACTACTATTCTAACTGCACAGATGTTGCTGTAGACTAGCACTCAAAACTTTTTTGGTTTTTAGACTAATCACGCTTTAAAATGGAAGGCTTCTAAGAGCATCTGTTCTTACTAATATTCATTACCAGGTAAGAAATTAAAATGAAGCAAAGTTTAAAATATTAACTAACTCATTTAAATATAATAAAACCATTGCATGTGAACATAATATTCTTAATAGTTGTAGACAACTATTGAGGGGCATTCTTTAACATTTTTGCAAACCTCTTAAAAAGGAAAGGTGCAGTTAGGAATGAAGACAAGTTGGCAGGCAGCAAGAGGAAGAAGAAGTATTTATCTATTTTTATTTAATTGTTCACTGGTTGTTCCCCACTAGCCCTTGATCTTGAGCCTGGGTCTTTGAGATGTAGGTGAACGGTGCTCAGTGGTCTTATCCACTAAACCACCAAGGCATGTCATAATGCAGTTTTTAAAGACATTTTTGTATCACTGAGATTGCTTTAGAACTGAAACTAAATAAATCTCCTTTAAAACTTGTAAAAATTCATGTCAACATGCTGATCAGAATCAATACTTTATAAAGAAACTGCTCCTGAATGTCTAAACAGCCTCTCAGGATATGTATCCACAAAACTTAGTAAGGACACTTACAGACTCAAAGTAATTACAACCAGAGTCTCAAACAGATACTTTTACATGTTCACAGAAGCACTGCTCACAACGGCCCACAGATGAAGCAACCTTAGCGTGACTTGAATGAACGAACAAGTACAATGTGTATACAAGTGAACACTAAGTCTCAGAAAGGAAGGAAATTCTGATATGCTATAACATGGGTAAATGCTGAAAACATTATACTAAGTGAAATAAGCCAGACACACAAGGACAAACATGTATGATTCCACTTACATGAGGGACTTATTACAGGCAAATTCCTAAGAGACAGAAAGCAGGATAGAGGTTGCTAGGGTTGGAAGGAGGTGGAATGGGGAGATACCAAGCCCTCCAAACCAACCAAAAAATCCCAACCAATTTAAGAGGATTATTGCTTTTTAATACTGCTCTTAAAAACCTGTAGCAAACAGGTTTTCATCATGTAAGTCTCATTAAAAGATTATTCTCTGCTATTTAATGCTGATAGCTTTTAGAAATGATACTAGAAACAAAGTCTTCAAATAATCCATACATTCCAAAACCTGGACTTTAAGATGACTACTTCCAATAAATTATAATGGGGGCTACATTTGTTGACATATGTAATATCCTGGTAGCTAACCTCTCCTAGTCACAAATCTGTTTCTGTGTACAAGCAAAAAGGAGCTAAACATTAAGTCATGTTTCCATTACTTCTGTCAAGTAAACCAGAGAAGTTTAAAAGGAATATCCTCCAAGTCTCAACACAAAGGGGTATTTCTAAGACAGACTGAATTTCAGTAACACATCTTAGAAGTCCTTCCTCCACCTGCATATACTATGGTCACGTCAAATTCAACATAACTGAAACCAAACAGATCTCCCAAGCAACTCGGAAGGTCTAATGCTATTCCAAGTTCCAACTGGTCTGTTTCTGGTCACCGTTTCTTGCTATCTTATGTGTCCCTGCATGCATGACTCTAAATTAGTACTCTGCTAGGTGCTGACACTCCAAGATAAAGACCCAGCCCCAACCACCAAAACTGTCTTAACTGGGAAGACAGAGAAGTTAACAGGCTATTAAATCAAACCATGACATGCAGTGTAGGAGTTCAGCTTCTATGTGCGAGTGTCGCCCACTAGGAGTCAAGCAATTCAGTTGGAATAGAGAGGAGAGAAAGAGATGTGAGAAAGCATGGGCAGATGACAAAGAAAAAGAGAGTAAGAGCTAGAACCAGAGTCAGACACTGAGTAAGAGAGAGAGACACCAAGTATGAGTGAGTGTGTGTGTGTGTGTGTGTGTGTGTGTGTTACAGGAAGAAGAAGACTGAAGAACAATATACTGCATTAATTCACTTTTATTAAAATCGGAACTCACTATTCACATTGCTGCCTTATTTGATTTTTTAAAATAACATTTCAATGCGAAAAAACTGTTTAGGATCCTAGTGAATAGGTTAAGAAAAAATGATAGTAACAAACTGAAAAGGAAGCTTTAACAAAAGCAGTCATCAATTCAGTGGACTCAATTTGCAGTTAAAACCAACCTGAAATATTCAGGAGAAATATTTTCTGTGAGTTATAAATTATTACATAGCATCTATTTATTGAGTACCTTAAAGGAGTTTGTCATCTTAAAGAGAGAAAATGAAATCTGGGAGAGGAGAAAGAAATCTGAAGTAAAAATCATGATGTTAACCCCTAGGAGAGGGCAGAGGTCCACAGAAAGATCAGTGACAGAAGCAAGCCTCTCATATCTCAAGAAGAGCAAGATTTCAAAGAGACTAACTGAACTATGAGCTTCTGTTCAGTGAGTTAAAATATGGTGTACTAGGAGACCAGATTTGTTGGAAATTTATCTACTAGAGTTTAATCTCAAGATGAAACACTACTTTTATCTGCCATACAATCATAAAAATGATACAATGGTATTTTCAGAAAATCAAATTAGTTTGATTTGAGAAAGATACATACCTAATAAAATAATGAGAAGTGGGTTAATGAGACATACGGAACAGATAAAAACTTGTGAGATACAATTATAATACAATATAGTACAATTAAGAAGAAAAGTTCTAGCATGCCCTGGTGGTTTAGTAGTTAAGTCTGTGGCTCCAGATGGCATAGTCCACATAAAAGCCCAAGGATGAAGGTCTCTGGTGACCAACCAACATGAACAACTAAATGGATGGATCAATACTTCTTCCCTCCCTGCTTGTCTACTTGCCTTCATTCTTATCTCTTCCTTTCTCTAATAAATTTTAAAAAGATAAGTCATTCTGTCAGACCTTCTGGGTTCAAATTCTGACTGTCCTTTGCCAAGTGTGTGACCTTGAATTGATTACTTAACCTTTCTAGTCTTCAATGTTATCACTTGTAAAAAGAGGATGATAATATTTCCTTACTCATAGAGGGTAAGTTCTTAATGAAGCTATCTGGTAGATGCAGGGCTAATTAACCTATGTTTACTATTCATGGGAATCACTACAAATTGTTCAGCTAAGGGTTGATGAAATGAGAGAAGTACGGAAAACTATTTAACAATTCTATAGGAAATGGCAGCTAATATTTATTAAAGACGGCTTATTCTGAGTAACTTTTATTACTTAATCCCCATGGTCAATCTAGGAAATAAATAACTTTTATCATCCCCAATTTACATAAAGGAAACTGAGGAATGGAGATGTGAAATACCTTGTCAAGCTAATAAAGTTAGTGATAGAATATGGATCCAAATCCAGACAGTTTAAGTCCACAAGCTCTAAAATGCTGTTTACTCTGAATAACTGCCATTTTGGTAAAGTTTCCCTTTGTTAGTGAAAATAATCAAGGACTGACTACAGATTCAAGCATTTGACATTTTTCAGCAAACACATCAAGGTCAGTCTCAGGGCCCTGTTTTATTCACAGAGACCCAAAGCTAAGCAGACTGAGTGTGGTGACTCAGTCGGGTGTCAGTAAGGACCAGCTGGCAGTCGGGAGACGGGTGAACAAGTGCTAACTCCTGTGGACGTTACCTCTTCTGTACCTCTCACAGGGAAATATGCCCCATTTGGCTACTTAGTCCCTCCCCTCACCTTTCTTCATCTACTGGTATGACTATAGTTTCAAGTGTTAATGTTCTGTGTTTCCATTTAACCCTCTCAATTTATTCAACTGTACTTTATGTTAGATATTCATTCACAGTAGGAGGAAAAGACATACCTATACTTAGTGTAACGGGGGAGAGAACTGGTCATAGATCTTCATCCACAACAGGACACTATGGATAATTTGTCTTAGAACTAAAGCGGAAGTAATTCATTATTTTGTCTCCAAATGAGTAGTTAAGTGTAAGGTTTCCAAATAATAAAATCAGAAACAAAATATTTTAATAAGGTTCTGAGAATTTTAACATTTCCTTTTATTCTATTTCCAATATATTTTATAGTGAATCTAACACCATGATACCAAAACTGACTCCAGAAGCAGAATAGTTTTCTAATTATAGCGTGTTAAGAGTGACAAAGGTCTATCAACTCAATGTTAAAGGGAATTTGCTGTGCAGCATTCATGTAATACAAATCAGTCCTCCAAACTGCACATCCCAACCCCCACCAAAAAAAGGTGCTTTATTGATGCACCCTGGTGGTTCAGGTGCCAAGTATCATTATACAGCACATTTTCCCTTTTTTTTTACCCCCAACCCCAGGTCTTGAACTTTAGGCTTTACATGGCCTACACACTTAGATGCCTGAGTCACAGGGATGTGCCATACAGTACTTTAATTTCATTATATAATTCTCTTTACCATCCTGTAAAATAGGTGTTTTATTATTCCTAATTAAAATGATGGATGTACAATAACTTAGGCAATTTTACTAAACTGGTAGTGAGAGTCTGGATTCAAACTCAGACACTTTGAGCCTAGAGCTCTGAAATACTCTATGCTTAGTCTCTCTGGAAAGAGACACTCAGTCTGGAGCGTGTCCTTTTATCTTCAGCAAAAACAAGAACATTTAATACCTTTGTTTTTTCTCAGAGATATATATGCAGAAATCGATGACTGAGATCTTTGCTGGAATGAATGAATTTTCTCTCCTCTAAAAAGATTCGGGTGAAATAACTACTTGTTGAGGATTCCAGGAGAATAAAACCAAACCAGACCTAAAACAAATATACTATTAAAACTTGAAACAAGAATGAGAAGCCCTGAGTGATTTTACTCATGAATTTTTAATTAACCGTGACAAAAAATGAGAAAGTCATAAGCTGAATATCAAAATTTAAATAGAAGTCACACTGAGAAAAGATTTTATTTATTAGTTGATAGTTATAAAGAGTGATTGACTCTAGTCTCTAGCTGGAGATTTCTACCACTTGCGAGAATATAAATAAATATAAATAAACTGTTGGTTTAGTAGGAGTCAAATTCTTGGTTAGAATTTAAATTATGGTGTTTTAAAAGTTTTTGGTATGTAAATTTTCCAAAATTCTGTTTCCTTCTATATGTGGGTACCCCAAACATTCAAAAGTTATCTGGCCTCCATAAATAATAAACATGAGAAGAACCTTTAAAGGGGGAGCAATTATTTTAAAAATATCCAAGCAACCGAACAAAACCCTGAAAGGGCCAAGAATTAAAATTACAGTTATAATAGTAACAATAATAATCGCTAATACTTCTGGTATCCGACGGTGTACTAGCCATTTATATCTAACTCATTTCATCTTCACAACATCACTCTGAGAAGCTGCTATTCTTATCAGCTCTAGAGATGAAGATGTTGAAGTGCAGAGAGAAACTAATTTGTCCAAGAGGAAGCTGAGACATCATGCCAACCCAGGCAGTCTGGCTCCAGATCCAGAGGCCAAACTCTAGACCATTTCACAATACTCTTCCTCAACTTTGCTTACCCCCCGACCTCCTTCCAAACCATTAAGTTAAATCATGGATCAAAAAGCACCTTCTAAAAAGGTAATAGCAAACAAAGCACACATAGACCATTTTTCAGAATAGGCCATAAAAACAATTTAAAAGGACTGAAATTATATAAAATATATTCTCCAATCTATAATGGAATTAAATTAGAAATCACCTACTGAAAGAAATCTTTTAAATCCCCAAATATCTGGAAAATTGGAAAATGACATTCTTATAAACATACCATTGGTCGAAAGAAGAGATCACATGGGAAATCAGCAAGTATTTTGAACTGAATGAAGATGAAAACATAGCATCTTAAAATATCTAAAATGTAGCTAAAGTAGTGTTTAGAGGAAATTCTACAGCATTAAATGACTATATTAGAGAAGAAAAAATGGTTTAAAACCAATGACTTAAGCTTCCACCTTAAGAAACTAGAAAAAGAGCAAACTAAACCCAAATCAAGTAGAAGTAAGGAATAATATGAGTGAACTCAATGAAACAGAAAATAATTTCTTTCTGTAAAAATCAACAAACCAATCCTAAATTTTTTATGGAAGCCAAGGAACTAGGGTAATCAAAATAATTTTGACAGAAATGGTTGGGAGATTCACGTGAACTGATTTTAAGATTTAGTTTCATAGTGAAGAACATACATACATACTGTTCTTTGGAACAGAACAGAGATTCCAGAAATCCAGTTATGATCAACCAAGTTTTCACACAATCGTCAAGTAGAAAGAGCAGCCTTCTCAACAATAAGAACTTGCACGGGCACCTAGCAACAGTGGCTGGGCACAGTCTACACACCCCCGAGGTCCTGAGCTCATGTCTGGGGTGGGCAGAAAGTCAAGATGAAAAAATAAACACAATAAACAAAATGCTGCTTCTTCTTCTCCTGCCTGCCTATCTCTGCCTTCATTCCTGCCTGCACCGCCCCTTAAAAAAATTGAAAACAGAAACAATTAAGTGTTTGAATAATTGGATGTCCATATGCAAAATACCCCCCCCCCACAATATACAAAGTTAACTCAAAATGGATTATAAACTTAAATGTAAAACTAAATGTCAAAATATTTCAAGAAGAAGAGGGGAGAAAATTTTTGTGACACTGGATTAGGTAAAGAATTCTTGAGACACAAAATATACACACACAAAAAGACTGATCTGCATCAAAATAAAAACTGCTCTTTGAAAGATAAGAAAATTAAAAGACAAGCCAGGAATTGGGAGAAAATTCTGCAAAATACATATCAGATAAGGTACTGGCAAACCAGGATATAAAAATGACTCCTAACTTAACTCAGTAAAAAACAAACAAACCCCAAACAACAGACAACCTGGCACTACCTGGTGGAGGAGTGCTTTAGTCCCGGTCTTCAGCCAGCACAGTCTGCAGACATCCCAAGAACCTGGGCTTGCATCCCAGGGCCAGGGAAGAGAGGGGGAGACAACCAAGATGTACAACTACATAAAAATAAAATAAAATGCTTCTTCATCCTCTCTCTGCCTGCTCACCTTCATTCTTGTCTTCACCTTTCTTTAACGAATATAGAGATACAACTATGTTCCTATCAGAATGGTCCAAATTAACAAACAAAAGGTATAACAAACGCTAATGAAGCTGAGTTACTAGAAATTTCAAACACCGCTAGTGGGAATGCAAAATGGTATAGTCACTTGGTAAGAGTTTGGCAGCTTTTTTATATAAAGTCAAGAGCAATGAAAATGTAAGTCCACAGAAAATTCTGGATGTGAAGGTTTACAACAGCTTTACTCAGATATGCCAACAACTGGAAACAATTTAAATGTCCATAAGCCAGTGAATGGATAAACAAAGTGTGCTATCTTTCTACTCAGCAATAAAAAGACACCAATTATTGATAGATGCAATGTGGATGAACTCAAATGCATTTTGCTAAGTGAGAGAAGACACAAAAGACATGATCTCATTTATAATACATTCTATAAAAGGTAAACTTTGGGGAAAGGAAAGACATACAGAGCCATGGCTAGGGGATGGGAGGAGGGACTAATTCCAAAGAACAGGAGGAAAAATTGGGGGAAATTTAAATGTTTTATTTCTTGATTATGGTGGTTGGTACAAAACTGAGTGTATTGTCAGGATTCACAAACCCCTACTCCTAAAGAAGTTGTGTTTTACTGTTTAATATACCTAAAAAATATCTGACTTTAAAGAGTAGAGGGGAAAAGATTGGTGTTTGAGAACAGATTATAGTGGGGTAAACGAAGAGAGGAGAAACTGGCTTGTATAGTATAGCACAGTCATCCAGGCAAAAGGTATACTAGATGCTGGTGGGGACTGGTGTAAAAGTGGTGAGAAATTATTTGATTGCAGCTATATTTTGAAGATAAACTCTACAGGATTTCCTGATGGATTAAACACGGCATGTGAGAGAAAGCTGAGCCAAGGACGACCGCCATGGTTTTGGACTGAGCAACTGGGAAGAACCACCACCAACAGAAAGGAGAAGGCTACAGGTGGAACATGTGACTGTATGTGATCACATGTATGTGATTCTGGGGAGCGGGGAAATGTGATCAGGAATCCAGTCTGTGGTAAAATGAAGATGTCATTACTTGCCTCATTATTTAAGTAAATATCAGTTTTCCTCCATTTCAGCCAGAAGTCTACCATGTAAACTTGGCTGTGATCCTAGAGGAAGCCAGGCCACCATACAGTTCTGTTCATTGCAGCTTGATGAATCCACCAGCTCTCACTCCCAAATTAAGCGTGTTCCTCTTTTACGAAAGGGACAAATGTAGTCTCAAATGTGCTCAGGTGGCCAAGGCACAGGCTATGAAAGTCATGGACCTGGGTTAAAGACTCAAAGCCAAGGGTGACAAAAAAAGGGGGAAGATGTGTCCACTACCTGTGGCTCTGTTAATTAGCTCCCATTCACAATCCTCTAGAAGAAATTTCTCCATGTTACTATTACTATATTGTACTCATTATGTCTGTCCATTGTTTATCCTACTGTTTATGCGGTGGAGGTTACTTTGGGAATTCATGGCTCAGTCACCTGAATGTCTCAGGTTTCCCTTCCTGTGGTAGAGTTTTATCATTTACACTAGTGTGTGCCTGATACACAAAAAAACCTTCTCATTTCTCCCATCTCCTTGAGTAACCAGTTGCTCTGAGATTATGTAGCTTCCAATTCTCTTTGCATAAGCTCTCTGTTCTCTCCTTTGCATTGACTAGCATTTTAATCTGTGATATGGGAAGAAACGATTTGATAATAAACCAAAAATTAAAGCTGCTGTGGATTCTCACTGAAAGCTTTTTTCTCTGAAGGGAGAACCAGTCCTGCTTCCTACTGCAGTAGCATCACCTAGAAACCAAGATTCTCAGCTGACATAACATTTCAGAACTAATCTAATTCCTAGGAAACTGTTTGGCACAGTTCGAAACACAGAACAAGCAGTAGCACTTGCCTTGAAATCACCAACAATCTGAAATCTCAAACTGAAAATTCATAATAGCAATTACAGCTGCTCAGTTTTACTGACCACTTAATAGGTGAAGGTGCAGGTGCTGTGTTACCTGCTTGAAACAAGTCAGGCCATTTAACATTCAACATAACCCTACAGCAAAGCTGTCATATCTTCATTCTGAATTTATACAAGTAAAATAACACTCGCAAAAATGGGAGATATTAGGTCAACCCTAGAAATAAGCTAGCTAGCACCAAATCCAAAATTTGGTTTTACTGACAACTATTTAGGAAGAATATGATATGTAATTAATACCCAAAGGATTAGGAGAGTGATTTTTGCCTTATACTTTATTTTGGTTTCAACCTGAAAAACAGTTAAAAGAAAATATAGACACACCCCTTCTTAAAGAAAAGATCTGAAAATGTCATGTTTATAGAAATAAAAATGAAAAATTTTCTATTACTTGGAAATTCTCATAATTCTCATAATCAAGGAGGGAACCAAGGTTTCCCTCCTAGCAGTTTAAGGCAGTTAGTTTCAACCCTGCATCTTAATATCAGAGAGATGAGCTGCACAGAAAGCCTTTAAGAAGAGTGTTGGGCAGAGGTTTTGCTGAGCCTTTCAGAAGCATAAGGGAATACTCTGTCTCTCTATGCTTCTCCTAATAAACTTGCTGTCACTGGGCATCCCCACTGAATTCTTTCTCAGACTGACACCACATGGTGGGACATATTGGTGCCCTGAGCTCAGTCTGACAGTGAGATGCATGGTTATATTATTTAATTAATTACAGTGGGCTACATGTGTGGGGCTAGACCCCTGGGTTGAGATTTCATCTAACACACATACGGGAGGCGATTTTAAATCTGCATAGTGCAGATCTTGGAAGACGCCGAATAAACATGTGTCAATGATTAGATATGTTCACAGACATTCTCTTTTAATCCTAGTGAGACAAAAAGATGACCATCATTTCCTGATTTTACAGTATTTTGGTCCATAAGTTCTACCGAGCCTATGAGTTCACAGTTAGTTCTAGTTTTATGTTAACTACAATCTATAATGCAGAAACAAGGGAATTTCACCACAGAGTTTTATGTCTTCAGTTCATAAAAGGCAACCAAGTGAGTAGGGAAATCTTTCAGTTCATTTTTACTTCTTGTAGCTCCCTGATCTCTTTCAGCACAATCACAGGTGCTGACTAGGTTCGAGCCCTGAGGGCAATGGAGTCGTAAGAGTGCTCCGAGGTCCATGAAGTCAGTCTGGTTGTCTCCAACAGGCATCAAGGTGGGCTGTAACCGGGGTGGTCAGCAGTAATTTTGCCCTCTGAAGTTTCCCGAGTATGTTGAAAAGACAGACAGATGGGTGGGCCATTAACTGAAAGCCAGTACCAATTCCATGTAAATAACTAGTATTCAGAAGGTAGAAAGCAAAATAGCACCAGAAATATTTCCAAAGAAGTTAGAAATATCTGCTAAAAGAAGGCTTTTCCTCCCCACTGTGTCTAGGAGGTGCTGCCTTCTGCAGTTTTCAATTCATTCTCCTTTTCTACAGGGCTCAGTTGTGCTGTTCTTACCATTCTAATGAACTACTCTGGTTTAACCAAAGACAAAACAACTTTGGTATTTCCCTTTCTAATTCTGTTTTGTATGACATACAGTAAAACAAATGTGCATAACTGTGTATACAAAGTACAAATAACGTGACAAAAATGTAGCAGTAAATCTTTCAGATCATTACATGGAACCTGATAAATTTTATTAAAAAGTGTAAGCCTCTAGTTAATAATTGAAGTCTACATTTCAGAATTACAATACTTTAAAGATGGAAAAGAACTAGTCAGTCCGTTTGACTTTACGAGGGTGAAAATGATGTCTACAGCATGTCTCTTCACTCTGAACTTCTAGGTAGGATATACATCAGCTATTCGTGTCTGACTTGTCCTGCTAGACCTCAATCTAGAAAATAGGGACCCTGTTTGAACTTTTTTTTAATGATATCTTTGTGCCTCACATGTATAAAGTACATAGTAAATGTCTGTGAAATCAGTTACCACGCAGAAAGGAAGGCAGGAAGGAAATTCACAGTCAAATAACACATTGTTCTAGAACTCAGTGAAAAAATTCATTTCTATATTTGCAACTACAACTGTACTTAATCATCCTCATGATTTATCCAAGGTTCTTTAAACATCCAGCCTCTACTGAAGCAATAGCTTGTTAGCGATTTCTCATTCCAGAAATTCATAAAAGCATCTATCCTTACATGTCATAGATGATCAAGAATTCTCCCATGAAGTCCAGAACCTAATCTTAAACCCATTCTGCCACTCTCACTATTTCATAGCTTAAAAAAAAAAAAAAAAAAAAGTAAAGCAATGTTCTCCTGGTTTCAAGTCCTTTGCAGCAATGAATGCCTCTTTCCTTCTGCAACCTTATTCTCTTAAAAAGACCTTTTCATGAAGCTGTAAATATCTTCAAGAATAATATTCTTGTGCCCTACCTAAAAAGACTAACAAAAAGAGGAAAATCTGTGGGTCTCTCAAAGTTAATATTAAAACTATCCGGAAACATCTTGCGATTTTAACATCACAAGAAAACAGCGAGCCCGGGAAGCTAAGAGAGGTGAACCATCCCTAACATCTCAACAGCCGCTCCGAGCAACCACCTGTTCTGCAAAGACACAGGTCCTGTGGGAACCCTTAGATTTGGCTGATAACTGACATTCTGGAAACTTGCCTTGCAAAGGAACTGTTTTATGTGAAACATGTATTAACAGCAGAAAAGTATGTCATCATATCTTTGTGCTTTTTATTAAATTCAAACTAATTTATTTTCCAAATAAAGTAAGGTGAACATTTACAGAAGATCTAAGCAGATGCATGTGCCATCATTCCTCTGACCCAACTGTCTTGCGCGGAGCATGCAGACTGTCTGCAAAGCTACCACCAGCAGCACCTCCCATCACCACCGCTTCTCCCATTAGGAGACGCACTCTGTTTTCTTTCCCTTTGAATCAGGACTATCCTAGTGCTTTGCTTCAAGCAACAGATGGATACAGAATAGAAGTCATGCCAGTTCGGGGCCTGAACTAAGAGACATGGCACATAAAAGGTCTAGGTTCTCCTACTAAAAGTGAGGGTCACTAGGAGAAAAAGACCCTGCGGGAGAAGAGACCTCACGAGAAAGGCCGTGGGGAGGACCCTTGCACACCCTAACTGAAAACCAGTACCAAGGCTTGAAGCATGTGACTGATACCAGTGCAGGCAGAATCCAGCAGACGCCACGTGAAACAAAGACAAACCATTCTAACTGAATCCTGCCCCAAGTATAGATGCACAGAATCATAAGCAAATACAGTATTTCTGAAAGGACATTTAGAAATGGCATACTAAGATTAGGGGTTGAGGATAAGACTGAGGGTGGTGGGTTAAGCACAGAAAGGGACATGGGCTTGGGGTATTCTTATGAAAGGGAAATACAGTGTGTGCCCTGGTAGCCTGCCAGTTTGGCACACCCAGGGCATATTCCACATACATCCCCAGATCACCGGTTCAAGACCCAGGGCTGCAGTGGAGCAACCAAGATGAATAACTAAATAAAGTGCTTCTTCCTCCTCTCTCTTCCTGTCTGCCTGTCTACTCACCTTCATTCCTGACTGCACCTTTCCTTTAAAACAAGAAATAAAAAAGGGAAATATGAGGAATACTTGTAACATTATCATGCTTACTACTTCATGGTGATGGATATATAAACAGGTGATAAAATTGCTGACCCGAACACATATACCACCATACAATCTGAATGAATGGACTGCATCAGTGCCAATATTCTGGCATTGTGATATGAATACAGACTATAATATAGTATATACTGCAGATTTGCAATATGGTACCACTGGAAGAAATTGGGTACATAGAATTACTTTAAAAAACAAAACAATTACTTGTGTATCTACAATGATCTCAGTTTAAAAGGGTTACTTTAAACTACTAGTTTTTTAAAGTAGACTGTTAAACAGTAATAGCTAACTGGTACTGGGAATACTGTGATGTGATGTTGGCTTTTATGAAAAAAAGTAAAGGGAGTATAAATGATGTTAGTAAGTGCTATTATTTTTATTAGCATGGTACATTATTTTTGCCTAATTCAACTGCATTTTACCAAAACACTTCTCAACTCGATGCAATAATTATCCTTTCACCTGGCTAGAGAGAAATCAGAGACAAAAATCAGACAAGGAAAAGGTTAATAATGTGAAAGACACACTTCTACAATTTACTATCTCTGAAACTGGATTGCATTTTACAATTGGATGCATGTTTTTCCTTTCTTAGTGGTACAAAAAGAAATGGTTCATTTTAAATCAACAGTCTTAGATTAGCTAAAATACATTATGCCATAGTCGGAACTCTGAGTCCAAAAATGTAGTTAGCTGCATTGCAAAACACAAAAACTGTATTTTCTATAGATCTTTCCTATAAGTCACTATTATTTTTGAGTTTTTATTACCTATAGTTAATATGACCTAAATTAGTGTTGTCTAAAATGTTTCCCAAGATATTCTTTTCTTGAGGAAGTTTCACAGTCAAATTACTAGAGAAAACACTCTCCTATCCATTAAAACCTAGATTCCTCAAACTTTATAAAATAACTTCCCTATAAACACTGGAAATTCTCAAAAAGGCAAAAACAAAGAATTCTTTCTTTGAGAACTTCGTACAACGTATAAAAGTGTAAAAGGGTTCCTTAAATGCCCTAGATGTTTCTAAATGTAATTTTAAATGCTCTACCTCATCACTAATTCTATATTACAGCTGTTATGAAATCCTCATGACAGCTGATAAATAAGTTGACTGAGAGCAGTTGCTAACTTTCAGATAAATGAGAATAAGAGTTGAGTGATATCTGAGACTGGCCACGAGCAAGGATCTCGGCCCCCTTCACGAGAAAGCACCTGCTTCCCTTGCTTCACAGACGCACCACGTTTACACGCTGAAGGCCTGTGGCAGCCCGACGGCAAGCACGTGTATCTGCACCCCTTTTCCAAAAGTGTGTGCTCAACTTGTGTCTGTGTCACATTTAATTTAGGTATGAACATATTTTTTAAGACAGTGATATTGTACAATTAACGAACTAGTAGTATAGAGATAACTTATATGCACAGGAAAACCGAAACATCAGTGACTTGCTTTCCTGCAGTGGCTTGGAGCTGAACCCACCCGCCTCTCCAAGGTCCGCTTGCGTAAGAATCACTAAGCAATTTAACACGGCTGAGAGAAGAAGAGTTGAACAAAGTACCACCATGGCTTTCTTAGAGGTAGTAGTAAATAAAATGCCATGTATTAATTTAGTTTGAACATTATTAGTGGTTTTAATCAGATTATTACACACCCATTTCATGGCTGTGTGATTTAGTAATGCCTTCCATTGTGGGAGCAATATTTTTTCTGGCTACCCTGATACTGGGCTTGACTATATAATTTACTCTATCTAATAAAACTGGGAGGAAGCATCAGTATGCCAACTCCTAGCTGAAGCCTTAAGAGACATTGCATGTTCCTACTCATCCTTATTACATGCCTATGATCCTTTATGTTCTAGAAGAACATGTAGCCACATGTCCAGGGAGCCACTGCCTTTTAGACTAGGCCAAGAATGAAACTTATTAAACAGACCTGAACCTGTCAAACGTTTTTATTAAAGTCTAGCCTGGCCTAGAGGAGCCGTCTAAATCAGTCGACTGCACCAACTGCATATGTGTAAGAATGAAAATACACACTGCTAGATGTAATCTGCTAAGATTTTGAGGTTATTATGCAGCAGCAAAAAATAACAGTTATCTAGGGGAAGTTATCAAAATATATACAATTCATAGTCACTTAATGTTTATCTACATTCTTCTCACTGATACCCAGAGAAGGATTGTTGCTATTACTAATACGCTTATTTATTCCTTTTTCTATTACTTACTAGAATTAGTTGGAAGAATCATACAGGCATGCTGCTTTAGACAAAATTCGAGGTGCACTAGTCACTAAATTATCCAACCCTTATATCAAGTAAGACTATTAGTGGGCAAAACAACATTCTTCATTGTGACAGGTGGCTCTTTCATATTAACACTCACAGTGAGTAAGAATATAACCCACGCCTTACCACTTAAAGGAACTATTTTTGTTTAACAAAACTCTGAAATACTTTTCCAAAGCAAATAGTTAAGAATAAAAAGGCAGAAACTTATAAAGGACCCTTAGGAAAAGTTTAAAAAAAAAAAAAAGATTTGGTCTTGAGAAAAGATGGGCTTATCACAGACCCAATGAGTAGCACTTATATTTTCCTTACCAGCTCTACAGAGAGGGGGATGACTCTGCAGTGGACCCCCGTGGCTAGCTCTCCAGAACACATTCTTCCATCCTTTCCCCCCATCAGAACCCTGACCTGGACTGTACCCATTCCCAGTTCGAGCTTATCCCCCAAAGCATGACCAAAGGTGAGCACACAATCCAAGGCAGGTCAACCAGGGCCATTAAGATTTGACTGGGATGTTGATTTGGGATGATGCCCACACTAAACCTAAATAATGCTATGATACAATGTCACTGAAGAAAAAAAAAGCTTGATTGGAACATCTGCTGAAGCCATAAGGAGTTCTGTCCTAGTCAGGCTAGAGGGTCAAGTCTTGCTTAAAGCCAGTGCTAGTGCTGCCTGGTCTTATCAGTTATTGTAGTTAATTGTAAAGAAGCCTCGTTATTGCCTAAGCCATTGAACCATTTTATTATTTGTATCCAAACAAATGTTCAATTGCTTAAAAGTTTAGATGACCAAGAACAAACGTGAAATAAGAATTAGAGGCATTAACCAAGTACAGGCAATCTCCTCAAAAAAGTGAGCAGACAAAAACTCAACTCAACTTCCCTCTATTCTTCTTACATATAAGAATCTTTCTCTTTAAACAATCACAGGGAGAAACAGCATAATATCCCTGGCCTCCTGGCTAAATTATTTTTTCAGTATGTAGACACATCTCACACGTTCCACTCAATGGACCACTCAACAAACAACTATATTAATTAAGCAACATTAAAACTGTAAAATGGAGCAAGTCGATTCCTAGGTACATGCTCAAAAGAGTTAAAAACACATGTCCACACACACATGAACACAGATGTTCATAAAACCTCCAAAGTGGAAACAATCAAATGTCCACCACTGAGGAATAAAAAAAATTGGTATTTCCATGCTATGGACTATTTTAGGCTGAAAAAATTACCGAAATACCGATACACAATACAACACAAATAACACTGAAAATATGCAAAGTGAAAGAAGTCAGAACATAAGTCAACATGCTGTATGATTAATTTAGAGGACATGGCAGAAGAGGCAACAATAGAGACATAAAGCAGACTGGTGGTTGCTTAGGGCTGGGGTGGAGGTAGGAGAAGAGAAAATGACTGCTGGTGCAGGGTTCCTTTGCCCTGGGAACAGGGGCAGTATGTGTGGGTGTAGTGAAAATTAGTGATGGGCACAACTAAAAACCATGAAACTGTGGGTGCGCCCTGTGGTGCTGAGACGCTAGCATGCAGTCCACCTAGAGCTCAAGGATGTAGGTTTTGACATGGGGCCAGGGTGAAAAAAAAACAAAAATAAAGATACATCTTCCTTCTCTCCTTAAAATGCTTCTTACTCCTTTCCCTTCCTTCCTCTCTTTAAAAAAAATTATGAAATTCTGTACTATGAAAGGATGAATTTTATATTTGAGCTATATCTTAATAAACCTATTATTTAAAACTGTTTTGTCTTTTTTAAAAAAAAAAAATACAAGCTTTAAATTGTACAAATCTTTATTATGAGTTCATTTTCTCTGCTGTGCACTTTTAACTGAAAAGAACAGATTACTTAGATACAAAACATCTGGGGCCCCCCCATCTTTCTTTATTATAGATTCCTGAAATCTTCACATTGTAGGAGGAGGAGAAATAAAAGGTCAAGTTACATATTTTCCCTAAAAGAGTGAAAAGAGAAACTGCCTCAATTTGTTCATTCATGTGAACTGGGTTAAATCACTTGACTGTGTAAGTCAGAAGTTCTGGAATATGAAACAAAATGTGTTAATCTGCTAGTCCCAGTCTGTATTTTATACAATTAGCCCTATGTTACAAAAACAAGTATCCCTTGTTATACAAATCCACTCAGTTTGAGTTTGGAAAGTGAAAGGTCAGACATAGAATGATAACTGATTTTTCCTTTGGTCGGTGTCTCAGCATCTGACTACTAGGAATTATGATTCTTTTTCTTGGAAGCAAAATAAGGATTAAGATAATGTACTTTTCTGCTTTTACTATTAATTGATGGTCTTAATCACAGAACTATTGGCTTGCACATTTAAATGAATACCAGTACTGTTAGGCATTTAAGGCAAAATATGATACAGTAACAATTATGTCCTAAGTTTTTATCATGCCTGTACTATTTACTGTCTCAAATAATAAATCTAAAGATTCTGTAGGCCGAATTAAATTTTGATCACAACAAAGACTGCATATCATCTGTTGCACTATTCCAATTGCAGAGAGAAAATAAAACAGCTACAAATTGTGATGGCAAAAGGAAAAGCTCAATATTTGAAATGAGAAGGAAGCTTATCATCTCTAGGCAGAGTAAGAATTGAGAAAAACATCATACAAGTCCCCTGATGGTTTACCTGATTGATAAAAGTAATAATGCCAAAAGGCACCGGCAGTTAAAGAAACCTACGAATATCAGAAACTCTTACTCTTCTACCTAAGACAGTGGCAATAAATTATACTATACACCAGAAGCTATAGGTAGGGAGGAAAATCTTACTGATAGCTTATAAATATTCCTATACAAATGTTCCTGATGGTGCACCTGTGTGGCTCAGGAGGGTGAGGCGGCTAAGGTGCAGACCATGCAAATCCCAAGGACCTGGGTTCGAGAACCCTGTGCTGGTGGAGGGTGTGTGTGTGTGTGTGTGTGTGTACACACCAAAAATGTTACTGAAAAAATTAGTTTTCAATAATAGTGGAAAGAGAAAAAGAGTGTTGAAGACAAAGGTCTAACAAACATTCAGTTCATAGAAAAAGCATCAAGAAGGCACTTTATAAAATACAAAAGAAAAGGACCTAGTAATTAGTAATTTGAAAGGTGAAGAAGGCAGTATATACACAAACTATACCTTCTGCACTGTTTCTTGCTTTATATTTACTAACTAGCAGAGTGAGTTACTTAGTACAAACCCAAGAATACAGCTACATGAAAGGGCCTTTGTGTCTATGCCTGGTTTAAAAGCATCCACACAGTGATGGATCACAGTTCTAATGCACAGGAAGCAGCTACAGAGATACAAATGATGAAGTAACGTTTCTGCAGAAGAGCACTGGGTAAGTGTACATATGTTTTCTATGCCTGTTCTCTCTTAGAAAAAACAATTTTATCTTTTATCTATTCTTTATATAACTAACCCTTGGTATCTGAGAGCTGTCTGTAAGAACTGCTTTCTTACTCCTAGTCCGTCCTTGACGGGTCCATATCTAACTCACTGAGAATGAGCAACTTTCTAAGCAGCGTCCCTGTTGTTTACCTAACCTTTCAGGAGCATCTGTCAGTTTCTATCCATCCTTAAAACTTTTAAAACTTTTTTGGCTTCTCTGATGCCACAATTTACGGAATTCCTCCCACCTCACTGGTAGTTCCTTTTCTGTTACCTCTACTTGCTCTTTATCCTAAAGTACCCAGGAAACTATTTTGTGTCCTCAATGATCTATTAAAATTTCCCTAAATGATCTTATCAAGTCCAAGCCTTTAAATTCTACTCTCTGCTACTTAATCCCAGCTCTACACCTGGGAAGCCTCTCCCTAGAGCACCATCCTCATACATTCAATTGCTAATTTGAGATCTCCACTTGGCTATCTAATAATAAGCACCTTAAAGTTAAAATGGACAAAAGAGAAACTCATTTTTTTCTCAGAAAGCTGCCCCTCCCCCAGTTTTTACCATGTCAGTAAAAGCGCAATACCTGCAGGACACATCCTCAGTCCCTCCTGCTTCTATTTCTATCACACGCACCCTGAGTAATGTCACCACTATCTCTATCCTGAACTGAGTTTACTTCCATTCTCCTTCCTACAACATACGCGTCCACAACTGATTCTTTAAGCCTAAGTAGCATGTCACGTCTCTGCTTGAAAGTTCTCCAATGGCCTAACACTAAAATGATAAAACCCAAGTTCCTATCTGACTTCAGTCTCCCCACATGCCCCGAATCACCCCCTTCCCAGAATTCACATCCTGCGCCTTATCAACACAAACACTAGGATGCCACCTCATTAGCCTCCTTTTAATTTTGGAATACTCAACTCATTTCCACTTCAGGACTATTCTCTCTGCTTAAAATGCTTCCTCTGATCTTCACAGGGTTGGCTGTCATCCAGACATCAGTTTAAATGTCATTTTCTCAAACAGGCATTTCTTGTTTACTCAATTTCAGAGTCATCCAAGTGACTAGATCATTCTACATTAATTCTCTGCTTAGAATCTGTAATTGGTCTTCTGGTCAAGATGACAACCTGACAGGAGTGCAATTCACATCCTCCTCACAGAGCAACCAGGAACTCACCTATTTTCCAGAAACAAGCACTGAGGAAAAGCAGGCACCAAGGCTAGAGACACACAACAGGAACCACAACCATGAAGGGTAGGCAAAATGTTAAGGTTCAGAGCTACCCTGCAGATTGGACTTGGGGTTGGGGCTGCAGTGAAGAGGTTGAAACTGCAGAAAGAGCCAGCCCTCCCAGGAATCACAAAAGTAGCAGAGCGTCTGCCCAGCAGGACTGGGACATGCAGCTGGGGGAGAGGGTCTTGGCAGAAGGCAGAAGGATCAGTGTGCCCCGGTGGTTTCAACAGGAAACCTGGTGAGAAAATTAACTGGACACCTGCCATAATCGGAAGACAGCTAGGGGGATCCCCCATGTCCATTCCCTCCCACCATATTGTCCTGAGCTGCAGGACCTGCCCACTTAAAATCCTACTCTCAGGCTTTAAGAAAGAAGAGTCTTCCATAGGGAGAAACCATCAATGCTACACACTAGTGCCACCCTGTGGGTGAAGGTGAAACTGCAGCCGGATTGCTAGTTGTAGGCCATCAGTGAGGCGGCCATTACGGTTTGGCGCTGGGACACTGGGGGAAGGCTCTGCATGCCCCATTCAACCCCATAAGCTGAACTCTTGGGCGTCAACAGAGGACCCACACAGGAACTTCAACAAATCCAACCAGTGATGATGCCACAGAACTCAAGAAATCCCAGTGTTCAAAACAAGAGCAAGGCTTATCCGTGCAAGTCGATACTGTACATAATGCCATCACTTCAGGGAAACCTAATCCACAGAAACAAACAGAACGACAAACAGAGCAAAGACACAAAAATAAATGTGAAATGATGGACTCGATAAAAAAAAAACAAAATATGAACACAACAGACAAGTGCAAACTACCTGAGGATGAATTTAGGACAACAGTGACAAACACACTTACGGAACTCAATAGAGAAAGAAAAAGAGAAGAAATGAAGCGAGATATCAAAGAAATGAATTCGAAAGCTCAATAGAGGGTCTCAAGAGTAGGATGAATGAAGCCTCTGATAAGGCAGAGGAATGCACTGAAGCAAACCAGCAAATAGCTAAAAGCAAGCAAAGAAATGAAGAAAGCATTCGAGACCCATGGGATAATATCAAAAGAAACAACATTTGCATCACTGGGGTCCCAGAAGAAGAGAGAAAAAAGGGCAGAAACTGTATTTGAAAACTAATAGCTGAAAACTTACCTAACCTGAAGAATGAAGTAAGTTTCCAGACCCAGTCAATTCAAAGAGTTCCTAATAAAAGAAACCCAAGCAGACCTACACCTAGACAACTGTTATCAAAATGTCTAAAATACAAGATAAACAATCCTAAAAAAAGCCAGAGAAAAACAAGTCACATACAAAGGCATTCCCGTAAGATTGTCAGTAGATTTCTCGACTGAAAATCTACAGGCCGGGAAGGAATGGCATGATATAGTCAAAGTGTTGAAAGAAAAGAATTTTCAACCTAGGATACTAAACCCTGCAAGATTATCATTCAGAACTGAAGGAATGATAGAATCCATACTTGTGGCACCTCACCTGGTGGAGCAGCAGTTAGGTCAGTCGCCTCCAAAGAACATGGAACACATACTACTGGGTTCAAGTCAGGGGGATGGGGGAGAGGGCACAACAGCCAGTGTGAACAACTGAAATGTAAATAAAACACTGCTTCTTCCTCTCTTTCTGCCTGTCTGCCTACTCGCCTTCATTCTTGCTTGCACCTTCCCTTAAAAAAAAAAATTCCTTAACTGTTATATTCCTTTTCTCCCCACTCCTCCCCATTCCCAATAAGGTAAGCTCTAGTTAGGGCCTTGACACCTTGTTCATTGCTGTATCCCCAGAATCTGGAATAGTGCCTGGCACATGACTGGAGCTCAGTTAATATGTTAAATGATAGAATAATTTGATAAGTAGAGACCCTATAGAGATCAATAAAAATAACTTTCTAATTTCATAAATTCATTTCAAACATGTACAGTATGGCATATTTGTATAGTGCATCATTTAATTTTATCAAAGATACATGATGAGCTCTTCAAAAAGGCTTTCAAATATATTCATTATATGAAAAGCAGTGGAAATGTAGTGTTTTAAGTTGATGAAATAACTTAATAGTCTCTGGATTAACTTACACAGGTATAAACTTAGAAATCTGCAAAGAATTCTCAAATCCAGAATTTTAAAGTGTAAAATGTTTTTTGCTACAAAGACTTCAGAGTAAAATAGTGGCTCAGGGATGTTTTGCTTATTTAGCATATGCTACTTAAGAATAGAAAGAGAAACAATTTTTAAAAACTTGTGACAAATTAACCAAAATTTTCTAGGACTACAATAACAGTAATTTCCAGAAAATCAACTTTTTCCTAATTAAAAATAAGATGAGACAAAACAGAATAAAAGTAGTAAAAGTTTGAGCATTTCTTTAGTTGAGCCATTTATAAAATTTCTAAACCAGTTTCACAAAAGCTCTTGTAAAGGATTCCATGCTTTTGTTTGCCAGACAGAGGGCAGGAATAGAAAACCCAAGAGAGTTCATTGGCAGGGGTGGAAGTGTGAAAGCTTCTTTCAGGCCCTCATCTGGGTATTTATATTGTGATAGCAAACTCTGTGGTTAAGTGTGTGCAGTAACTAAGTACTGTGTTTATAACCTAAATCTCAATGGATTTTTCTGAGATTTCCCCTAAGGCTCAGGAATAAGTGAAGTAGGATTCTGTCTTATCAACACAAATAAATGAAGTTTTTGTGACTGATTATCTATATATATATCAAGAGTCTCAAGCTTCACTATGTACCAAGCTAAACAGAAGAAAAAAGGAGAAAAGGAAATTCAAACAAAATAAACCAAAATATGTAACACTGGTTTTAACATTAACTAGACAGAAAGGGAAAAAATGATAAAGAAAAAGACTAATTTAGTCCCTTTCTCTGGGGAGGCTGGAATATGGATTAGGTTTATTTTTAATATAGCCATTTGAACTGACTTTTAGCCTATAAAAAAGTGTCATGTTCATGATTTATACTCCATAGCAGAGCACTGGTCTTCTGGGTTTCCTGTACAAATATACTAGAATCACCTTGCGTGTGTGACCGGGCTTTTAAAATGCCACTGTGAATATCAACTGTGTTCATCTTAACTGCTGAGGCAAGGGATGAATCTGGTTTGGGTAGAGTGAGTTTTATAAGCAGTTGAAAGGAGAAGGCTTTATGCAAAGGAAAAAAAAAATCCCCAAATATATCCTGCTCCTGCTCAATCAACACTGGAGCAGGATGGGAAGACGGTACATGTGTACAAGAGTAGATTCTGTGCTAGACTATCACTTCCTGATGGACTGAGCACCCTGTATCTACTACAGCGGAAAAAAGACTCACTAGCACTGCCTTGACAGAGACTCTTAAGGCTGTCTTAGTTGGCATTATAATCAAAGTTGTACTTGCAGTGTCCAACCTCATTTTCTCCAGTGACCACTTTCTAATATACCAGGATCAGGGTATAAATCTCAAGGAAAGAGTCTGAGAAAACAAGCCAAACCAGTCATTAGATCCTAGAGCCCTCGAGTGAGCTGAGGACCACAGGTCAAGAATTCTCAGGGAATTCACAGAACTAAGATCTCAAATTAAATTTCTTCAACATAGGAGGGGGAAGATGTGGACAGTAAGACACAGCATAGCTATTTCTTGTCCAGTCTGAGAAAAGAGTGAGAGTTTATTTTAACTTACTTGCTTCTTTCCAAAATGAGCTAGCTTAACAAGCATCATTTCAGAATTGCTACCCTCCTTTAATCATCTGCATATTTTACATGAAATCTATATTTTAAAATTACAGGAAGCCAAATTTATAATTTCCATAACCACTTTCTACTGTTTCATTTCCAAAAGTCACACTTAAACAAAGGTTACAAAGGGAAGGACTAGATTTCTCAAAGATGCTTTGAATTACTTTTTTTTTAGCATATATATCTAAGGTATAAAGCAAAATGCTTAAAAATAATTATTAAAAAACTATTTAAAAATAACTATTTTTATACATACACCTCTATGTATAAACAGGACTAAAACTGAGCAAGCTAGAGATGATTTATACAACCTTCAGTATTTTAACTTTTTAACCATTTTTCAGAGTCTAGGACATAATATAAACCTGACTACTGTGTAAGTATTTTTACATTAATAAAATAAAATGAAAGCTGATACATATATTCCTGCTTCTTTCCCTGCCCTCTAACAAAGATACCAGAAATGGAATCATCACCTTTAAAAAAAGCTTTTTTTTGTGTATCAAACCATTTAAGTCAGATTTCTGAAAAGGTTAAAAAAAAATTCATGGTGTGCCCTGGTGGAGTGGAGTTGGACGCAGTCCAAGTATATACCAAGGTTCTGGGTTCCTGGTCCAGGGACCAGTGGGAAAAACCAAGATGAATAACGAAATAAAATATAATGTTTCTTCCTCTCTTTCTTCCTGCCTACCTGCCTCTGCTTGCCTTTATTTCTGCCAGCATCTTTTCTTTAAAAAAAAAAAAATAAATAAAAATTCATGTAATTGGTACCAACTTCTTCACAGTTGTAGCTAACTGGCAGGACGGTTTTCTAAGTGATTGTTTAAGAAGCTACTCATGGATTAATGAGCCACTACACAGAGGCAGCTGATCTGGTGCTATTTGCAAGGGGTGGTTAGGTTACCAAAATATAGCAAATATAGGTAAAACAATTTTACCTAGAAAATTCAGTGTTTTAAAACAAAACAAAATAGACACTAACATGCACTCTATGATTTTTGCATTCGGTATTGGAGAATATGTCCAAGAAAATGTCTGGCTTGTACCAGTCATTCTACGTTATAAACTACCATGGCTAGTAAATAATACACATGATCTATACCTTTGGGGACTAGGAAAATCCTATTTAGCTGAGACTTCAGAAAACGATTTTGGATTATAGGTTCTAAATCTTCTTACATACACCTTTCTCCTAGAGTTTTCATGTCTTCAAGCCTAACCATTTCTTTAGGGCTACTGATGCTTTTTATAAACCCATAATTCTAGTGATATATTTGCATATGGAAATCTAGAGCTGAAATGATGTTGACTCAGTAAAAACAACCATTACTAACAACATAACAGATACAGACAGACAGAGACTGGTCAATCAGATGCCTCTCTCAGCTGAATCATGGAAAACCCCAAGTTGACACTTCTGAAATACTGGTTGCTAAACACTCATTTTCCAATACAACTTATAGCAAATCAACAGTAAAACTGCAATTTACCAAAAAAATTTAGCCCAAACCAGAGGTTCCTAAACTAACTCAGGTCAAGCAAGGCTCTCTTAAAATCTCAGTTACATTTTTCTTGGCATGCTCTAGGCCAAAATAAATGCCTAATGGCTTTCTTAGGTTCAAACTAAGTATTTATGTCCTGACAACTTACCTAGCACCTTTTGGTTAATCCATAACTTTTCAATTCTGATTCTTACAGTCACACTGGACAATGCCATCCTTTTTTGTTGCACATGAACTTTCATACAGTAGTTGTTTTCATTTTCAACAATGGCCCAAATCCCTGGCTTTGCAAAATTATGACATAATATCAAAAGGAATGAAGTGATTTAATGATGAACTGTGGACTACTTTAGGCTAGCAGTTTGTATATCTGACAGACGACACTGTGTTTCTATAAAATTAAAAATATTCTGTGATGCCCAAGTGAAATTTCTGCTCCCACCTCCCCCCGGTGTCTGGATCTTTGGTCCTATGGTATTTTCTCTCATTGCCGGTACATTTCTCAACTGTACGAGTGTGTGCTTTGGTATGCAAAGTCTACAGCTGTATATCCAGACAATGGGCTAAGACAGTACAGGGAACTCCTAGTCTATAGCGTAAATATTTGCATTCCAACCTGCCATTTTCTATTAAAGGTAATTTATCAACACCACATCTGCTCATTCGGATTTTTCCCAAAAAAGTCGACCAGGTGAGGAAAATGTCGGTACATAAATAAGGATTTTTATTTATAAATCTCCAGGAGTATATGCCACCTAAAAGCTAAGACTCTTCTGTTAGACAAATAAAATACACTGACATTTTTATCTGCCCAAAGAATTACACTTACTCATTAAAATGTCACAAGAACAAACACCTGGCACCAAACCAAAAGAGTTTTAAAAAGTTCATTAACTTCAAAAATGTATACAATAGTAGTCAAGTAAATTGTAATATAAATTATTGTAACACAAGTTCTCTCCTAACTTTTCCATAATTTATGTTGATTAATGTTAGGAAATAATACAAAATCGTGGATTTTCTAAATCAGTGTTTGTCAAAGTTGAAGGAGATTTAGAATCACTAGGAGGATTTCTTAAGACACAAATTGCTGGGCCTCACCCTAGAGTTTCTAGTTCAGTACATATTGGGTAAAGGCAAACATCGACAATTCTGAAAAGTTCTCAGGTGATGCAGATGCTGATTGTATAGGGACTACACCTAAAACCACAGTTTTAGATAAAATTCAGCTTCATGACAACTGAGAAAATTGCTACTCAATGCATTATGAAAGCTGGTGAGATTAATTTGTATTTGAAATAGCAAAACAAAAAAACCCTCCACCAGTAACAATTAAAAATACCCAGAAAAAAATAAAACAGTCACAATTCTTTTTCAAACAGGAAAACTGAGCTACTCAAATTGAGTAATTCACGATTTGTACAAGTTATTAATTTACCCTTCATTGCAAAGCTTCTATCAAGGACATTTTTTTTTAAGTATCAACTGTTTGCTGAGTGAGTAAACTGTATATGGGTGGGTACTACCTGCCTTTCATACATGCAGAGAAGAAAAGAAAAAAAAAATCACAACTGGTTAAAGGAAGAACACAGTCCAGATATCCTAACCTCTATTATTTAGACTTTCTCATGAGACTATGAGACTTTCTCATGAGTCCAGATATCCTAACCTCTATTATTTAGACTTTCTCATAAGACTATGATTGCTTCAATAAATAGAAAGAACGAAATTAGTGGTCAGACTTTCAAATATATAAAATAAACTATAATGTCCTCCATTTTAATTCTTATCAGTAGACATGTATTATGTTAGAAATAAAAAGGACATTAAAATTTTTTTAAAATTTATTTTGAAGAAAAGGAGATAGTCAGGAATAAAGGTGGGCAGGGAGGCAGGAAGGAAGACAGGAGGAAGAAGCACTTCATTTTACTTCCATTCTGCTGTTCACACTGGTTGTTCCCCTACCCATGGCCTCCCCACCCCCCACCCCCACACACACCAGGACCCATGTGTCTTATGCGGCTTATGTCCTTTGCAGGCAATCGACCTAACTCTACTCCACCAGTATATGCCAAAAAGAAAAAAAATATTTTAAAACATTAGATGTTCACTTAGAGCACGTATTTTTAATAAAACATTAAAAATAAACCCAGCAAAAATTGGCATTGTTTTATCTTTTCTGCAAATATCTTTAATGTTTAGTTTAATAAGAATCAGTTACATTCACATATCTACTGCATTTAATCTGTTGAGATACATTATTTTGGTTGAAGTATTTGAGGAAAACCCAGCCTTACAAATCTGTGGTTTTAAAAAGAGGTCTGAAAATTTTTTTTATCATAATTAAGAAAAATTATTTCTTTAGCTCACAATGCTGTATTCATTTTAGGGAACTGAAATGCATGTTGGTCTATAATTCACACCACACCCACCACCAGATTCCAGCGTCCTCAACCGCCACCTTATCCTCTTATCCCCCAAACCCACCACACATACAACCACAGTCCTGTGTCCTGCTATTTCTGGTTCCACATAAACTTCAGCACTGTATGCTGTATTTCCTTGAGAAACGTCCCTGGGATTTCGATGGGAATTGCTTTAAACTTATATATTGCTTTGGACAGGGTGGTCATTTTTACTATATTGATTCTTTCAGTCCATGAATATAGAATGTTTTCCCCTATTTTTACGTTCTTCAATTCTATTTGTTAAAAGTCTTATAGTTTTCATTGCAGAGGTCTTTCATCTCAAAAAGGCAAGTTTTAATAGACTTTCAGATAATTATGGATATTATTCACCAATACTATAAATTCAACAGGTGAATTTCTTAAAAACAATAGGGAGCCTGAAACCGTATCAATAAACATTTTGCACCCTTTACCTTAAAATTCATTTGCCTAAGACACAAGACTAGTTACCAGATGGCTGGGAGCAGAGAAGAGCAGAGAGGGAGCAAGGGAAATCAAGGAATTCATACAGCGGTGGGATAAGCACTAGAACTTTAGTGGCAGTGCAGTGTGAAATGCACAAAGAATAAGGTGCAAATTCAATATCCTGAAAATCATACAGCAATGTAAAAAGAAAAAAAGTCATTGGTCTATTTTGCACTTTGAATTAACTGTCACAAACATTAATTCACTGGATCATGCCACTCTTCAAAATGTTGATATATTTAATTATTCAGTTAAAAATTTTTTTTACATTTTTTGTGACTTCACCAAGAAAGTTTTAAGCACTGGCATAAGCTCAAATCACTAGCAACAAATACTATCAGTTCTTTCAGTTTTTAGAAAAATGTCTGCCAAATACCAAATGTGAATAACCAGTTTTTCTGTCAACCATTCTTTCAAGTAAATATTGGAATTCTATGAAAAAGTTGCTAGGTTCACATGCAACTCAATCTTCCAAGTCCTTTTCCTTAAAACAACTAGGATACTTCAACATGCAGAAGTGCCTAATGTGTCATATCATATCAACACAGAACATAAAAGATGTGTGTTCAAGAGGTCAGTCAAGATGGCAACCTGGTAGGAGCAGTTCTTGTCTCGTCCCCAAAGAACAACTAACTAGGAAGCACCTATTTTACAGACACAAATGCTGAGGAAAAGTAGGTCTAGAAGTCACGGACAGCAACAGCATTCACCACCAAAAAGGTTAGGAAAAACGTGAGGGTTCAGAGCATATAGGGAATTCAAGACTCCCAGCTTCAGGAGGTGAAAAAGGGCAGTAGTAAAGGCCTTGGCAAGAACCAGACCTCCCAGGAAGTCACCCCAAGAGCAGAGAGCCGGCCCAACAGAACCAGGGCATGAAGACAGGGGAGAGGGTCTTGGTGAGGGAGGCGAGGAGGACCAGCAGTCCAGTGGCCTGAGTAGGAGCCCCTGGGAAAATTACATAGAAATACTGCCATAACCGGAAGATAGCCAGAAGAATCCCCCACCCGGACCCCTCCCACAATAAAGCGCTGAGTCCACCGGAAAGCCCACTCCCAGACTTAAAGGAGGAGACTCTTCCACAAGGAACAAAACTTCAATGCTACCCACTAGCACAACCCTACAGTGGAGGCAGAACTGCAGGCAGATTGCTGACGGGCCAACAACGAGGTCTTTACTGTTCAGACCTGTGGCGCTGGGGGAAGGCTCTGTATCCTTCGCACAAACTCCAACCCCATAGGCCGAACTCTTGGGCCTCGATACAGGGTTCACTTAAGAGTTCAACAAATCCAACCAGTGGTTGACACCACAAAACTGAAAAAATCCCAGTGTTTTTTCAAACCAAGATCAAGGCTTACACAGTGCAAATCAATACCTGACAGGGACATACTACAGGAAAACAACCCAGAGAAAAACAAAATGAGAAGACAGAGAAATGTACGAGATAATGGATTCATTTAAAATCCCAGGGGAAATCTGAATGCAACAGACATATACAAAATAACTGAGGATGACTTTAGAGCAACAGTGATGAACATACTCATGGAAATAGATACAGGAAGAAAAAGAGAACAAAAAAGAAATGAAGAATTTTTGACAGCCGAACTTTGAGGGACTTAAGAGTAGGATGAAGCCACTGATAGAATCAGTTATCTAGAAGATAGGGCAGAGGAATGCATTCAAGCAAATCAGCAAAAAGATAAAGGAATGAAAAGGAATACAGTATTCCAGACCTATGGGATAACATCAAAAGGAACAACATTTGTATCATAGGAGTCCCAGAAAGAGAAGAGAGAAAAGGGGGCAGAAACTGCATTTAAAGAAATAACTGAGAACTTCCCTAACCTGAGGAATGAAGTAAAGACCCAGGAATCTCAAAGAGTTCCAAACGAAAGAAACCCAACAGATCTATGGTAAGTCATATTGTCATCAAAATGTCAAAATTACATGATAAAGAATTCTAAAAGCAGCTAGAGAAAAATGACTTGCAAAGGAGTCTCCATAAGACTGTCAGTAGATTTCTCAACTAAAGCTCTACAGGTCAGAAGACATGATACATATTCAAAGTGCTTTAAGAAAGGATTTTCAATCTAAGATACTATATCTTGTGAAATTATCAGGTAGAACTAAAGGAATGATAAAGAGTTTTTCAGATATGCAAAAGTTAAAGGAATTCATCACCATAAAACCAGCTCGAGATAATACTAAAGGAAGATACAAGAAGTGTAAAGAAATCCCACTTAAGCAAATAAAAAAAGTGGAGAGTAGAGGAAAAAAAAATGTGGATGGTTAGAAGTGAAAGACTAAATTAAACTGCTTTCAAATAAAAATAGGAAATAAACAGAATTCCTAACCTCAGGGTACTCTCAAAACACAGCTCCAAGGAAAAAGCAAAGGAGAAAACAAAAAGGGAAACCAGTCAAAACATAACTACGCCCAACCCACCTAAGAAGGGAAAGATAAAAACAAAGGGACTCTCTGAGAAAATAAATTACAAAATGGCAATAAACAATTACAGATCAATAATCACCCTAAATGTTAATGAACTGAACTCACCAATCACATGACACAGAGAGGCTAAATGGATTAAAAGACATAACCCAAACTTCTGCCATTCAGAAACTCACCTTCTTTCAAAAGATACACATAGGGTCAAGTCAATGGTTGGAAGACAATCCTATAGCCAAACGGCAAACAAATAAAAAGCAAGAACAGCCATACTTGTAGCACATAAGACACTATCAACCAAAAAGCATAACAAAAGACAGAAATGGACATTATATAATGATTAAGATGAAGGAGCATCAAAATATATTAAACATACTACCAGAACTAATGAGAGACACTGACAGCAACACAATGACAGTGGGAGATTTCAACACTCCATTTACAGCAATGGACAGAGCAATCAGGCAGAAAAAAAAAACAGAAAGAGCAGCTTTAAGTGGTCATTTGGAACATTTAGGTCTAAAAGACATACACTGAACACTTCAGTCAACAACTACAGATTTCGCTTTCTTTTCAAGTGCTCATGGAATGTTCTCAAGGATAGGTTAGGACACAAAACATGTCCCAACAAATTTACAAGGATTCAAATCATACCAAGTGTCTTCTCTGACCATAATGACTTAAAACTAGAAATCAAACACAAAGAAAGGTAGATAACCTAATTTAACTAGAGACTAAACAATTTGTTTCTGAATGACTTGGGTAGAACTCAAAATCAAAGAGCAACTTAAAGAAACAAAGACACGAGCTACCAGAATCCATGGGATGCAGCGAAAGCTGTAGTAAGAAGGAAGTTCATTACAATACAGGCGCACCTCAAGAAACAAGAAAAATCACAAGTAAACAATCTTAATCCTACATTTAAAGCAACTAAAGAAAGAATTAAAACCAAAAATCAGTAGAAGGAAGGAAATAAAAATGTGAGCAGAAATAAATGAGAGTATAAAAAGACAACCCAGAAGATCAATGAAATCAAACACTTTTTTTAAAAAGATAATCAAAATTGACAAACCACTGGCTAGACTCAAAACACACACACACACACACACACACACACACACACAGAAAACTCTTGTAACTAGAATCATACATGAAAGGGAAAAGTCACAACAGATACCACAGAAATTCAAAACATCCTAAGAGACTACTATGAACAACTCTATGCCAACAAACAGACATGGTCAGACTTTTAGAAAAATCGTCTACCAAGACTGACCCTGGAAGAACTGGAAGACTTTAACAGAACAATCACAGCAAAGAAATGGAAGAAGTAATCAAAGGTTTCCCTCCAAATAAAAGTTCAACACCAGTTTGCTTTTGTTAGGAGTTTTACCAAACCTTCAGAGAAGAATTAATAGCTGTTCTTCTCAAATGCTTCCAAAATACTGAAGAACAGGGAAACGCCCAAATACTTTTTATGAGGCTAGTATCACACTCACTCCTGCGTACAATGGTGATACAAGGTACATACCTCAACAAAATAAAGGTCATATATGAAACCCACAGTCAACATCCTAGTCAGCAGCGAAAAACTGAAAGCATTTCCTCCAAGGTCAGGACAAAGAAAGGCTGTCCACTCTGACCACTGCTATTTAAAATCGTAATGGAGGTCTTAGCCAGAGTGAGCAGGCAACAAAAAGAAATAAAAGGAATCCAAATTGGAAAGGAGGAAGCAAAACTGTCAGTCCTAGCAGATGACATGGTTATTTCTATTGAAAAACCCTAAAAACTCTGTCATAAAACTATTAGAACTAATCAATGAATATAAATATAGTAAAATGGCACACTATAACAATCAAAGCCCAAAAAATCCATTGCATTTTTGTATACCAACAACATGCTAGAAGAAAATGAAATCAAGAAAACCGTGCTGTTTAAAGTAGAAGTTTAAAAAAAAAAAAAAATCAAATATCTTAGAATATACTTAATAAAGAAAATCAAAGTCCTGTACAATGAACACCACAAGTCCTTCTTAAAAGAAATGGAGTTGAATACAAAGACATGGAAACACATCCCCTGCTCATGATTAGGAAGAATCAACATTTTTTTTAAAATGATCACCTTATTTAGAGCAATATATAGATTTAATGCAATCCCCATGAAAATCCCAAGGGTTTATTTTAAGGAAACAGAATAAAAAAATCTTAAAATTTATATGGAACAAAAAGACCCCAGAGAGATAAAGCAATTATAAGAAAAAAAGAATAAATATGAAGGGATTACACTCCCATTGAGCTATACCACAAAGCAATAGGGATAAAAAGTGTACGGTATTAGATTAATAGGGGCACGTATCAGTGGAATAGAACTGCATCACCAGAAACTGACTCACGTACAGTCAGTTAATCTATGACAAAGGAACCAAAAACATACAATAAAGAAAATAAATCTATTCAATAAATAGAGTTGGGATAACTGGATAGTCATATGCAAAAGAATGAAGCTAGACTACTCAATAACACCATTCACAAACGTCAACTCAAAATGGAGGATTGAATTAGACATGAGGCCAGAAACTATAAAATTCTTGGACAACATAGGAAAGACATTCCATGAGATCAGAGGCCTTTGGTGACTCAACTCCAGCATTAAGAGAAACAAAACAAAAAGCAAACAGCTGGGACTACATCAAACTAAAAAGCTTCTTCACAGGGAAAGAAAACATCACCAACACCTACTAAGTGGGAGAAGATATTTGCATTTCATATTTCTGACAAGGGCTTAATACATAAAATATACAAAGAACTCATAAAACAACAGAAAAGTCAATCAAAAAATGGGAGAGGAATTGGAGAGACATTTTTTGAAGAGGATATATAGATGGTGAACAGGCCCGTGAAAAGATGTTTATATTTGTTGGCTATCACGGAAATGCAATTCAAACAACTGTGGGTGGGAGTGCAAATTGTGCAGCTCCTATGGAAATTCCTTATGGAGATTCCTCAAAAAGTTGAATATGGAAATCCCTTATGATCTAACCATCCCACTTCCTGGTATTTACCCAAAAGATACAAAAACACTGACTTACAGAGTTGCATGCACCCCCATGTTTATTGCAGCCCTATTCACAATAGCTAAGAACTGGAAACAAACTAAGCCTTAGCCCAACATCAGATGAATGGATAAAGAAGATGTGGTCTATATATACAATGGAATTCTACACAGCCCTTAGAAGAGATGAAGTCCTGTCATTTGAATCAGCTGTGCTCTAGAATCAAATTTAATAAAGAAACACTCTTGATTACTTCAACAAGAACATTCCTAAGGGAAACATGCTCTGTTTTTACTTTTAAGCTGTAACGTGTATGGTACTGAATGGCTACTAGACACTCAGTGCCACTGCCTTGATTCTCGGTTCAGCACCAGCACTTTACCCATCTTGCAATTGTAAAGCAATACAAATATGAACAAAGAGAAACGTGCAACTTCACAATAATGTTATGAAAATAGTTTGACCTTGAGGACTAAGAAAAGGCCTTAGGTTCCCAGGAACAGGGGGTGGTGTCACACTTAAGAATTGCTAGTTGAGAGAGCAATAGTCATCTAATTAGTCACTCCATGGCCATTAGGATTGGTTACTGCTTAAAAAGAACTACTTTCTGCTCTCTATCCTCCCCCACCCCGCAAATAGGTAGGAAGCAACTCTGCCAGGCAGTCAACCTTTTACTGTAGCTTTTTCATGGTTTATCACGTCTCTCACCTCATACACACAACTCTACAACATGCTGCACAACCAGCTTAGCTCAGCTCCGAGCTACAACAGCTAAGTCAGTACAGGACTGTTAAGAGCACTGGGGACAGCTTGTTTGGGTTCCAATCTTGAATCCTTACTTACTAACAGTTACATGACGTTATGTAGATTATTTCTAATCTGAAAAATGAGGATAATAGTATCTACATCTCCAAGAGTTGTGAGGATTCAACTCACTGACATGGGGCCTAACACATTGGCAATGCATACATGTTATGAGCAATATTCTATCACTATAACTGAGGCAGTAAATTTATCCTAAATAGCCCCCCCCCATTTATACAGTGATCAAAATTTAACAGCATCTGCCCCCTCAGGAACAGCTGTAGGCTCTGCAGCAGTTATTCCCAAACTAGGCTGGATGAAATCACCTAGGGTGCATACAAATCTAGATTCCTGGATTCTATCACAGGCTTAGTATACCAGAAACTTCGCAGAAGGATCCTAGGAATCCTGTGGAAAAACGTTATTTGGAAACAAACCCCTAAAGGGAATACTGTATTTAATGAACAAATATCTATCATCATACCATCTATATATTTTGTTATTCTGTAATTAGTATGAAGCTCATTACAAAGATAACTTCAAGGTTGACATATAAAATAATTATATGAATAAATTAAAATGATTGAGGCATAACGTACCTTAAAAAGGCATATTTGAAAAGAGGAAAGAAATTAAAAGTGAGAAAAAACTAATTCCATTCTAAGATGCCATCTATTTAAAAATAATAGCACACAGTTACTTATTACTTTCCTCTTCAAAATCTATTTAAAATTTAAATGAAAGGTTTCTTCAAATTCAGAATTTAATAACTTTTCTGAACTTTTCGTTATTAGCAGGTAACTGTAATGTACCGGGGTAGCACGTCACTTCTCACAAACAAGAATTTGTTCTCTGATATCTTTGTACTGACAACATAATTTTGAGGAAAATAGTGTAATGCCTGGTAATCCTTTGGATGTTATCTGTTTAATTCCCTTAACCAGGTAGCACGAGAGGTTAAGCAGCTTCTCTTAAAAATCAGAAGGCGTTTTTTAAAGATGTTAGCTCTTGTATAAGCTATCACAAATCACAAATCATTCACAATCAACGTCTTATCTCCGAAACACTTCTATGTACTCCAAAGGCTTAGTAGTGTTTATGTTCATGACCTGTCTTGGTACAGGTTATTTCCTATACATAAAATAATCTTTGTGTGTCCATATTTGTATATTTATCTGCATATTCTTTCTGAAGAAATCAAAATTATCTACATTTAACTTAAAATTCAGCCATGTGTAATGTCAGTGTGAAACATTTTACTGAGATGACAAATGGGTGCAAAGACAACACTAAGTTTATGTATGTGCAGGCAATGATCCATAATACAAAGTAATCCTCCAGAGAGACCTCCAGCCAAGACGGTGACCTGGTAGAAACCAAAACCAGACTCAGCAACTAGAAATTCCCAGAAACAAACACCAAGGAAAAGCAGGCACAGATGTTGGCTCGACGATCAAGGGCAGGTGAAAACGGCTGGGTTTATGAGACTCAGATTGGGATGCCGGCAGCGGCAGACGGTGTGCAACTGTGGAAAGAACCCGTCCTCCCAGGAATCACAAAAGCAGCGGAACGTCAGCCCATCAGGACCTGGACCCGGAGCTGGAGGAGGGGGTCTAGCACAGGCAGAAGAAGCACCAGTGCCTGGGTTGTTTGAAGAGGAGACCTGGAGAGAAAATTATACTGGACACCACCATAAGGGGTGGGGGGGAGGAAATCTTCCTCCCACTATACTGCCCTGGAGTCAGAGGATCCAACCACTAGAAATCCTACCCTCAGGCTTAAAGGGAGAAGAATCTCCCAGAGGGGGAACCCATCAATGCTACCCACAGGCGCCACCTTGCGGGTGCATGTGAAACTGCAGTCTGATTGCCAATTGTGTGTCAACAGAAAGGTGACATTGTGGTTGGGGCACAGGGGATGGCTCTGCACAAACTCCAACTTAATAGACTGAATAATAGACTGAACTTTCAGGCAGCAACAGAGGGCCCACATAAGAACTTCAACAAATCCAACCAGTGGTGATGCCATAAAACTCAAGAAATCCCAGTGTCCAAACAAAGATCCAGGCTTGCTCAGCTCAAGTTAATATCCTACACAAGGCCATCACTTCAGGAAAACCTAATACACAGAAACAAACAAAATGCCAAACAGAGCGAAGACACAAATACATGTGAAATGATGGATCCAATCCAAAACCCAGGGGAAAATCTAAATGCAACAGACATCTGCAAACTACCTGAGGATGAATTCAGGGCAACAGTAAACATACTCATGGAAATCAAGAAAACAATAAAAGAAGAAAAGAGAGAAGAAATGAAGCAACTCAAAACAGATGTAAAAGTAATAAAGAGCACACTAGCTGACCTAAAGAATTAATAGAGGGACTCGAGAATAGAAGGATGAAGTCTCTGACAGAATCAGTGAACTGGAAGATATGGGAGGGGAATGCACTCCAGAAAACTAGCAAAGATAAAAGAATGCAAAGAAATGAGGACAGCATTCCAGACCTCTGGGATATCAAACAACATTCACATTATAGGGGTCTCAGGAGGAGAAGAGAGAGAAAAGGGGGCAGAAACTATATTTGAAGATATAATAGCTGAGAACTTCCCTAACCTGAAGAATGAAGCAAACCTCCAGACCCAGGAAGCTCAAAGAGTCCCTAATAAAAGAAAACCAAGCAGATCTACACTAAGACACAACATCATTAAAATGTCCAAAATACAAGATAAAGGAAAAAATCTAAAAAGCATCCAGAGAAAATCAAGTCACACACAAAGAACTCCTGACAAGATTGTCAGAGGATTTCTCAACTAAAACTCTACAGGTCAGGAGGGAATGGCATGATATATTCAAAAGACTGAAAAAATAGGATTATCAACCTACGATACTATACCCTGCAAGAGTAAAGGTAAATTCAGGGTAACTTCAAGATGAATCTCCAGGGAAAAAGCAAAGAAAAAAACCAAAAGGGAAATCAAAACACAAGCATATCCAATGCACAAAGTAATCCTCTACTATGTGACAAATTTATTTTGTCATTAACAACTGTAAAGGAGCTTTCTCTTCCAGTTGCAGGCACTTAGAGAGACATGGCTTTCAGTGCAGATATGGACAAGTCCAATAACCACACAAATAACCCATGCCCAAAACGGCACAGAAATGGCATCAAGAAACCCCGATCACAAAGACGTGAATCTCTTAAAGGGGTAGCCCCTGAATTCCTGAGCAACGTGCGCTTTGCCAAGAAGCACAAGGGCCTGAAGAAGATGCAAGCCAACGATGCCAAATTCTACACAAACTTCCCCCAAAAAGGGAGAAAAACATTCCAAACTCATTTTATGGAGTCAGAATTATCCAAAACCAAAGACATGACAAGAAAATCAGAGATCAATATATTTTATTAAGTGCAAAAATCTGTAACAAATTTCAGCAATTGGTGCGCCCTGGTGGGATAGCAATTAGGTCAATCGCCCTCTGAAAGAATGCAGGTCACATACACCTAGGTTTCCTAGATTTCAAGTCCTGAGCCCAGGGTGAAACAACCAGTATGAACAACAAAATAATAAAATTATTAATAAGAAAAAATAAAATGCTTCCTTCTCTCTCTTCCTCTCTCTGCCTACTTGCCTTCATTCCTGCCTGCATCTTTCTTTTTAAAAAAAACATTTTATTCAGCAACTCAAATTATGCTACACAGAAAAAGCATAGTAATGAATGCCAGGAATGTACGATTGGTTTACTATTTGAAAATCAGTGTAATTTACCATATCAAGATTTTAAAAAACATGATCATCTCAACACATGCAGAAAAAACATTTGGCAAAATTAAATTCTATTCTAAAAATTCAATTCTATTCATTTCTAATAAAACTGCCTGACAAATTAGAAACAGGAGACTTCTCCATCCTTATAAAAATCATCTAGGAACAATCTAGATAACAGGCATGGTGAAAGACTCAATCCTTTCTACTTAAGATCAACAGCAAGGTCAAGTCGACCACTCCCACACTTAAAGTCAACACTAGATGGCAAGTCCTTAGCCATCCAAGAAGGCAAAAGAAACAAAAAGTATCTAAATTAAAAAGGAATGAATAAAAATGTCTTTATTTGTATATAATGATGCATGTATAAAATCCTAAGGAATCTATAAACAAGTTACCAGACTATGTGAACTTACCATGGTTGCAAGGCACAAAGCAAGTGTAAAAAATCAATTGTATTTCTATACATTACCAATGAAAAATTAAATTAAAATTCAAAAAACCCATCATTTACAGCATCAAAAATATGAAATATGAAAAGGGATTAATTTAACAAAATACATGAAAGAACTATATATGGAAAACTATATAAATCACTGCTGTGATAAATTAAAAATGGTATAAACAAATCAAGAGATATATACTAAGTTCATGGAGATGATGACTTATTCCTAAAATGTTAATTCTCCAAATTGATCTTACATATCCAAATTGATATTAGAGATGCAATACAATCCCAATAAAAATTCCAGCAGGCTTTTTAAAAATTGGCAAGTTGACCCCAAGTGGAAATGATCTGAATAGTCCAAACAGAACAAAATTAGGGAACCCATACTATCTGATTTTAAAATTCACTATAAATGTAAAAGTACAATGATCAATTACATAACAACATAATACTGATGTAAAGATAAAAACACAAAGATCCACAGAACAGAAGAGTGTCCAGGAATAAACCTATCTATACATTTATGACCAATTGGTTTTTGACAAAGGCGCAAGTAATTCAATGGGAAAAGGATAGTCTTCAGCAAATGATATTAGAACAATTGGACATTCACATGGAAATAAAAACAATAATCATTAAGTGTGCCCTGGCAGGCTGGTGGAGCAGCGGTTAGGTCAACTGCCTCCAAAGGAGTCCAAGCCACATACCCCCTGGGTTCGAGTCCTGGGTCTGGGGGTATAAATAACCAGTGTGAACAACTAAATAAAATTAAAAATGAAAGATGCTTCTTCCTTCTTTCTCTTAAAAAAGAGAATGAAAAGAAGTTACAGACTACAAGAAAAATCTTTGCAAAGAACGTATCTAACAAAGAACTTGTATTTGGAATATATAATGTACTCTCATAACTCACTAACAAGACAATCAATGGAAAAAAATGTGATTTCAAGAGACATTACAAAGAAAGTACATTAATAATAGCAACTAAACAAGTATAAAGATGCTCAACATCATAAATCACCATGAAAATACAAGTGAAATTCCTATACACCCATCAGAATGGCTAGAACTTAAAAGGCTGAAATATTCAGCACTGAAAACAAGCAACTAAACCCTCAGACATTGCTGGTAAGTGCATAATGCTACACAACCTTTGGAAAAGTTTACAGTTACTTTAAAAATTAGACATATACTTACAATATGACTCTGCAGCCCCGGTTCTTAGGTATTTACACAAAATTATCAAAGCCATGTGTCCACAAAAAGACTTGAGTAATTGTAACAGCATTATTTATGAGCCCTAAACACATAAGTGGTAAACTGTGATATCTACACAAGGACTATGCAGCAATAAAAAAGCTGATTCTTCCAACATAGATGATCTCGAAAACAATGTTAAGTGAAAAGTCAGAATCAAAAGATCACGTGTAGTGTGAGTTCAGTTGCATGAAACTCTCAAAAAGCAAACAGTGGTTGCTAAAGACCCAGGAATGAGAGGAGGTAACTAACTGCAAAGAGGCACAAGGGAATTACTTGGGGGGGATGGAAAGAAATGTTCTTTTTTTTTTTTTTAAAGGAAGGGTGCAGGTAAGAATGAAGGTGAGCAGAGGCAGGCAGACAGGAAGAGAAAGGAGGAAGTACTTTAATATAAGTTGTGTGTGTAATTGGTCTACACATTAAGATAACCTGATATGTATAGGTTCCCCATTCTTTTGAGTATATGACAACACACCCTGCCCTCCACCATTTGCCGCTCCCCCTCCCCCCAGCCCCATTCCCTAGTGGTAATCTCAGTTCAAGCATCCAACGGTTTTGTTTCCTAAGTTCCTTTGTTTTGTCTATTCATATTCTACCTGTGACCGAGGTCATCTGGTCTTTCTTTTGACTTATTTCACTTAGCATCATCCCCTCTAGATCCATCCATGCCGATTCCAACGACAGGGTTTCATCTCTTGTGTATATATGCACCAGGTCTTCATTACTTAGTCATCCGATGTTGGGCACTTAGGTAGTTTCCAGTTCTTAGGTATTGTTAATACAATTTCAATAAACATGGGGGTGCATACATCTCTGCATATGAGTGTTTTCGTATCTTTTGGGTAAATACCCAGAAGTGGAATAGTGGTATCATATGGGATTTCCATCTTCAACTTTTTGAGGAATCTCCAAACTGTTCTCCACAGGGGTTGCACTGATTTGCACTCCCACCAACAGTGAGTGTAGAAGTATTCCCTTTTCTCTACATCCTCACCAGCATTTGCTGTTCCCAGACTTCTGGAGAGTAGCCAGTCTCTCAGGTATAAGGTGATACCTGGTGGTTGTTTTGATCTGCATTTCCCTGAGAGCCAGGAGTAGGAACATCATTTCATGGAAGCATTTTATTTTTAAATTTTTATTTAGCTGTTTACATTGGTTATTCCAACCGGCCCCAGGTGCAAACTAGGGTCCTTGGGACGTAGGTGGACTGCGCCAGCTGAAGGCAGCTGACCAAACCACTATTCTACCAGGGTACATCAAAATGGTCTATATGTTAACTGTAGTAGTGGTTTCATAAGTGTATATTTGTCAAAAGTAAATATTTATATATACATTTTAAATGAGTTAATTTTATGGAAGGCAATTATACCTCAGAAAGTTGATTACATTTAAAAAAGAAAACTCAAATGTAGATGATAAAGGTATCAAAGGCCAAAATAAAGAGATTTGAGCATACTATATATATCTATATATTAATAAAATTTAAAACTTAAAAGTTCAATGGATAACAGCCTTAAAATATTAAGTACCAGAACTTACACATGAGTAAACACATCTATATAACAGAAGACACTGGCCAAGATAACAACAAAAAAAGGCCCAACCACCCCTCTTCTTTACTTTCATAAGAGCATAAAACCTAACAGTTTTCACAGGAATTTAAAGATTGCTAACAAACACATGGCATACTGACTTCCAAGTGTTATGGAGAAAATATTCACATCTTAAAACTGATAAGATAAAATTCTTTTTAAAACGAGAGAACAATTTTGCTTGTGAATAATGATGTGGGATCTTACAACTCAAGCAAAAATCTCAAAAGATTTATTAAAAAACTACTAAACAGATTTTGTTCCAAGAGCGTGTTTTTAAAAAATAAGCAAAACTATTGAAATAAGCAAATAAAAAAAACAAAACAACCCCATGCAAAAAGCTATGACAGCAATTAGCAACAGACTGTATTTTATAAAATTCAATCCTACTTTTTTTTTATTAAAAGCAATAAATAACTACCCCCTTTTTAAATATAATTAGAACAATCTACATGACAAGTTTGATGGTGAAACATTAGCTGTCTTCCGCTTAAAAGACTGAGGGTTGTGCTCCTCTCTCTCCCACTCTGTGGGCAGACGGCTAAAGTACAGGCTATAAAAACCAAGGACCTGGGTTTGAGAGCCAGAGTAGGGGGTGGCAGAAAGAAAGAAAAATAGACCAAGGAGTTCATGATGCAGTTATTTATAATAGTATATTATATATTCTTTATTCCAGAGTAGTTTTGGCTGGGTTTTTTGAAGGGGTAAATAAAGCAAGGGAATTACAAAATATTACTAACACACATATCACTTAATGATTTTACACACAATTTAAACAAAGAATCACTAGAATAATTTGTCTATATACTAAATGTAAAGCAAATTCATAAAAATTTATGGTATTTCTAGACACCAATAATAACCAGATAGAAAAAGAATGGGATTAAAATATTCTGTTAAATCATTAAGAAAAAGTATAATACTTGGTAATTAAGTGTAGTAAATGTATCCAAAAAAAAAAAACCCCAACAGAAAAAAAACAAGCCCTAAACTTTAATGAGGAAATGTTTGGTTTTAGAAAGAATATTCCATCATAACACCATGAAGACAATTTTGTCCCAGTTAAAAAAAAGACATAGTGTACTTCCAATGGAAACATTAACAAGATATTATTAGAACTTGATAACCTGGATAAATAGACTAAAAAAAAAAGACTCTTCTGTAAAAACATAAATATGGGATTAGCTCTATCAAATATTAAAAGATGTGTCTAATAAAGGGGCTGAATCTCTGATAAATTACTTTCTCTTGCAAAATAAATATAAATGGTCTACTGATTCATTTGTTCCCTGGCCGTATCAGACACTAGATTCTGTTTTAATATTTAAAAGGTATACTTATAATGGAGACAATCTTTGATTTACTAAATCACAGTTTGTTATCTGTGGTATAAAATGAGCAATTCATGATCAAGACTGAATTCTTAATTCAAAGTTCACGTATAAGAAGTATTGTGGGTCAAGTGTTACTTTTTCTCAAATCTCTCTAAAGGAATGTCTTAAATCCTTTTGCTATAATTTATTGTATCATAAGCAATGATATAAAGCCAAAAGCTTAATATTTACTTGTCACATAGAGCAAGAAAGCTATAGTCACATGCAATTTACTCTGGAAAGGCACTTGTATTTTGAGTTACCTCACAGTAGACTTTTAAGGGTATAAGCTCACCCTCACTCTTAAAAATCACATCTGGTTTATATTAGGTAATTCTATAAGCTGCTTCTTTTCTTTACCAAGTTAGGATTTAATTTCCTGTCCTTAGCCTTTCATGAGATTTGATACAAGAAACAACACAACTATTTGAGTGGCACTTCCCAAAGTAATGTTAAGGGAGAATTCCAGGTATTGTTAAGATGCCAAGAAAACTTCCCTTGAGAAAGCAAGTGTCTTAACATTTAAAACAAAATTAAACAGGTCTCTTTTTTACTGCCAAACTTCTGGGGAGCTCCTAAGATGCTAATTCAGACTACGAATTTTCAAGAGGGAGATCAAATATGCAGTTTTTCTCAAGCTTACTTGATTAAAGATTCCCTTTATCCTCAGAAAACTATTAAAGCTCTGGTGCCAAAAAATACCTGTGTTCAAATTTTAGTTCTGCCATTCATTAACCATATAATCTTGGGTGAGGAATTATTTTCAACTGTAAAATAGGGAAAATAAGACCTATACTTCAGAGGACTAATTTAAGGATATGATATATATATATAATATGTCCTCCTGAGAGCAAAAGCTTATGATACTTATTCCCATATACTCCCTCCCTCCTTCTCTTTTCTTTGCCTTTCAGTTTTCATTCCTGAATTTAACATTCTCATTGATTTTCTTTTAACTGAACCATGGGTTGAGTTAGCCATACTCAAAAGAGCACGCGTTTGTGTTCTCGTTCTCTCTCTCTCTCTCTCTCTCTCTCTCTCTCTCTATACATACACACACACTCACATCTTTCAACCAAATTTACTGAAGGATAGAAGAGAAAGGTAATTAATGGGATTGAGAGACATTAATAAGTGAAAAAACTGTGTGACATACATACAAATACACAGTATGTTATCATTTTATTAAAATAGTGTTACAAGGCACACCCTGGTGGAGTAGCAGTTAGAAGTCAATCACCTCTAAAGGAAGACAACTGGTGGAGTAGCAGTTAGAAGTCAATCATCTCTAAAGGAAGACAAGGTCACAAAAGCCCCTGGGTTTGAGTCCTGAATTTGGGAAGAGACAACCAACATGAACAATTGAAATAAAAATAAAACAGAATGCTTCTTCCTGCTTGCCTGCCTGCCTACTTGCCTTCATTCCTGCCCGCACCTTTAAAAAAACAGGATTACAAAAATGAATAAAGTTGATAACAATATAAAAAAAGGACTCAAAATAGAACAAAGTCCTAAACTTAAGAGTCAAAACTAGAAAACTCCTAGAAGAAAAAGGGAAAAGTTTCATGACACTGTATTTGGCAATGGTCTCTTCAATATGACACCACAAGCACAGGCAACGAAAGAAAAAAAATTGTATTTTACCAAAATTAAAAACTTTTGTGCACCAAATGACATTATTAACAAAGGGAAAATGTAACCTATGGAATGAGAGGAAGTACTGCAAATCAAAAGCCTGATCAAGTGTTTGATACCCAGAATATATAAGGAACTACAAGTTAACAAAACCCAACTATCTAAATAAAAATGGGCAAAGAACTTGAATAGACAGTTCTCCAAATACACACAAATGGCCAAAAAGTACATGAAAAGATGCTCAAAATGACTAATCATCAGGGAAATGCAAATTAAAACTACCCTGATATCACCTGACACTGTTAGCTTGACAGCTCACACACATGTGCACACACACGGCAACTAAAAATCTAGAAAGAAATAAGTATTGGTGGGTATGTAGAGAATCTGCAACCTTTCTTATTGCTGGTAGGAATGTAAAAAGGTTCAGTTACCATGGAAAATAGTACGACAGGTCCTGGAAAAATTAAACATGCAATTACCATGAGCTCTAGCATCAGGGTTGTATGTTATCAGGTCAGCTATGTTAGCAGCAGCATTATTCACAACAGTCGTAAGGTATAAGCAAGCTATGTCCATTCCTAGATGAATGAATAAACCAAATATGATATATCCATATAATCAATTATCATCTAGCCTTGAAAGGAAGGACATCCTGACAACATGAATCTCAGTCATTATGCTAAATGAAACAAACTAGTCACAAAAGGATGAATATTATGTGATTCCATTTATATGAAGTACTTAGTCAAATTCATGGGACAGAGAGTAGAACAGTGGTTCCCAGGGGATGCAGAGTGGGTAAAATGGGGAATTTGCACTTAATGGGTACGAAATTTTGGAAGACGAAAAAGTTTTGGAGATGGTGGTGATGATGGTTGTACAATAAAGTAAATGTAACTTAATGTCACTGAAGTGTACATTTAAAAATAGTTAAAATGGCAGATAGAAGGAAAAAGGAGACCTGGTAGGAAGGAGATTCAGATCCCTCCCCACAGAGCAATAAGAAATTCACCTTTTTTGCGAGAGAAACACCAAGGAAAGTCTGGTGCTGCAGCTCCAGAGGTGGAGCGGCCGTCCTGATGACAAAGGGTGGATGAGGGCGGCCGATACAGTATGCAGCTAAACTGCAGATTTTGGACTCTGCATAGGAGCCACCGCACCTTGACTCATAGGTGGAATGTGAACAGATGAAACAAAACCAACCCTTGGATACTTGCAACAGAACGGAGGTTACCAACAGGGAACGGGACGGGGATGGGGAAGGGCAAGTGGTAGCAGAGCCCAGGGGACAATGGTGAAGAACACTAGGTGATGTGGTGGAGGGCAGGGTATGTTGACATATAACTAAGGAATAGGGAACCTATACATAGGAAGCTATTTTAATGTGGAGAATAATTACTACGATAAAAAAATATTTAAAAATACTTAAAACAGAATGTTTTTATTATTTTATCATATTAAAAAAGATTATATAGCATTAATCAGATGTGCTTTTATGGTACATTTCTAAAAGGATGGAGAGAAAACTGATCATATATTTTGGTGAGGGAGACCAGAGGATCAGGAATTCATACAGTGGTCTACTATGTACACATTAGACACTAATTTTAATATATTTAATAGAATAAAAAGATGTCCAATACATAGTAAATAGGAATAAATAAAATTTACCATTTAATAACAAAATATTATTTAGCATATTACACACACATGCAGTGTCAGTGTGACACTGGAGATCACTAAGAAGGAACTATTCAATGAATGTTACTAACTCACTCAGAGATAAACAGTTCAAGATATCTTAATTTAATCTTATTTAAATCCAATGTAATTTAGGCTAACAGATTTAATCAAAATTCTAGATTAAAAATTTTTTAGATAAAGTATTGATCTTAGTCCTAATCCAATCCTATCAAGAAGAAAATAATGCCTTTAAGGTGTTTTTGCCTTAGGCTAGAGGATTTTTATGATAAGAGCATTGACCATAAAAGAGAATGAGTGTCTAGCCCTAGTATATAATAAACCCTTGGAAAACTCTTCAACATGAATACCAGGAATATGTACAAGAATATGTTCACAACGAACTCTTTGAAATAGCCCCAAGCTGAAAATCTAAATACTCATCAAAAAGAGGATAAGCATGAGACGCTCCTAGGACGGAACATTATACACCACTGTACAGGAGTGCAACTGGGACAAAGAATGGAAAAAATGACTGAAAAAGGTAAACTGGAAGAGACTATATACATCATCTTTATAATACTTAAATATAAAAATAAAGCAACACCAAACATGTTGTACAGTAAGACATAATGTAAAACTTATTTTTTAAAAAGCAGGGGGGCACAAAATTCATGAATGTGACGTGGGAAGGGAGAACAGAGGCAGGAGGAAGGACCCAGGAGGACATGGGGAGCTTCAAGAGTATTAGCAATTCTGTATTTAGTTAGCTGGTGAGGTTCACAAACGTTTATTATGTTTCATAACTTACAGAGCATATATTTTCTATAGATATTAAGTATACAGAAATAAAAACATATTATGAACACATTCCTATTTCTATGTGAGGATGATCTACACAGTTCCTATACACAAATTTTCAAAAGGATAACATGAAATTTTATTGCAAATTTTTTAGGTAAGCTAAATTTTTTATAATTATAATCTTTTTTATTATATACTCAGGATTTTAAATTTTCAATAATGAACTAGTCTGTTGAACTTGTCTATTTTTACAGACAAGTTGATCTAGAACACCAATGCAAAGTCAAAAGTCATAAGCACATGAATCTTTCTAAAAAATTGAAAAATACATAATATAATGAAGGGTTTCTGTGAATTGGTGGGATTATGGGTGGTTTTCCTTACTTTGTGTTTACCTGCTTTTTCCAAAATCGCACCAATAAAATGTGTATTATTTATTCTTCATCTGGTACTCTTGAAGCTGGAAATGTTTAAGAATCTTTTTTTTTTCCTTTTGAAAGGCAACACTGCACTTATTACTAGGATTACCTAACAACCCCAGCAGGGTCCCAGGCAGTACCCCAAAATCAAACACAAATATTTCTGCAACGAAGTGAAGAGTCACACTCTGGGGATAATTATGTACTGTAAATAACTGCATGTCAGTTAAAGTCCTCTGCTTTTGCTATCAGAAGAGGCCCAGCTTATTAGGAGTAGAATTATTTAGTTCACAGGCTCAAAGAAAAGGTAAGGCTTTTCTAATTCTTTTCCCACTGGCCCAACTAACTTGGAGTTTAGTTACTACAGACTGTGCACTCAGTGTTAAACAGGGAAAAAGAGACATTATATTTATCTCTTATAATACAAAGAAAGGATTTCAAACTCAACAACTAAAAGATAGTATTTCTCATTAGTAAGGCTAAGGCTTTCAAGCACATTTCAAAATGAAGACATTAATGAAAAAATTCCAAAATATGAAACATTTTCAAAACCATAACATATATTAAAAAAACTCAGCATAGTGACCACATAAGCTCTTCATCAAAAGGACAGTACCACTCATGGGATTCTTTAATTCTACGACTATGCAAGAAGGACCTACAACACATAAGAATTTCACATCCAAATCTGTGAATTCACAAGTGGGCATGGGCATGGGTCCACACTAACACAAATGCCAAGAGGTCAGAGATGAAAGCAGTTAAGATTCGCCACGTGAAGTAGCAGAGGCCCTTGTTCTCAGTCAGAACACCATGAAGACACCAATGCAAAAGCACGTGAATCCCAGGTAGAGTAATTGCATGTCAACACTCTGAAAACCAGAATGGCTAATGGAATATTAGTTAGAACATTTACTAGTTAAATCACAAGTGATACTTAATGCAATGGTCAAATCTAGTACATGTATTTGTTCTAAATATGCTGGTGCCCAGAAGATAGCCTTTAAAAAAATTACTGATATTTATTAAAATCCTTTGTTCACAGTGCTACATTTATTTTTGAATACTGACATTGTCTTTAAAAAAAAGGAAAGGAAAGGTGCAGCAGGAATGAAGGCAAGCAGAAAGAGAAAGGAAACAGCACTTATTAATAAGTGTGCATCTTGCTTGTTCTCTGGCCGTGGACATGAACTGGGGCCCTTGGGATGCATTTGGACTGTGCCGGCCAAGGATGCTTACCAAACCCCTACTCCACCAGGGCACGTCCATAAAGTCTTTTTTTTTTTTTTTTTTAAATCCACTGTCACTGGTCAACTAGCTATCTCCTTATCTTCCACCCTTCTTTAGAATGATCATCTAGAACAGAGACAAAGAGTCATAACTCAATTGTCTTCAGGAGCTGGCTAGGTAAGTAATATAATAGTGATATAGATTCAGTATATAGCAATAGTGATGGAGACAAATCAGAAAATGTAAGCTACAACTAAAGACACTCAAATATTAAGACACCTTTGACCAAATTCAGTCTCTCTAGTAATTACATGACTGTGACACACAATCTACACAACGGTCCACTCTGAAATCTCCTTTCTCTCGAAGTTGTCTTAATTATATTTGCTGGCATCTGACCCAATGTCTAACACTATAAATTCCTGATGAGAGAGGATCCTGTTTATTCTGCTTCGGTTGCCGCAGTGGGGCTGCAACAGAAATAACGTCATTCGAGGTCAAATCTACAAGTTTGTTTTGAGTCGTATATAACTAGTCAAGAATAGGACAAAGTGGACCTTGAACATCTAGAACAATTAGAATTAGGACCAAATGATAAATATTTTATATACTGGGTTAAATAAACAACACTAAAATTAACTACACTTCTTTTTTTAACGTAGCTACTAGAAAAAAAAAATATGTATGCCTCTATTATATTTCTATCGGATTTTACAATATTTACAACAAATTCCTCTACTAATTACCTTCCTACCACAGGATTTCCCTAACCACCCCTGCCAGTCATTAAACCAGTCACCATCCCAGGATGATGCAGCAGTTTATGAGTCATGTGATCATTCACTTGACCAAAGGGGAAAAAAAAGTTTAACAATCTTCTGAGACTAGTTTCTTACAAAAATGATTCTGACATGTAAAAGAAATGAGCAGAAGAAGAAAAATCTGAGTCAAAACTTACAGAAAAACTAAGGTTTAGAAAAACTAAGGTTCAACTTTGACACTACACTATAAAAACAAATTAACATCATGTTTTTTCCCTCTATAAACTGACATATACATTACACAGACAAAAGTAATTTCACACCCACTAGAATGACTGTAATAATAACAATAAAAAAAAAGATGGATAATGATAAGTGTTGGTGAGGATGTGAAAAAATCAGAATCCTCATACACTGCTGGTGGAAATGTAAAACGGTATAGCCATTTTGGAAAAGTTGGCAGTTCCTCAAAATGTTAAACACAGAAATCCTGTGAGTCAGCAAGTCTCCTAGGCATATACCCAAGGGAAATGAAAACATGTATCTACAAAAAAACTTGCACATGAATGTTCATAGTAGGATTATTCATAATAGTCAAAAAAGAGAAAAGCACCCAGTTTCCGCCAACTGCAGAACGGCTAAGTAGAAGGTGGCATATACAAATACAACAAGGGTGCACGCTGATGGCCTCGCAGGTCAGCGCACCCCAGTGAGCATGGTCTACATACACTCAGATCCCAGGTTAAAGACCCCGGGTTTGAGTGAACAACCAAAACGGACAACCAAATAAACTGAAAGTGATTCTTCCTCCTCTCTTCCTGCCTGCCTGCCTCAGTTTGCCTTCATTCTTGTCTGCACCTTTCCTTTAAAAACAAACAAACAACATATTATTCATCAATAAAAAGGAATGCCAGATGGAATAAGGGTTAGTTAAGCCCACCACCTTTTCTGGGTATAATCCACATGCATCCCAAGGATCCAGGTTCACATTCCAGGGCCAGAGAGAACAAACGAGATGAACAATTAAGTAAAATAAAGTGCTTCTTCCTCCTCTCTCTTCCTTCCTGGCTCTGCTCACCTTCATTCCTGCCTGCACATCTCCTTTTTTTTTTAAAGCAGTGCAGCACTAATGAACGCTACAACATAGATGAATTTGAAAATATTACACTAACTGAAGAAAACAAAACAACAACACTGCGCCCCACCCCCCGAACCCACACAGCATGCCCTGGTGTTCTATCAGTTTAAACCAGGCCGAGTCCACGTACATCCCAAGGTTCCCCAGTTCAAGACCCAGGGTGGGAGTGGGGGAACAACCAAGATGAACAACTGAATAAAGTAAGAGTGCTTCTTTCTCCTCTCTCTTCCTGTCTGCCTGCCTCTACTTGCCTTAATTCCTGCTTACATCTTTCCTTAAAAAAAAAAAAAAAAAAAAAATCACAGATTTTATAATTCCATTTATGTAATATAGGAAAATTGATAGAAACTAAAAGTACATTAGTGACTGTTGAGCATTAGGGGGAATGGAAACTGTTGATGGGTACAGGGTTTCTTTGGGGATTAAAAAATGCTTTAAAAAAATGCACAACTGATTGTGGTAAGAGCTGCATAATTCTGGGAGTGTTCCAAAAACACGTGGATCATACATTTTAAATGAGTGAAATGCTTGGTATCTCCAAATAGTATCTCAGAAAAGTTACTTTAAAAAAAACATAAACATTAGAATGAAAACCAGAATGAGAAAGTGGTAACTAGCCATATGAAAGAGAAGGAACTTCAACTGAGGCAGATTGCATGACAGGCCCTAACGCCTCAGCCCTCCCAATCTACTGTGAATCAGGCGATTTTGCAGCTCCTCCCACTGAAGAAGCTCCTTTCTTGGGTTTTGGTCATTCTTGTTTTGGCTGAAAGAATGAAGCAGAAATGGCAGCACGCCCGTGCTGAGTCTTAAGAAGACTGGTAGCTTTCTGCTTGCCCTGCTGTGCCTCTGCCACTGCCAGAAGAATTACTTCCCTGGGGTTGCTGCTGCCCGTTCTGCCTGGCCCCAAAATTAAGTCACAGGAAGTAAAGCCACCCAGCTAATTGATAGATCTGAAGCAAGAAGCAAAGTTGCTCCAGCCAACCTGCAGATTGTAAGAATATCTGATTGCTATTTTAAGCCAATGAGTTTTGAGTGATGTGTTATGCAGTATTACTGTGACAATCACTAACTAAGGCAGTAAGCCATTTTCCCACTGTATTTTAAAGCGATTCCATAAATTAAATAAATCAGGTTCTTACACCTTGAATAATAAGAGCTTCATTTACTCGGTCAGCATAAGAAAGTGATCTCTAGATTTCAAATGATATTCGATGTTTGTCTCTAAGTTCTTAAAGTGGGTACAGACAGCAATTTAAGATATTACATACTCTTCCATCTTACTAATTTTACTTTTTCTAGAGTAATTATTTAAAAAATCAAAACAACACTCCTTTTAATAAGCTATGTGCCAAGCCACTGAGGATAAAGACACCAGTAATACACAGCCCGCTGCCCTTGAAACCGTCCAAGATGAACACAAAACAAGCAACAATGGAAAGGCCCACGTGCGCAGGCACATTTGTACTAAGGGAGCATGAAGAAGGGCTATCTAAGAACAAAGATGGGAATAAAGAGACAGTAAATTCAAGTTATATTTAAAAAAAAATCAACAGAACTTACTGATTTGTTTGAGACTCCCAAATCAGATGTTCTCAATAGCTATATAGGACAAGCTAAGCCTGCCCTATGGCAAAACAATTAGTGAGATCACCCATAATCAGCTTGGTAAGTCTAAACTGAAACACAAAGTCAGATTTCCTGAGCTGTCTAGGGCCAATTCTACCTTTGTGTCGTGACTGTGATTAAGTTTCCTGTTCTCTAATAGTTAGTTCTAATTTTCCATTTGGTCTCACTACTTGAAGTTTATGGATGACTGAGTACCTAGACACTGAGCTTTGCTTCTGTTGTCAAATCATATTCACAGTTCTCCCCTCCTACCTCTTATGCCCTTTTTCTAAGTTGGTTGAGTCTTTAGTCTTGGCTTTCAGAACTCTTGTTAGCCATGAATACCAGCCTAATACAGGTGCCCTTCGGTGCGTAGGTTCTTTTCACCATTGTCCAGCGTGCAAAGTTTTAAAAACAAACTCCTAACCCCAAATAGGTTTACGTCTATTTCAGACGAGAAGGTTATTCAGTACTAACCTAAGATTGTGGCATTGCTGTATGTATGAAATTTTAAATACGCAACAACAGGTCATATGATTTTTAATTTCCCTTTCTGAAAGAGACGTACCCCTGCGGTTCAGGTAGCTAAAGTGCAGGGCCATATAAAGTTCACAGACCTCGGGAGGGAGTGAGATGGGAGCGGGGAGGGGCGAGGGGGGGTGAGAAATAAATTAAAAAAGAAAACAGCCTTTTAGAAACAGGAATGAGATGAAAGCAAATAAGTTTATATTTAAAAAACATTTTAGCTTTTTAATGGGAGGAGGAATTGTAGACATATTTTTCCAAAGAGGGGATGCAGAGGGCCAACAGGCACATGAAATGATGTTCCTACTCCTGGCTCTCAGGGAAATGCAAGTCAAAACAACAACCAGGTATCACCTTACACCTGAGAGAATGGCTACTATCCAGAAGTCTGGGAACAGCAAATGCTGGTGAGGATGTGGAGAAAAGAGAATACTTTTGCATTGTTGGTGAGAGTGCAAAGTCGTGCAACCCTTATGGAAAAGTTTGGAGCTATCTCGAAAAGTTGAAGATGAAATTTCATATGAACCCGCCATCCCATTTCTAGGTATTTTACCCAAAAGATACAAAAACACTCATTCACAGAGATATAAATACCCCCATATTTATTGCATTTCTATTTACAATAGCTAAGAACTGGAAACTACCTAAGCCCAATTTCAGATAAATGGATAAAGCAGATGTGGTGCATGTATAAAAAGGAATACTGCAGCTCTTATAAGATAGCAAGTCCTGTCATTTGAACCAACCAATGTGGATGGATCTAGAGAGGATGATGCTAAGTGAAATAAGTCAAAAGAAAAATAGCTTCTAGATAACCTTACTCATAGGGAGACCATGAACTGACAACACAAATGAATAGGTGAAGCAAAACCAACCTTTGGACACTTGCAACTGAACTGAGGTTACCAATAAGGAATTGGGGCGGGGATGGACGGGCAGGGGGAAATGGTGGTGAAGCCCACTGGACAATGGGGAAGAACATTTGGTGATGTGGTGGAAGGCAGGGTGTGTTGACATATATCTAAGGAAGGGGAAAGCCATACATGTTATTTTAATGTGGAGAATAATTACAATAAAAACAAAACAAAAAACAAATGAGGGAATGAGCCGGAGCCCACTGGACAATGATGAAGAACACTTGGTGATTTGGTAGAGGGCAGGGTATGTTGACATATATATGAGGAATGGATAACCTATACAGAGGAGATTACTGTGTTTAAAAAAATAATTAAAAATTACGGTAGGAAGTATGAGAAAAATTAATTCAGAAATTAAATAAGTACTTTTGATTATAAAAAATACTCTGAATTCAAAAAAAATCTTCCTTTTTTTTTTTTTTAAAAGCTTAAATACAAAGTGTGAATTTCTGAAACAGTAGCAAAAGACAAAAATGTTAAATTGCTCAGACAGCAAGTTTGGTATAGCTTATATAGTTCCTTATTCATCAAAGGAAGTTTCCTACAAGATATTTTCATTTGAGCATGTTACTGAAAGTTTCCCCGGAAAATGGTCTTGCTAATTGCAAAAAGAAGCAGACACTCCTTAAAATGAGGACGTCACACATGCAACGACTGCTTGTTTGGAGATAAAATGTAAGTAAACTGGTAGTAGTCAGTCTGTGGTAAAGTTCAAGAAGACCAGAGATAAATGAAGACGGTCCTTTCTGTCTCCCTTGGATGTCCAGTTTCTGGGCTGAGGCACTTTCTTTCTCTAGGTGCTATGTAAACATATATATAAATATACATATAAACAAGTTAGGCAAATCTGCCCACAACAATTGACTCAACTTAACAGTAACAATTTTACTTCTGTAGGTTCTTCAAAGAGTAGTGATGTTCAGAATTATTCTCTCCTCTGTTCTATCTGCTCTGTTATCAAGGAGACATTCTATACTAAAATAGAGCATCTAGCAAATTTTACCTCGAAAATATCGATCCTTTAAAAAAAATAGGAGGACCTACTAGTGTAGGTCCTTGTACTGTGAACTAATGACTCTGACCTTACCCTTACAGAGTTCCCAGGGTAGGAAGAGAGTCACATAAATACATTCACTACAACGACAGTATCAGAGGGGGAACACAGACACAGGAAGACTATTTCTCTTGGGTCAATCAGAAGGGCATAGAGGACAGCATTTTGACTGGAACTTGAAAGATAGATAGCACATACATCTAGAGATCTGGGAGAAAGGCTAACCAGGCATGAATCAGTTTAAGTAAAAGGGAAATAGTGAGTAATCCAGTTTGGCTGAAATAAAATGTATTTAAAAAGATAAATATCAGGAAAGCACGTTTACAAGTCCAGATTGTTTCTGAATAAATTTGTGTTTACACTGCAGGCAATTTAAAAAAAAACCTAGGATCCAAATGCAAGGCAATCTGAACTAGTGATAAAGATCAAAAGTAATAAAGGAAAAAATATACACAGATAAAGCATTCATTTCCCACTTTCTTTCTACACTTCACATTTTCTCTTCCGAAATGAAATCCATGATTTAAAAAAGTAGAACTTTCTAAACTTATATACCAAAAAACCACCCCCCCACAAAATTCTCCAACATTAATTTCTCCTTCCTGACTTCAAACACACAATTCTCTTATTTAAAAATAAAAATATCCTGCTGTCTATATCAACCATCCTCTTCTGTCTTTCACATCTCATCTCACAAATGGCCAACACCCAAAGGATGCCTTTTCTTTCTTCATTACCCACCCCTAATTTGGCTTTCACCCTCACTGATCTTTATTAGTGCACTTTCAATAATCACTTCCTTTGCAAATTCAGTAACCTGTTTTTCTTCCTCTCTTTGAACTCTGTTGATCTTTACAGCCCTGCCCAATCTCTCCCTTTTCTTTCAACACCACTGCACTTTCCTAATTGTATGGTGGAGTTTCCTTTGACTCCTCTTCTTCCTCCCATTTCTCAACTGGGAGTTTCCTAAGGTTCAACGTTTATCTTCCATTCTTTCCCCTCCACATTCTCCCCCTTAGTTAACTGATCTTATCTCAAATACTTACCTAACTCAAACTAACCTAGTAGTGGTACCAGCGGGTGGCATGGCATTTCTGTGATAAGGGTAGTAGGAGGCTGAGTCCCTACCAAAGTTATGTTTAAAAAAAATATAAGGCCTTAGATCTTAAATACTTAGGGTATATTAGAGCTTGAACTAATCAATGACATAAGAAATTTTTTTAAAAATGATCTTACTTCAAATAGTAGTATTTTGCAAACGTTTTTGAGAAAGGAATGTAAATTTATGGTTGCTTATAAAGTCAGAGCAAATAGGCAAAGTTTGAAAAGTTAGGGCTTTCATGCAAGGCCCCAAGATTTAGTTAATTTTGGAAAGGTTAGGATAGCTGATTCTGGGCAAAAACTGAGACAATAAAACAAAGTCAAGCACTGTACTTAAGTCAAAATGTCTGTAAACCAAACTGAAGAAACAACTAGCAAAACTTTAACTACACGTAATCCTATCTAGGTCAAGACAGACCCTCAGAGAAGAGGCGGGTGGCTTGGACAGACCTGGGGTGGAGTAAGGAAACAGACAGGAAGCAGCCAACAGCATTTCCTCAGGCATTGCAGGTGGAACAAGTTCCAGAGCATTGCAAAGAAAACCAGGAAGACTAGGACCATCAGCACTAGTCCTCCCTCATTTGAGTAGAAGAAGGGAAACTGTCTTTGAAGGCTCAAAATGAAATTATTTTATGAGAAGGAAAAACTGGAACAGTGGTGGCACACTTGAATGTGTTATGTACAGATGTTGATTTACAATGAATGATGCAACCTATATGTCATTAATACTCATTCAATAAATGTTCAGTAACATTTAAAAAATAAAATAAATACTATTTAAAAAAAAACTATTTGATGGTACGCTCTGGTGGAGTAGAGGTTTGGTCCACTGCCTCAGGTAAGAGTGCAGTCCACATACATCCCAAGGACCCAGGGAACAACTCTTGAACAATTAAATAAAAACAAAATGCTTCTTCCTCCTTTCTCTCCTTGACTGCACCTTTCCTGAAACACAAAAATAAATTTTAAAAAATTTTATTAAAAAACGGCCTTTTATTACCACTTGATTTTCCTTCCTTGTTTTATGGAACATGGGGTGGACTCTGAAATCTGTGACTAAAAGATGACTTTATAACACATTTCAAAGGCAACAGTATAAATCAATTACAATTTACACACTTTGCTTCTATTTCCACAGCATTCTTTCTCAGTAGAATTCTCACTAGCATAGACATCTCAAAGTTTAAATGCTGGTTAAACTGAGAAAGAAGAAAAATAATTTCTGTAAAGAGAAACTCTATCGAGACTCTAGCTAGATGTACAATACAGAGAACTAACTGGTTTTTATATGGCACTTAGCATTTACAGAGCATTTTCACAGCACGATCTCACTGAATCCTCGCTGTACAAATCACAACACTAGGATCAGGATAAGACCAGATCACAGTTCATCAGAAATGAAGTCACACTCAAACTAAAGGTTTCCAGGTTCAAAGAATCAGAATAAAAATAGATTCTCAGAGCTTAATTTCAAATTTAAACTTAATGAATGGCACTGACAAAACGGAATACTTGTTGAGTGATCACTCCTGTCAAGCACAACTCACAAACATGTGAAACAACCAGGCCCGCTTCTACTTTAGGGCCTTCATTGTTTCAGTCCTTCAGTGTCTTCACTGTGAATAACGGGACAGCGAAACCGATGTGTCAAGTTTTTCAACCAGGTTAAAGAGAACCCTACGAACCAAGAAAATGGGACTTTCTATAAGGTCTCCTTTAGGCCAAGGCATATGCAATGCTCTAATACCTTAAAAATAGTTTCAAAGAGAATTTTTTTCATAGGGGCCCCATGTAGTCTTGACTCAGCAATTTAGTATGATTGTTTTAAGCTGTGACCCAAGTGCAACCTTTTTAACAAAATTTGAGAGGTCACAGTTATTGCAAGTCTCACTGGGTCAGCAAATTTAGTAGATTTTCCCCCGTAAAAATGAATTTGGTCACCTGGAGTCCCTCTAAAGACCTGAACGGTTAAAATTCCAGAAGAGCACTGTCTCTAACTCTTTAAGGAAGAGAAAATAGGCTACGGAAACTCCAAGCTGCAAACATTTCTTGGTTTATACATCAAACAAATAAACCAATATTTTCCCTTAACTCCTAAGGTGGTACTACTAAACTCCAAAAAATTGTTAGAGAATTTCAAAAATCAAATTATACTCTGGCTCTATTGCCAGTGGCAGCAATCACTTAAAAGTTCCTGATGTTAAATAATGTCAACTGAAGAGTGCCGACAACACTCTACTTAGGGCGCCCCTTGATTTTCCATGATGTGATCAGATGAGCGAGGAAGAATGATCGAAACTAAGTAAGTTATTCATGTTGAAATAAAATATAAAGAATTACATTACCACCTCACAATTCAATGACATTTGTAATCTCTAAAATAAATGATCGCCTGGAAACCTGTTTTGAGAAATGCAAGAAGATAATGTATTTTAATTCACAGTATTACTTAATAAATTATAGGTTGATTTGGTTACAAATTCTCCAGTTTTCTTCCTCCCCAAACATTTTGTATAACAAACACTGAGGAAATCATTTCAATACCAATTCATGGTCTTAGCTTTGGCTAATTTTAATTTGATTTATGTATTGCCAAAACATTATCATAGCACTTCAACTATAGGCAAAACATCTTTTAAAAATACTGACAAATCTAAAGACTATAATGCTAGACAAACATTTTCAAATAGTTTAAAATCTCTGAAAAACTTTCATCAGATAAAATGATCATGAGATACAATCAGATATGCTCACAAGATACAGTGATAAACAAAAGTAAACAGTAAACAATACAAAGTAGAAGTGACTTCCACAAGTTCCAGAGATCTGCTTTATTTTTCATTCTTGGGTTTAGTATAACTTGCAAATACCTGATAGATAATGTCTATTATTACACAATATCACCTCAATTTAATGCAGTCCTTAGATTTGATCTGAAGATGGGTAGCCTAGGAGGAAGCATCCTCACTCATTTGTTCAGTAAATATTTACCAGCTGATGTGCCCTAGTGGAGGACTGGTTAGGTCAATCGCCCCTAAAGGAGCACAGGCCACATATCCCTGGGTTTGAGTCATAGGTGTGTGTGGGGGTGCTGGTGTGTATGGGGGTGGTGGTGGGGAGGGTGGGAAACAACCAGTGAGAACAACTAAATAAAAATACAAATGCTTCTTCCTCTCTCTTCCTGCCTGTCTGCCTATCTGCCTTCATTCCTGTCTGCACCTTTAAGAAAAAAAAAGTGTGTGTGTGTATGTGTGTGTGAGTCATCTATTATACACCACTGAACAGAGTACTGAGAGAAATCTTACTCTTGAATAATTTTTAGTTTGTTAACTTAGTCTATCATCTCTCAAAGACACATACAAAATCAGACATGAAGAGTTTTACTAAAGGATTTGGATTTTATCCTGTGGTCAAAAGCCATTCAAGAGTTTTAGGCAGAGAAGTGACATGCGGAGAACAGAGGGAACCCAGTGAAAAGGTTAATAAGGAAATCAAACAAAGGAGGGTTGGCTTACGAATAATGATTATGGAAATGGAAGCAGATTCAATGTCAAGAGTCTTGTCAAACTGTCCTGAGTTGTACCATTTACTTCCCTGGGGAAGCTACTTAAACTCTAGGAGCCTCAGTTTCTTTACTTATTTATGCTTTTAAAGACCTAGCAGGTAGAAATGCATTCATGCATACATACATACATGCATGCAAGCATACATGCATAACTACTATTTTGGTGAACAAAATTCATCTGAAAGAGGTTCCAATGGACTGCCTTCTTTTTCTGCCCCCATCAATATTAACCCTAAAATCAGTACACTTTAGCAAGGTTCAAGTGCAGTTATGGATATGCACTACATTGACTTCATTAAGAAACAAGTGGCTGTTTCTCACAGAACTTACACGAAACAACTGCACATAAATATACATCAAGTAAGGTGTTTTTCTCAAATTAATAAGTCTAATTTGCACCTTCAATTTGTGTTTTCACATGCATTCTTTACTTCCTCAATGTTTATGAGTAAAAAAGATAGTCTTGTGGCTAAACGTAATGAAGATTGTGGTGTTACTACCAATTATTTTAATTTGTTCTGTCAACAGTTTTTATTTAAAATTAAGGGACAGCATTCCATCTTTTCCTGTTTTTTTTTTTTTTTTTTTTTTAAGAAAGGTGCAGGCAGGAAAGAAGGTGCGTAGACAGGAAGAGAGAGGAGGAAGAAGCATTTTATTTTTATTTAGTTGTTCACACTGGTTTCCCCTGGATCCAGGAAGCAAACCAAGGTCCTTGGGATGTATGTGGACTGTGCTCCTTAAGAGACAGGTGACCTAATGCTACTCCACCAGGGTGTGCCAACATTCCTAATTCTTATAGCACTGGAACACCAAGAAACCAAGTTGCTAAAGCTCTTTTATAAGCATACGAATTATAAATAGTTATCTGTAGCTTCTTTTTTTTTTTTTTTTTTTATCATTTTGGGTTTTTTTTCTTTTTTCATTTGTAGCTTCTCCTTACATAATATTTTTCTAACCAAGGATGAACCACCCTGAAAATCAATCATATTCAACCACTTAGTAATGACCAAGTAGGAATTATGGGCAAGACAACGTGATGAGAGACTGTGGAAGGACAAAGGTTAGTGTGTAACAGCATCCTTATTCGCAAGGAGTTTACAATCTAGTAATGAGACCACAAGACTAGGTAGTCACACATGAAAAGAAAGGAGGACCACATACAGAACTATAAGTGTTAAAGAGATCACTTCTAGTTGGGATGGCCAGAAGATGCCTCAGATGGAATTTGACGGGACCCTTGTGTTAACAGGATTGTGATAGAATTTGCTAAAAAGAAAGCAAGCGCAAGAAACCAGAGAACAGCATAAATTTACATGTAAGACCTTTTAACGTTGCTCTGTATTAGGAAAAAATTAAACTTGAAAAAGTATACAGAATAAAATAATGAACCTCTATGTAGTTACCACGGAGCTTCGCCAGTGATGGATTCATGACAAACCTTGTTTTACAATTCACATATCTTAGATAAAAATGACAAAGTTCTAAAGGAACGTATTTTCATATGCTTCTATAATCTTTACTGAATCTATCCTCAGACAAATCTATAATGCCACACTAGTCTCCATAAAGCTGATTTTCCTAAAAGTCGCTTGCAAATAAAGTGCAAGTCTACTTAAAAAAAAACAAAACAAAACAACTCTGGATTGTTTACACAAGTCAAGAGAATAGTGACAAAGATACTGCAAAATGATAATCCCAAACTCAGCTTTGACATATATATGCATATATATATATTTCAGACTACCTTTCCCATATTTACATTTCAATAAGAATGAATAAACTAACGGGCACATTCATGTCAAAGTAAAGCATCACAGATGAAGTCTTTTCCTCCTCTGTAAAATAGGGAATGATCACCTCACTCTGGCACTTGTGAGAATTAAATGAGTATAAATGAAATGTCACATGAATAGTTGTTCTTTGTTATTACTCAGTTGACTCAGGAAGAACTAAGAGGCTGGCTGGTTTCCCAATCCTCTCCCCTCACACACCAGCCTGTCTCAGGATGTAAGAACTTTCTCTACCTCAAAACATGCTCAATGCGAGGGGCTAAGCATTCTGATTTCAAGAAGCTTCTTTGCAAACAAAGCAAGTAAGGGGAGCTGAGAATGAAGGAAATATTTTAATAAAATAAATCTTGTAAACTGTGAAACTTCACGAAATAACCCCCCTTAAGTAGTAGAGACACCTAGTATCACACAGAGGCAGTAGAGTGGCTAACCTACCTAGTAAAATGTTCACTTTCCCCATTTCTTGGTCACTGTGTTTACTCTTTCAATGATCCATAGCCTCGATAACAGCACAGAAAAAAGAGGAGGGCGGTCATCAGAACTCTCAGCTGGGCCAGAGTTAAGACCCACAAAAGTAGTTAGTTACCAAAAACATGACAGAACACCTTTCCCTTCAATTTCTCACTCTGTCCATGAGAAAGCTCAAACCGCAATCTTGTGTTCCACATCATCTGCTACAGGCAGCCCCAAAATACCACACAAAATATCAAATCAGCTTAAGCATCTTTTAAAAATACAAGTGCAGTCACAATTGTTCACCAAGTTTTTAATTCTTCCTTTAGCATGACTTTCTTTCAATCTCTCATCTTCTTGAGACTATATATATCACTGAAGTTCCCTTCTGAATTATCGTCAACCACCGACCCTTTCCCCATGTGAAGACAGAGTTCTTGACTAATACTCCCAAATACCACAAATCATCCATTCAGTTAACACTTTCTACCTAAACCATTCTTTATTTCAGATATTACCTATTTCTTTACGGTTTTCCTAAGATAATTAAAATGTAAGATTAGGCACTTCAGAGTCTGCCAAATGCTTTGTAAAGTTATTCATATAATCCCTAAAGTCTCCAAAAATCCTAATTTCCCTTTTATGTAGGTACTTACCTACAAAGGAGTTGAGAACTTACTATCCTGTGTTGTTATGAAGCTAATTAGTGGCGAACTGCTCCAAACCAAGTTTTCCAACACCAAACACTATGCTCCTTCTACTTTATTACATTCTTTTCTAAGGGAAATGCCTACAAAACTGTCAGAAAGCACATTTACTTCAGAGTAAACCAGCTTAGAACAATCCCTCTAGATTGCAACCAGACTTTCCCAACCCCACACATCCAACATCCCATTTCTTGCTTCCTCACCTTCCAGGCCTTACTTCCTACCCGCTCCCCCATTTCCCTCTTCAGGGATAGTCATCTTTTCTGCAACACCTCCGACAATACTGCATCTCTGCAGGCTTACAGGAGGCCTCTCACATGCTTCTCCCAAACCTCGGCGCTCCCTTCTCAGAACAGGTTGGTTCTCACCCCACAAAGTACAAAGCATGCTTCCCGGTCTTTAACAAACTACTTACTAACTTTAAAAGCCCCATAAAAGTGGACCTAACTTGCATGTCCCTCATCTCTGTACTTGACCCAGGGCACCCAGACACCTGAGATTCTCAAGAACAAAGTACCGACCCTAACAAAGAGTCGGCCCAGGCCCCACTGTCACCAATGACTTCCTTTCCGAAATCTGGTTTTCCAAACAGGCTCCCCTTCCAACCTCTTCAACGGAGACGCAGCCCCGTGGCTCCCAAGCCTCGCTCCCTCCCCTCCGCGGCTTTCCTCCCCTCGCACCTGGGCCGCGCGGCCCGCCCCACCAGCACTCCTCCCGTCCTCACCCCCGGGCCCGGCAGCAGCCTCAGCCCGGGCGGCTCCCACGCTCCCAACTTCCAAGTTCGGCCTCCGATCACCTGTTCTCGCCAGAGTCCTCACCGCCCAGTGGCCCACCCCGGCCCGGTCCGCCACTCTCCACCCGTTCAATTCCTCCTGCCCACCAGGAGCCGCCCCCTGAAGTCAGTTCCGGGGTGCCAACGAGATTCGACTTCCCTTGCGTGGGATCCCCACCCCCGGGGTCAAGCTCCCCTTCCTCTCCATCACCTGCTCCGCCTATGACCAGATGACATCCGCCGCCGCCGCCGCCTCCATCCCCCTTCTCGGACGCCGGGTCCCGGGTCGCTCACCGCCTCCCCCGAGCGCCAGCCGCCCCCTCCGGTGGGGGCGTGCACCCCAACCCGCGTCCCCCCAGCGCGCACCTGTTCCTCCTCCTCCTCGCCCCCACCCGGGCCGGCAGCGCGGGCGCCGGACCCCCGCCCCCGCCGAGCCCCGGCCTCCCGAGCCCCGCACTCACCACGAGTAGGTCTGCTCCGCCATGGCGCTGACTCCCGAGGCTCCGCTGCAGGCTCTGGCCGGGCCGGCGGCGGCGGCAGGAGGACCAACGGGCGGCGGGCTCGCTTGGCCGGGAGCGGAAGGCGCGGCCGGGGCCCGGCGCGCGCTCGCTCGCAGGCCGGGCGGCCGGGCGGGCGGCTGGCGGGGAGAGGCCGGGCTCCGGGGCGGCCCCGCTCCCTGGGCCCCCGGGCGGGGCGGGCTCCGCTCTCGGCCTCCCTCACCCGCGGCGGCGGCGGCGGCTCCGCTGCGGCTCTAAACCCAACATGGCGGCGGCGGCTCCGGCGCTGAGAACAAGGGGCCCCGGGCGGGCGAACGGCAGGAGGGCCCTGCGCTCACTGCGCGCTGGGCCGCGGGAGCGCCGCGCTCGGGCGGCGGCGGCGGCGGCCGGGGGACATGGCCGGCGGGCGGAGGCAGCGACGGCGGCGGCTGAGGGGGGCGCTAGGCGGTGAGGCGAGGCCGCACGGCTCACACCCGCCGAGGGGAGGAGAGGAGGGGGCGGGGGCGAGCCTGGCCCTGCGCGCGTCACGTGCCCAAAACACGCTCACGTGACTCGCGCGCCCCGCCCCTCGCGCCGGGCCCGTGCGCGGAGACGTCGGTTCGTGGGTTCGAGGCGACGGTTGCTGGGGCTGTTGGGCTGTCTCCCGGCGCCTGGTGCCGCCCCCACCCCAAGCGGAGCTGTCGCCGTCGGCCCCCTGCCCTTCCCCTTTCCGAGGTTCTGCAGAGGTCAGCTAATCAGGAGCTCCGCTGCTCATCCGTGGGCTGCCTCTCAGCCGTCAGCTGTCAATCAACAGTCTGCCAGCCCGGGGTGCCCGACTGTCAATCAACCTGTCAGTCGGCCGGCAGAGAGCTGCATGCCTTCTTTCCTATGTTTGTTGGTTCATTCATTTATTCATTTAGCAGATATTCCGCACAGCCCAGCTTTCTCGCACCCAGGCACTTTGCCAGGACCTCAGGATGCCGTGTCGAATACTCCAAACTGGTCTGCACTTAATCTACAGATATTTATTGGGTGCCAAGAATGTATCAGTTCATTCTGCTGGGTCTCTGCCTTCCCAGAGCTCACATTCTAGAGAAAGAGACATAGACAGTCCAAGCTGGCACATAAGTGAGAATTATTTCACATGCTGCTAAATAGTACGAAGATAACACAGGGTAATGGAATAGCAAGTGTGTTGGGGTGGGGCTGATCAAGGAAGACCTCACTGAGGTCGGAAGGTTTGAGCTGACACCTGACGAATGAGACGGAGCTGGCCACCTAAGAGCGAAAGGCTCAGGGAACTACCCATCTGAAGGACTTGGAGGCAGGCAGAGGAATAAACATAATAGCTCAAGAGACCAACCTAGTGAATCTGGGGCTTAGGGGGTAAGAAGAGGGTGATGTTAATTGAGCCCGGGAGAACTGGGGAATGCTTCTCGTAGCATGGATCAGGCAGTCTGAAACAGTGAGAGGTTTACCAGGAGAAAAATTGTTCTAGGAAGAGAGAATAGCATGAAGCAAGACCCAAATATGTGAAGTTTTGGAGTGAACTTGGATCCAGGAGTGGGATGATAATTAGTGCTGGGGAATGTTGCAAAAAGAAATTGAAACGTGCATTGCAGTCACCAGACTTTGAAGAGCCTAGCTAAGGCCCCCTGCCAGTTACTATGTTCATGAACAAAAACGATCAAGGGAGCTCCCACATTTCAGAAGCATGCCTGGGCAACAGACGCACTAACCCTCCTGGACCTCACATCTTCCACGGGGAGTCGAGCTCACTCACACACCTGAAACCAGCACCCTCAAGCGCCTCAGAAACTTGCCCAAGTCGCAGGCCGGAGTCTAACACTGTTCCAGCTTCGCAGGGCCTGCCCAGGCTTGCGGGGAACACCACACCCTGAATCTATCTCCAAATGGATCAGCTGGCCATTGCCCATACATCTGCCACTTGCCCGTTCCCCAAGGGGAACCCTTTCATGAAAAAGCCAAGTACACTTTTCCTTCAGAAGCAAGCTCGACTTTTTCCTCCTTCCCCTATTGCCAAGTGCCAGGACCAGTCAGGTTAAACGTGTTTCCTGACGCTCCACAGAGTCCTGAGAAAGAGCCAGCTGATAAGATCAAGGTCCTGGAAAGGGTTTGAGGCAGGGCTCCAAGAAAATACCAGATGCCCAGGGACCCTTCCTCTGACCAGTCACAGAAGGATTCCAGCTTGCAAATATCTCCCCTGCCATAAATTACAGTGGATACGGGGACCTCATGGGGAGACAGGACAACAAAGAGTCAATTTTTGACAGTCACTGAGTGATGACAACTTTGCCAGGTGCTTTACAGAATGCCCACCGCACCCTGGGATGTGATACCATCATGCCGGGTCTTGAAGGGGCATGGGTGAGGCTTCAGGCCCCATGGGAAAGGCCAGAAGTCATTGGCACCTCCCTCTGGAAAGTGCAGAAGCTCCATCTCTGGGGAGTTGAGAACAAAACAGACCAGACACATCACTAATGAAACAAAAATGACATTCTGAGCCCCTGGGCAATTCACTCTAGTTTCAGTTCCCAGTGAGTCATAGAAGGCAAAGGAGTGTGCAAAGCTGGTGTTGGGTGGCTACAGCAGGGGTAGGTACTGAGGGAAGAAAGTCAAGCCCTTCCAAAAAGCAGAGGGATCATTCTTTGCACTGAGAACAACCTGCTGGAAGTAAAAAGGGAGCAGGCATTTGTGCGAAGGTGTGGGGTCAGAAATGAGAAGAAAGGTTTTCCTTTTTCTCTCTAAACCAGAGGCCATCAAAATGTCTCTTGGGAAACACGTGCACGTCTTGGGAAAACAGAAGCCACACGGCACTTAGCAGGCCGCAGAAACCCTGTGTACGTGGTCTCAGGAAGATAGTCAGACTAAGGTTGCATCCAGATCCTGGTCAGGATTTCTGCAGGCTTGAAGGCCAGGCTGAAATAAATCTGAACCTGAAGTTTGTCTGGAGGCCGCCCAGCGGGGGCACTCGGTGGGGTGTGGGGGGTAACTTCAGTGCCTCTACCAGCAGCACTCAGCTCCAAGCTGGAGCTGCCCCAGGTAGATCTATGGCACCTCTGGGCCTCAGCTGGGGAGTCAGGTGTGCTTAGCAGGAGACCCAGGCATCGGCTCTCCCCAGGAGGGGTGCCCAGCCCTCCACCCACTCTCCCAAGGTAAGAGGGCCACAGCTCATGCAATGTTTATTGAAAGATGCCATGAAAGTTCCTCTAATTATCACCACAGTAATTATAGGATCGCTCGTTCTACCAAGTGTGTTCAAAAGAGACTCGGGGAGTCTCCCCAGGACGCATCACCTGCCTTAGGCACAGACTCTTGGGAGCAGGCATTGCCAGGTCTGGCTGGGCTGCGTAGGCACTGCTTCTGGGAGGGTTAAAGGCTCTGGTGTGATGGATTCCTACCTGCCCTCCAGTCTATTTCTCACCTCTGTCCTCCAGGCCCACCAACCCCTCCCAACAACACTCTCTCTCTCTCTCTCTCTCTCTCTCTCTCTCTCTCTCTCTCTCTCCTGGCAGCTTCCTAATGAGCTGGGGATTTTTTATGATTTTTTTTTTTGTGCCTCCCATTGCTTAACTGCTGTTCATAATCATGAGGCTTGGCTTCTATGTCACTCCCCCAGGAAGCCTCACCTCACCAAACCTAGGCTTCCCTGTGCTTCCACAGCCCCAGAATCATAGCACTGCACACAGTCACTGCCTGTTTACTTGTCTTTCCTCCCTCTTTACTGGGACTGCCTTTGTGGAAAGGGATTGTGGGTCGGTGCCAGTTACATCTTCAGTGCCCAGGGCAAAACTTAGCTTGGGAAGAGCTCAAAGACTATGGAATGCACACCTGAGAAGGGAACCAGGTTTGAGAGCAACTGGCTTCCCATGATTCTCTCCATAGTCTCTTATTCAGCACCCCCTCTTCCCAACCCCCTCCACACTCAGAAGGAGAATCTTTACGGGCTAGCCCTTTATGGGAAAGCTCTGTTAGAAACATTACGCAGAGACAGAAATGGGAAGTAAGGTATGTGGTGAGCTCATTAGAGAGACATCAAGTCACTTATCTTCTTTGATCTTAGACTTAAAAAAAAATTTTTTTTTCTAGAGCAATTTTGGGCTCACAGAAAAATTGAAGAGAAAGCACAGAAAGTTCCCACATACTCCCCTCTCCCCCAATACACCACTCCTCTTATTATGTACATCTTGTATCATTTGTTGCAAATGATGAGTCAATAAAGGTACATTATTATCCACTAAAGTCCACAATTTACATTAGGGTGCTGTACACACTCGGGGTTGTGACAAATGTGTAGTGACCCGTATCCACCATTACAGTGTCATACACAATAGTCGCGCTGCACTGAAAATCCCCCTGTGCCCCACCTATTCATCCTTCCCTCACCCCAGCCTCTGGTAAGCACCAGTATCTTCCTTTTCCTGAAACGTCATCAAGTTGGAACTGAACACTACGTAGCTTTGATAAATTGGATTTTTACTTAGCTATATGCTTTTTAAGATGTCTGTCCATGTCCCTGTCACTTGATAGCTCGTTTTTTTTTTTTTAAAGAAAAGGTACAGGCAGAAATGAAAGCAAGTAGGCAGGCAGGCAGAGAGCAGAAGAAGAAACATTTTAAAATTTTATTTCCATTTAGTTGCTCACACTGATTGTTTTCCCCAAATCTGGGACTCGAACCAAGGAGTATGTGGCTTGTTTCCTTCAGTGGCGATGGCCCTAACTGCTGTTCCACGAGGGCGTGCTAATACTTCCTTTCTTTTTATCACTAAATAATAATTCATTGAATGAATGTATGAAATTGTATCCACTCACCTATTGAAGGACATCTTGAATGCTTCCAGACTTTGACAAGTGTAAATAGTGGTTATAGGTGAGCTCTGGTGGAGTAGCAGTTGGGTCAGCTGCCTCCAAAGGAGTGCAGGCCACATACCCCTGGGTTCAAGACTGGGTTGTGGGGGAAACAATAATACATAATAATAAACAAATAAAAAATAAATTAAATTCTTCTTCCTCCTTTCTCTGCCTGCCTGACTGCCTACCTTCATTCCTGCCTGCATCTTTCCTTAAAACAAACCACAACAAAATAATCTTTTTTTTTTAGAGAAGAACAAGAAGCACTTTATTTTATTTAATTGTTTTTCTTGGTTTTCACCCTGGCCCTGGGTCTTAAACCTGGATCCTTAGGGTATGTGACCTGAGCTCTTGGCTTTGAAGGCAGCTGACTCCACCAGGTCATGCCTAAAACATCAATCTTTAATTTACCACAATCTGCTTAATATTGTACTACTTCACATAAAATATAGGAAATTCACAACAATATAGTCCTGCTTATCCCCACCTTGTATACTCTTGTTATTTATAAATTGTGTTACCAATCTCACAGTAAAAAGTCATTATTTTAGTGTTTTAACAGTCATGTCTCAAAGAGAAGAAAAGAAAAATATGTACAAAGTTTTAAACATGTGCTTATTTATGAAGTGCTTTTCGATTCCTTTCTATTGAACTGAGTATTTATATGGTGTCATCAGTCAGATGAACTTCCTTTGGCATTTTTTTTTTTAAGAGAAGGAAGGGAAAGGAGGAAGAAGCATTTGGAAGCATTTGGAAGGAAGGAAGGAAAAAAGAGCAGGAGGGAGAGAGGGAGGGAAGGAGGGAGAGAGGGAGGAAGGAAGGAAGAAAAGAAAGAGCAGCAGGGAGGGAGGAAGGAAGGAAGGAGCGAAGGAAGGAAGGAGGGAAGGAAGGAAGGAAGGAGGGAAGGAAGGGAAGGAAGGAGGGAGGGAAGGAAGGAAGGAAGGAGGGAAGGAAGGAAGGAAGGAAGGAAGAAAGGACTTTTATTTATTTTGGTTGTTTCCTCCTCCTTGTCCCCACTCCAGGTCACAAATGCAGGCCCTTGGGGTTCACATGGTGTGTGCCCCAACCACAGGCTTAGTGTTAAGCTATACATTCTGACATTTCTTATAATACAGGTTTGCCTGTGACCAATTTAGTTTTTGTTTAATGGAAACATGTGTATTTGCCTTCATGTTTGAAGCTTATCTGGATGTCAAAATCTGGCTTGGGAGGGTTTTCTTTGTCTCTCAGCACTCTAACTATTGATTTATTAGAGTCTAGGCTCAGTTGTTTGCAGCAGGAAGTCAACTGTCATTTCTAGCCCAGTTCTCCTGCTTCAACGTTTTTCTCTGTTCCCAAGAATCTTTATCTCTGCATTTCAGTGATTTGACTCGGTCACATGGAAGCATAGTTTTCTTTGTAGTTTCCCTGTTTGATCTTCACTGAGCTGTTTGAGTCTGCAAATGTATCTTTGATTACATTTGAGAAATCATCAGTAGATAGTTGTTCAAAAAATTTTTTTTCGTTAAGGAAAGGTGCAGGCAGGCATGAAGGTGAGCAGAGGCAGGCAGGCAGGAGGAGAGAGGAGGAAGAAGCACTTTATTTATTAAATTGTTCACTTTGGTTGTCTCTCACTCCCACCCCTGCCCCGATCTTGAACCAGGGACCTTGGGATGTATGTGGACTGCGCCAGGGGGCACTAGAGCGCTAGGCTGCTACGGTGTGCCCACTTCAATTATGTCTCTGCCCCATTCTCCCTCTTCCCTTCTTCTAAAACTTGAATTACACTTTCTGTGTCTGTGCCCATGGTGGTGGGACCAGGCAGGCCTTCGTCGTGTAGAGATTCTGACTGGAGATGACCTCAGTACGGAATCTTTGCCATAAATAGTGAGAACAATGAAATGAAGCTTGAATCACACTTGGTATGGAGATCTTTCAATGTTGTCCCTAGATCCATGAAATTCTGTTTGCTTTTTTGGTTTTATTGTCCTCTCTGGTCTTCAGAATGGATAATTTCTATTGATTTATCATCCAATTCACTGACTCTTGCCTTTGTCATCTTCATACTGCTATTAAACCTGTCAAGTTAATTTTCATTTCAGCTATTGTACTTTTCAGTTCTAGAATTTTCATTTCATTCTTTGTTAACTTGAGTTTCTCCTCTGAACTCCTCTGTTCCTTCATAATGACTAAGTTTTCCTTCAAAGTCTTGAGAATATGAGTTACTTTAAAATCTTTGATGCTAATTCTGACATCTGGGTCATTACTTTTTTCTCTTTAAAAATGGGTTTTGAGTATGACTCAGTTTTCGGTTTCTGTATCTGTCCAGCATTTGATTTTTGTGGGCTGAATGCTGTCAATGATGCATTGTCTAGACCCTGGATTCAGTTATGTTCCTCTCAAGGATGTTAATTTTGTTCTATCAGGCAAGTAACTTGGCTGGACACAAACTCCAAACTTTGTCTCCTTTGTAGAAGGCTCAACTAAAGTGTTTGCTCACATGTTTCAGTTTCCAGTTGCTGATTTCATTGGGAACCCTGGAGCTTCCTGTGTGTATATATACTGTAGTGGATCACCAAGAATTTGGACAAGTTTATATACAGATTTGGGGACTCATTTTTTCTGTAGCTCATTTCTTTTTTTCTTTTAAGAGAAAACAACTCATTTCTTTTTTCTTTCTTTTTTTTTTTTTTTCTCTTTAAGAGGAAGGGAGTGAGGAAGAAACTTATGTATGTATGTATGTATGTATGTCCCCCTTCCTGGCCCCGGCTTATAAAGCTGAGTACTTGGGCTTTACACAGTTCAGCTGCCTGAGCCATAAGGGGTCACCCTTCAGCTCATTTCTTTCTGGGATTTTCCCTTTAATTTTCCAGCAAGTTACATGGAATTCTATTCTCTCCCCTGCTCAAATCAGCAAGACAGAAACTTTTTACACTTTCCAACCTTTCACAAAAATTAGAGCGTGCCCCAGGCAAAAGACCACAAAAAAATGCAAATCTCATCATTACAATGACTCAATCCAATCGCTGCTCGCTGTTGGATACTTTCTGGTGTCAAATAACTGGGGAGGGCTTTGCTATAAATTTTGTTTAAATTTTATAATTGTTATCTGAAGGAGAATTCTTCTGATCAGGCTACTCAGCTGTTACCCCTTTCTATCCTTTAACCTCAGAGCACCCCCTTTTAGGTCACTATCATTAGCCCCTGTTTTTAAGCTGAGGAAACAGAGACTTTGAAAAATGAAGGCGTTTGCTCAAGGTCACACAACTAGTTCATGGAGGAGCCAGGATGTGAAACCAATTGGAGGGCATGGCCTTATGCTTGCTCTACTTCAGAACCATTCCTAAACATCTAGAAGGTAGTTGGATTCCAGCATAGAACCCACTGGAAAATATTTAGGGATAGGAAGAGAGAAGATCCTTCAAAGTCCCCAACTAGGCTAGGGCAGTCATTTTAAACCTGCAGCATTCAAACCATTTGAGAAACTGTGAAAAATTGAGCTGTTGGCCCATTATTGTTATCGTTAATGGTAAGAGTTGGGAATCTGCATTTTATGCTCTTTTCTTAATGATTCGCCTGCCCGGCAGGGTTGAAAATACAACTTCTTCCATATACTGTCACACTTTCGCAACATGCTTCACTTGGGTGGTGACTTCGGTGGCAAGGTGATATTCTGGGCTGTGGAATGACTCCTCTTGGGTTCATATTCCGGATTTATCACTTGTCAGCTGTGTGACCTTGGATAGATGGCCCCACTTCTCTGAGCTTCCTGCTTTCTTTTCCTTTAAATGGAAATAAGAGTACTAACAGCAGGTGGGTTTTTGTAAGGCTTACATAAGATGATGCCCTTAAAGTGTTTAGACCAGTGCCTGATGTCTGGTAAGCCCTCAGCAGATAGCAGATATTACCAGGAGCACGTTTCCCTTAGTTTTTCCACTGTCATGAATTCCTACCTAATCCAACTCCCAGAGTTAAAGCTATCTTGTATATTCGAAGATGTTTCAGGATTCCCCTCTATAAAAGTCAGTGCAGCCTCTCTCCTTGCGACCTAGCCATCCTCACCTGTGTCCTTTTGCCTGAGAGCAGGAAGCCTTTTAACTTGAAACTTGAAGAAGTTAAGATAGATGAAGATGCCTTCAGCCTCCCCTTCTTGCCTGGAAGTTGAACCTATACACCTTCTAGGAAGCCCCGAGTGGCACCTTGAATTCCAGAAGGGGGTGCGAAAATCACAAAAGCAGACTGAACTTGTTGAAACAGAGCACCCTGTGCTCCTGAGAGTCAGCCCTGAGTCAGAGTGTCCTAAGGAGAAACCAGGCCTGATCCGGGACCCAGGAAGGCAAATCCCAACACCCCCTTTCTAGATGCCAGCTGAGTAGCTTGGGGATATAAAAGAGAACCCACCTGACACCCTCAAAGTTGTCTGGCAGACTTCTGCTGAGGCCTCCTCCTAGGGAAGCATTTCCTAGGTGGCACATGGCCTAGGTGCTGGTGCCTGGCATGCTCCTCAGGCACTCCTGCCCACAAGAAGCCTTCACTCAGCCTCCATTCTGTATCAGGTCCATAGGTTTCAGTGAGCCCTGAGCCCTGAGGGATTCTCAGAGTTGGGGCTTGTTCCTGGGAAGGAAAGGAGGAACACCCCGATTTGTGGTACCTCGTGCTCACACCCTTTATCTTACCTCATACACTGTATTGATGTCTGTTTCTCCCAGCACTGAATCCCCAATGCCTAGCCTAATAGACACTTGGTAAATATTTAATCATGATAATAGTAAAATAGCTAGCATTTATTGAGGGTTTAATATGTGCCAAGCACAGTTCGAAGTGCTTTTTGTCTCTTGAGTCATACAGTATTTGCTGGATGAAAGCTTTGCTAGCGACTCTATGAAACCTGGGCCCAGCTGAGCCTACCTGGGCCTACCTGGGCACGTTGGAGCACATCGCAGACCCAGCCAGTGGTTCAGAGATCACCCACTGATTCAGGCCTCATTCCTCATGCCAGGTAGCCAAGCAGTGGCTGGCTAAGGGGGCTCGGGAAGAAGCCCCTGCCCTCTGGGCAAGCCATTCCGTGGACCTGACTTCTCAGGTGGGGCAAGGGCCCAACAAGGTAAAGTGGCAAGTGCTATCCCAGAAAAGGACACATCTATGACCTCTGCCCCAGCACCTCCATGGTGCCACAGAAGACCTAGTTGGCCCTGATCCCTCCAGCCCTACCCACCCGCCGCTCCATCACCGCACCCTGTTTTCTTCACAACGCATATCACAGATTTTCCCTTGACTCATCTGATCACCTGCCAGTTACCTGCCCTGCTGCCCTGGAAGCTCTGGCCTGCGGTCCCCCACAATGCAATTGGAATGAAGCTTGGTTCAGAGCTGGTGTGAAGGGGCCAGGTTATCTTGCCGTGGTTAGAGTCACGTCTGCCGTCCTGATGTCCTGCGTCCCCAGGCTGGGCCAGCAGGAAGTCCTGTCTTGGACCTGGGTCCCCTTTACCAAATTTCAATAATGCTCTGGGTTTGACAGGGCTGTGACCCTCTCTGAGGTGAAAGGAGGAGGGGCCTCTGAGGTGACCGCTTGCAGGCTGGAGGCCCTCTGCCCACCATCTGTGGGCACCTGTCCCCTTGCCCACCCTGCCAGGACCTCCTACCCAGGAGGCTTCTCACAGACCCCTCTGTCCTGCCAGACCCTACAATGTTTCTGGATGAGCTCCTTCAGAAAATGTATCCCTAGCAGAGGTCTTGGGGTCCCACGGGCACCCCTTCTTGCCTTCACACACAGTCTTCTCTATCCCAGAGCAAATGAGCACTTTGAGGGAATCAAGAAGGACAAGCAGTCTTATGCGTTCCTCCCAGACCTGTCTCCAAGCTCCAGGCCAGCCCTGGAGCGCTGCCTTCCTCTTCTACTCTCTCTCAGAAGCCCCTGTCCTCCACCTACCCAGCCAGTTGTGCTGGTTTGAACCTGTTTAAATTCCACGTTTAGACACCTGGACCAGGGTGTAGTTCTTTCCCAAGAAGCCCTTGGTTCCCACACAAATTAGGGAGTGCAACTGGCCATATTCCATGAGATGACATACCCACCCCTCATACCTCAGTGCCCGTACTCTCCCGGGAAGGGTCTATTTCTAGCCCAAAGGGCCCCTCTTGGGGACCCCGGGGGCTGATGCCGCCACCCTGGCTTTACCAAGTCATCCTGACCCACGACTCTGCCCAGGAGCTAAGTAGCTGGGAGAGAAAAGGTGCCTTTTCTATGCACCCTCTGTGAACCAAGCATCCTACTGGGCAGTTCCAAAAGTAAGATTTCAGAATCTCTTAACACTTTGATAAACTTGTAGTGAACACCTACTGTGTGGCATGCTTTATTGACCTTTTTTTTTCTTAATAATATTCTTGTGAATTAGTCTCTTCATTTATGAGTTGAGGAGATGTGGGTCAGAGAGGTTAAGAGCATTTCCCAGGGTTTTATAGCTGGGAAATGACTCCAAAGTCTGTACTCATCTCTCTCTGCCACATCCTCTCCCCGACTGTGACATTAAGAGACACTCATAGAAAAAAGGCAGCAACTACAGCATTCTACTCACCTAAACAAGGGGTGCAGACTCAGACACCTCCTGTTCTCAAATAGATCATTGAAATAGATGAAGCAACCCAGGTGTAAACAATAGCGACGAGTGGAGACTGGATAATTGGAGAAGTCACACCCCATCTAAAGGAGGTGGGTGCTATGCAGCTCTAGCCAAATGTTGCCACATGCAACTATGGGTCAGTACAGTGAGAACTTCTGATTTTTAAGAAAAATATGGAAATAGACCTTTATGTACAATTTACAAACAGCATCTCATCATACTGGCTATTATGTCAGACCAATAATTTGGCCCTCTAAACTAGAAGATGCCCCATGACCTTTGCAAAGATCCCATGTAAAGGATCCGACTGTTTTTGAGTTTGGCACTGTGTTTGGGCCCTTAAGATACCCCTCCATCTGGAGAGATAGAAGACATTCACATCCAACAGGCAGGGCACTTTGAAGGCAAGACACAGGGTTCTGTCAGAGGACCGCTTGATGGTCTGAGTCCATCACTTGCCAACTCTAGATCACTTAGGCAGAAAGAGATTGTCAGGAGGATATCTGGAATCTCAAAGAACTGGTGAGAGACATCAGATCAGAAAATTGGCAGATGCCCAAGGGAGCTGGGTGACTGGAACCAGAACTAAGGTTTTTGCCACTGCCTGCTGCCACCTCTGGGCATTGGCGGTCCCATGGATTTAAGATTGTCTCTTCTCTTAGGTAGTCCTCAGCCTGTGCTTCGAGAAATCACATCCAAATAATGCAACTTGTGGAGAATAAGTATTGGATATTTTTATTCCACAAGGTGGAATAAAATCTGATCTTTTGATACCCAAATTCCCCAAACATAGGAATGAGGTTCAGAGGCTGGGAAACCATGACGCATGCACAGCACGGTTTGGGGAAGGTAATCAAGAGAACGCAGCTGTCTTTTGACCCTTGAGCTGAACCCAGGCACTGGGAGGCTCCTTCCTGGTCTCCTCCTCTGTCCTTGGAATGTGCATTCTGCTGACCTTCCCTGCTCCCAGAATTGGCCCAAGGATGTTTCGCTGAGATAAAGCACGCTGTAGACCTGGACAGTGTATGGGACTAAACCCAGTTAAAGCTGCTATATAAACTTTTCAGATCTGGTAGGCGGCGTGGAAAGCTACTCATCTTGTGGCTGCCCGAGACAAAACCTCATAAGTCAATTCCATTAGTTATTAAAACAGTCACCTAGGAACATGGGGTGGTCTGCCTTTTTCTGTCGTCTCTCCCTGTCCTCTATATATGGGGGCTAGTTTCAGATTATCGCTGGGAACTCCTGATATTATGACCCAAGAAAGACAGACAGATACACACACACACACACACACACACACACACACACACATGCATACGTCTAATTCATGGTCCAAGCTGAAAGGGGGACTTGAAGATCCTCTCGTCTTTCATATTTCAGACTGGAGAAACTGAGGCACGAGGCAGGCCAATGATTGTTCAACTTATCTGAGCTAAAAGAACTCAGGAAAGCTGTATGGGACAGGCAAGAAGGTGGAGGGAGGAAGCTGAGGAAATATCTAACCAAGGCTAAAGCTGGACCATAAGAGAATGCAAACTGTGACATGGAAGCAAGCCCTGTTGTCAGGAAAACAGAACCTTGGGCCTGGCCCTCTTTTCAGCCTGCCCCCCAGGTGACTCCAATGCAGTGACCTTTGAGGAACAGTGTTCTCGCTGTTGTGGGGAGAGGGGGAACCATACAAGACCCCAACAACCATCGCTTTAGGAGTGATACGGTTCTAGCTCAGAAACTGAGAGGCGGGCTCACAGAGGATCTCAATTTTGTGATTAGGCTTTCAAACTTTATATTTCAGGGATTGGTTTAAGTCACCTCCTCAATGAAACTTTTCTATGGTCATACTCGCTAAAATGACAGCCCTATCACCGGCCTGTGTCCCTTTGTCTTCCCTGCTTTGTGTTTTTCTGGGATGCTTCTTACCATCGAAGAAAGGGAAAGGGTCGTTCTTATCTGCCTATTTTCTCTCTTACTTGCTCTACAAAGTTCTCTGAAAGCAGCCTTTGTTCCTGCTGTACCTGCAGCGCCCGCATTCTAGTTGGCATCAAGTGTGTCCTCAGTGAAGGCTTTTGGAATGACTATATCATATTGTATCTATCAGACATGACATCATAAAATGACATTTTAAATGTAAAAACCACACCTAGCAATCGTTGGGGGTGACTATGTGCCAAGTCTGGGGGTGAACACCGTAGAAGTCATAACATCTCATCGAATCCTTGCACAGAGGAGAAAATAGGCTTAGAGAGCATGTCTTTGCCAAGGTCATAGGACGTGGCCACAGCAGAATTTGAACTCAGCAAAGATGGGAGGGGTGAGGGACCCTGGACATGAGCTGGGGACAAGGCTGGGTGCTAAGAAGCAGTGGCGCGGAGCTGTGGTCATGGGGAAAACGCTCTCCTAATGCAGGGCTGTGCTGAAGAGCTGGGGCTTGCTGGGTGGGGTCAGCCTTTTAGATGGGGATGGTGAGGTCACGCAGTGAAGGTGGGTGGCATGTGGGCTCTGGCAGTTGTCAGTCCAGACTGGAGCTTGTCACCCTGCACTCAGGGGACATGTGCTGACAAATGCTGAGAAGGCAGCTCAGACACTTCTCTCGGTCCACCCAGAGGCCCTGAGAAGGCATGGTACTTGCAGAAGAACACACAGCCTCGTGTGATCTCTCCACTTCTGAGCGACTCAGACTGTCCCTCTGATGTGGTCTGCACATTCATCACTGCTTCAGTTTTTCTCCCAGTTTTTCTTCCCATTGGAGGGAAGCAGTGACTCCTCCAGGGCCATTCCCCACTCCCATCTGTTTCCCAAAGTAACCCATCTTCAAAACAGACCTCACACTCAGCCCCCTCCTTCACTGGGTACAAGTCCCCCTTCTCTTCCTCCTTCCCTCCCCACTTCCTCGCCTTGTCTTCTTACCCCTTCTTCTTCTGATTGACATTTCACTCAGCTCTCTATGAGTTAAATTCTCCAGAGAAACAGGACCAGTAGGATATAGCTAATGATGATACACATGCTGATACAGATATAGATGAGATTTAGTATAGGTTATTATATTTATAGATTTATTATATTTATTATGTGACTGTGGAGATGAGAAGTCTATGACCTGGTGTCTGCAAACCAGAGACCCAGGAAGACTATGGCATGTTCATGCTGAGTTGGAAGATGTAGAAATCAGGGTCCTCTGTTTTAGGCTGCTTTTAAATAACTCCCAGGACATAACTTGGGGATTGCAACCCAATAACCACTCTGTGTCCTGTGCTTTATTTTCTTCATCTGTCAAAGGGGGATGATAACGGCCATGGACTAGATGTCTACAGCAAGTTCACATGTCCATTTGCTAACTCTCAAGGTGTGTATTGGGAGACAAGACCTTTTTACTTAATTACTTATGGATGTAATTAAAGTTGCATGAAGACATAAGGGTATGATTTTGATCCAATGAGATTAGTGTTCCTGTAAGAGCTCTCTGTCTCTCTCTGTCTCTCTCTCTGTCTCTCTCTCTGTCTTTCTCTCTGTCTCTCTCTCTCTCTCTGTCTCTCTCTGTCTCTCTCCTCTCTCTCTCTCTGTCTCTGTCTCTGTCTCTCTCTCTCTCTCTCTCTCTCTCTCTCTCTCTCTCTCTCTCTCTCTCTCTCTCTCTCTCTCTCTCTCTCTCTCTCTCTCTCTCTCTCTCTCTCTCTCTCTCTCTCTCTCTCTCTCTCTCTCTCTCTCTCTCTCTCTCTCTCTCTCTTCTCTCTCCCTTCTCCCCCCTTCCAGCACACACGAAGGTCATGCGAACACACAGGAAGAAGTGTGAATGCACCTACAAGTCAAGAAAAGAGGCTTCAGGGTGAAACCTTCCAGCACCTTCATCTTAGACTTCCAGCCCCCAGAACTGTGAGAAATACAATTTCTATGGTTCAAACCACCCAGGCTGTGGTGTTTTGGTACAGCAGCCCAAGTGGATTAAGACATAACAGAAGCCAGACAAATAATGTTTTTCAGAACTGCTTTGTAGTACCTGTAAAACATTTCAAACTGTGTCGGATTTGCAGCTAACCCTGTTAACTCTTAAGATTGTCACACACCAGAGGTATCTGTGGAATGAATAAACACACGCATTTTGCAAGTTTAAGTTCTTACATAATGGTCTTCTTAAAGTGAATTTTGCCAGCATTACTATCCCAGGATAGTCAGACACAGATGAACTCCTTAAAAAGGGAATGTATCGAGACAAAAATGTGGAGTTGCCCCAGGCAGGCTGCATGAGTCTCCAACGCCTTTTTGCCCTAAATGTCCACTAGAGGGCTCCTGGGCTCGTGCTCTGTCCCAAACCTCCCTAATCCTGGAGGTGATCACAGTGGGAAAGAGGAGAAAGTTAAGTTTTCTCAGTGGGTTTATTCCGGGGGAATAAACAGAGCCAATGTCATCGCTGGTGTGTCTGGGTGGGAAGAAACGCTCAGGCCTGGTGAGAAGCTGCAAGTTGAAGTCTCAGTTTCACTGACTCCAGCCTGGAGTCTCGGGGACATCCCTGAACTCAGTTTCTTCATCTAGAAAATGGGAATACGCACACAGAGTTTTTAGGAGGACCAAATAAAAGCATTTGATAAAATGTTAGCTGTTGCTATGGTATCGCCAAGTTGCGTGGACCTATTTTACATGCAGCACTTGTCACCGGGAGAAGGATGACACCCCCCACTTTCCGCTGATTCAGCCCCCAAGGTCTGCTATGCAGCTCTCAGAATTTGAAGGCATTCAGACCGCACATACATTCTTTTTGCCATAGTCTGTCTGACCCCTAAAGCCTCTGAGTTTGCAACTTCTGGTCTAAATAGAGTTCTGTGCCAATCAGGTGATGTCTGGAATGCTGCATCACTAATCCCAATCACTGCTGCTTATTGAGCCAGGCACCAACTGCATGAATAATATACATGAACCAAAATGACAAGGGCTTCTAGCTTTCTAAGTCTGCATGGTGCTGCATTTGGCAGAAAAATGCAGTTGGAAATAATTAAAATCTTTTTCCAATCTCTCAAAAAAAGTACACAGGAGGGCGCACACATTTAAAAAGAGCCTTGTTGGGGTGTAACTGACGTGCTATACGCTGCATCTTTAACGTGTGCTATTTATTAAGTCTGGACATGAGTGTACACCTGTGAGACCATCGCCACAATCAAGATAATGAAGAGATCCCAACTCCTGAAATTTACCCCTGCGTCCTGCAATCCCTTCCCTCACCTGTCTTCCCTCCTGCCCTTCCTCGTTTCGAAAGAACCACGAGTCTGCTTTCCAGCACTGCCAATGAGCTTGTATTTTCTATCAATGAAATGATAGTCAGTTCTCATTTTGCTGGGCTTTTTTCACCCAGCACAATTATTTTGAGATTCATTCACATTGCCCTGTGTGAAGAACTCATTTTGGGTTGTTGTCGAGTTGTATTCAATTGAGTGGATGGATCACACTTTGTTTACCCATTATCACCCCATTCTCTGGGGAATGGTCATCTGGATCGCTTCTAGTTTGGGGCTGTTACAAATGAAGCTCTATTAACAACTGCGGTGCACATCTACCTGGGGATATATGCTTTCATTTCACCCGACAAATACCTATAAGTAGGATGGTAGACCGTACTGATGCCAGGACAGTGTAGCTTGAAATCTATAGGGCACTTCACAACAAAAGAAAACATCACCAAAACCAAAAGAAAATCTACTAACTGGGAGAAGATATTTGCATTCGATATTTCCAACGGAAGCTTAATATCTAAAATATACAAAGAACTCATAAAAATCAACAACAGAAGAATAGGCAATTCAGTCACAAAATGGGAGCAGGAATTAGAGAGACACTTTTCTGAAGAGGATAGACAGATGACCAACAGGCGCATGAATTTATGTTCCTACTCGCTGGCTATCAGGGAAATACAAATTCAAACAACAATGTGATATCACCTTACACCTGAGAGACTGGCTATTATCCAAAAGTCTGGAAACAACAAATGTTGGGGAGGATGTGGAGAAAAGAGAACACTTTTACATTGACTGTTGGTGGAAGTGCAAATTGGTACCACCCCTCTGGAAAACAGTGTGGAGATTCTTCAAGAAACTGAAGATGAAAATCCCATATGATCCCATCATTCCACTTCTGGGAATCTACCTAAAAGATACAAAAGTACCCATCCAAAGAGATATATGTATCCCCATGTTTACTGCAGCCCTATTCACAATAGCTAAGAACTGGAAATGACTTAAGTGCTCAACATCAGATGAATGGATGAAGAAGATGTGGTCCATATACACAGTGGAACACGACACAGCCCTGAGAAGAGAGGAAACCCTGTCATTTGAATCAACATGAATGGACCTAGAAGAAATGATACTAAGTGAAACAAGTCAAAAGAAGACAGAGGCCAGGTGACCTCACTCATAGGTGGGATGTAAATAGACAACGCAAAGGAACAGATGAAACAAAACCAACCCTGGAACATTTGCAGCAGAACTGAGGTCACCAAAAGGGAAGGGGAGGGGCACATGGTGGTGGAGCCCACGGGACAGTGGGGAAGAACACTTGGTGACGTGGTGGAGGGCAGGGTGTGTTGACATATATGGGGACTCTACATAGGAAATTATTTTAATAATTTATTCAGTTAAAAATATACTGAAAAATCTCTAGGATGGTACGTGGATGCATGAGCAGATGAGCAGGAGAGTTGACAGACTTGCGAAACCTATAACCCCGCCCTAGCAACTTGTGTCTAGAGACACCCCCTCTCTCCCCACCAGTTACTCCCACCGGAGAATTCCCTTCAGCTCTCATGAGAACTCTGACCAGCTCTCAACTGTCAGGAGATCTGTAGGCCCAAAAGGGCGGTCCTTCCCGGGGTGTATGAGAGAGCATTTTAACAGTGAGCTCTTTCTCCCATATCCCCCAAGCTACAGGCATCATTTTTGTTTAGCTGTCCAACAAACTTGCCAGGTAATGCTAGAACAGGGCTCTTCCCTCAAATTCTTTTTTTTTTCCAGGACAAATTCCATACTCATTTGTCTCCATCACCGGCAGCAGCAGGATAATTACTATTTAATTTCAACAAGATAGAACTATTTTCCAAAGTAGTGGCACCACTGGACACTCCTAACAGCAGCTTCGGGACGCTCCAGTTGCTCTGCATCCTCGCTGGTACTTGTTAAGGTCAGTCCTTCCATTTGAGCTCTTCTCATAGGTGCGCTTTTGGAGTAAGCACGTTTTATTTTGGGGTTTTTGTTGCTGGACAGTTCAGAGGTCCTTTATTGATTTTTTTTTTTTTTACACTGCTCGGGCCATGAATTCATTGGAATGAGTTCTGGCAGCTTCTTTCTGTTGCTGCCCACAGAGGGCGTTTCCCTGGGTGGACCAGGCTGGAGCTGCAGTTGAACCCCAGTATCTTTCTCTTTGGGTTTCTTTTTCTGATTCTTTTTCCGCACATGTTTCAGGAAACTCCGGGTTCTTAGAGCGCTCAGTATGCTGAAAACACACATGGATTCTCTTGGCAGGGATGGCGCCCTTGCCTTGTTTCTTTACGGTAACACCACCGCTGTAGGTTTGAGTTTTGCGGTGGGAGCCCTTGAGGAACATTCCTTGTTGAGCAGCGCTCATTTCCTTGATGGCCACAGTGGCTCCTTTCTTCTAGTGTCACATCTGTGTGAACAAAGGAACAATTCCACGCTTTCTGAAAGACGAGATCATAGAGTGGCTACCTCACTGCTTTCATAGGGGGGATGTCGACCCCAAAGTGCTTTCTCTAGGTCTCCTTTTGAGACCCAAACCTGCCAGACCAATTAAGGTCCCGGGAGACCTTGGAAAGCCGTGAGCCACACCCCACAGGGTGACTCCTGAGCTCTGGAGGAAAACACTGGTTTTGTTAATCCCCGGGAAAGTTCCTGTAATCCCTTTGTCAATCTGTTTTCCCCAAAACAAGGAGCTGGAACCCCAGGATGCTGAGGCTGCTTCACAGACACTGGAAAGGGGGTCTGCCCCGAAGCTCCCTCCCCAGAGAATAAATCTAACCTGCCCCAGAATGCAGGGCAGCCCTCTCTGCCCAGGAGACTCCAAAAGCTCTTGCTTTTGCTTTCTTTCGCCTCCATTTTCTCTAATAAATTTAGAAAAACTGTATTTTAATGCTTTCTTTACCCCAGGCCCCCCATCACTTTGCCTTTAATGGTGGTCATTTTAGTGAAAGTTGGAGCAAACACGTCTTAAACATAGATGAAGTCTTCGTTAAACCATGTCTTCCTTCACAGAGGTCTCCCCAGAGGGAGAGTGTCTTAGACCTTTCTTGGCATCTCCAGCTCCTTGGCTGCTTTTTCCCAGGGTGTTTCCCATTGCAGGAATCCTGCATAATGAGAAGAGAATGGGGCTGAATCCTCCTTCCCTTGGAGGCAGGGAGGGGAGGAGGACACGTAATCACGTTTAGATTATGGATTAGCTCTCTTATCCTCCTAACCCCAAGAGATTAGAAAGATGCTTAATCAAATTGGTGTGATGAGGAGGCAGCTCAGAGAAAAAAAAAAAAACAAAAAACAACACCCTGTCCAAGGTCATGTCCAAGGTCACATGGCCAGAGCCAGACTTTGAATCCTAGGTTCACCTGGTTGTAAAACTTGTACTCATTCTTCGTTCCTGCAGATTTCTGGATCTCACAAATGGTGGTGATCCTACCACTCTCGAGAGAGAGCAGAGGTGGGTGAGAAAATCGTGTGAAATGTGTCTGCTGAGGAGTCTTCGAAAGATTTAGGGCCATTAATGCAAGAAGAGAGAACTCTCAGCAGTGGTGTGCAAATAGCCTCCGGACATCTGAAGGATTCTATTTGACCCAGAACCTTTCATTTTTAAACACTCCCTGCCTCTAGATGATAGAAATATTTCCACTATTAATCATGTAACTGAAAAGTTTTTTCTCCGGGCTCCTCCGAGGAAAGAATGCCAATCAGACAAAAAGTCGAATAGCCAGGGCTTTATTGGGGTTTGCGCACCGGGGCGAGGTTCTCGGTCCGCAGAATGAAGGGCCGGGGAAGTCGCGCCCGAACAAAGGGAAGCGCGCTCTTTAAGCAAAAGAGTTTCGCGGGCTTCATACGTCGTGATTGAGGATTGGTCCTGTGATTCCAGGTGTGGGCTTCACTCCCTCAGTCTGACGTCAGCCACCATTTCCCGGGTATGGCCGCCGTTTTGTCCCTCTGGGCCAGCCTAACAGTAACCATCAGTGATGATCATCTTTTTCTGCATTCGGTCTTACATTTTAAAACAATTAAGTAGGAATATATTTCAATTTTAAAGGCATTACTGAAATTCAGTAAGATATTTCATATACGAATTAAAATTAGCACTGACCAAACAAAAATTTTTTTCAAGGAAAGGTCAGGAAGGAATGAAGGAGAGCAGTCAGGCAGGAAGAAGCACTCTCTTTATATACACATATACATATAATTGTAGTAGTTATTCTACAAATTAAAATAATTTCCTATGTATGGGTTCCCCACTTCTTAGAGATATGTCAACATACCCTGCCCTCCACCACATCACCAAGTGTTCTTCCCTCTTGCTCAGTGGGCTCCGCCACAATTTGTCCCTACCCCACCCCCATTCCCTTTTAGTAACCTCAGTTCTGTTGCAAATGTTCCAGGGTTGGTTATGTTTCATCTGCTCCGTTGTGTTGTCTATTCACATTCCACCTATGAGTGAGGTTGTCTGGTCTCTGTCTTTCTTCTTTTGACTTATTTCACTCAGCATCATCCCCTCTAGATCCATCCATGTTGATTCGAATGACAGGGTTTCATCTCTCCTAAGGGCTGTGTATTGTTCCATTGTGTATATGCACCACGTCTTCTTGATCCATCACCTGATGTTGGGCACTTAGGTAGTTGCCGGTTCTTAGCTACTGTGAACAGGGCTGCAGTAAACACGGGGGTGCAAACATCTCTTCCGATGGGTGCTTTTGTATTTTTTGGGTACATGCCCAGAAGAGGAATGACGGGATTTCCATCTTCAGTTTTTTGAGGAATCTCCAAACTGTTTTCTATAGGGATGGAAGCGCTCTCTTTTATTTAGTTGTTCATCTTGGTTGCTTTCCCCAGACCCAGGTCTTGAACCAGGGACCACAAGATATATGTGGACTGCACTGAGTGAACTAAACCATCAGGCTACCAGGCTGCAACAGACCAAACAAGTTACACTTGCTCTGCTCCACTCTTCACATTTTTTCTTTTTTTAAGAAAAGCTGCAGGTAGGAATGAAGGCAACTAGGCAGGCAGGCAGACGGAGAAAGAAGGAAGAAACATCCACTAATTTTATTTAGTTCTTCATCTTGGCTGCTCTCTGCCACCCTGGGTCTTGAGTCTGGGTCCTTGGGATGGATGTACGTGGACTGTGTCCAGTGGCCTTAGGCCACTAGGTCACCAGGGCACGCCCACTCTTTTAAATCTTAAACACAAACAAAAACTCCAAGTGGCCACTTGAAATGAAGCATTGAAGTCGGTTAGGTTCTTTTTCTTCATCTTGCAATCACTGTATTGCCTGGCAGAGCTTCCGAGAAGACTGACAGCCGGGCACTCAAAGGTAGAGAAGAAGGCCCTTTATTGCAAGCAGGTGCTGGCCCAGGGGTATTGTTACCAAGAGCTGAGCAGCAGGCATGTACGGGAGCTCCTTTCATACTCTGAGGTAATGACTCATCTCCTTGGCTATGTGTGGTTTCCACTGGCAACTCTTATCAGTTGTGTACAGCTGCAGAGTAAGATGCTTGTTTGTCCTTGATCATGATACTAGGACACAGCTACAGTTTCCACGTCACGGTGGAAAATTCCTGGCAGGCTGACTTTTGCATTGGGGTCAGGGAAAAGGTCTTCTACCACAGTATTATTATTAATTTTTAAATCTACTCTTTGAGAAATATTCAGTGGCATAGTGGCTAGAGTCATATACTTTGTCCCACCATTTTGGGTCATTGTAAACTTACTCTTGAAACGAACAGAGCAGGGACCAGCTGTGGTTCCATCTGTATAACTGGACATTCTCTGAATCTCACTTAAAGGCTAGTTGTGGTGCACCCTGGGGGCTCAAGTATTTTTTCTGCTGCTCTTGGTCCACATGAAGCCCAAGGACCCAGGTTCTCAACCAGGGAGGATCGACCAGAATCAACAACTAAAATAAATTAAACAAATGCTTCTTCCTCCTCTCTCTGCCTGCCTACCTGCCTGGTTGCCTTTATTCCTGCCTGCTTCCTTATTAAAAAAAAAAAGATTAAAAAATAATAAATAGGGTAGTTGTGAGATCAAGTCATACCATCCATGGAGATGAGTTTTTCTTTCTTTCTTTTTTGTTTTTCTGTCTATTGGGTTTATCCCTTTCCTCTGAGGGACCGCCGGGAAGGAGACTTCAGTCTTAATTGTGTCCTTACTGCAGATGGAGACTCCACCCTCGCCCTATCTAGAGCATGAGTTGCAGTCCCCACAGAAGAGGGAACTCTTTCCCTCTCCACCCTCACACTACATCACCTCCCTTCCTCCAAAGTCACCCCCCTGCCTAGACTTTGAGAGTGGTTTCAGGACTTCACCGGTTCACCAGTTTGAGCTTGCTTTCTGCACGCCCTGCAACCCCACCCCAGAGTTTGTCATTCAGCAGGTGTGAGACAGAGCTTGAGGATTTACATTTCTAACAAGTTCCAGGTGAGACTGATGCTGCTGAGCCTGGAACCACACTTTGAGAACCACTGGCCTGAATCCATAGTGTTAATTCCATTTCCCTTTGCCATTGATTGATTCAGAGTTGGCCCAATGAGGTACAAGGAGGGGCTTATTCTGGGCTGATGGGTGTGAATGTCTCCTCTCTCCTTCCCTCAGGAGGCCAAGATGCCTCAGGGAGTGGTGGCAGCCACTTTGTGACCATGAGGGGAGTCAGCTTTCAGTGAAGTTGATGCTGTGGACTGCTGATTGGGAAGACAGAACCAAGGCTAATGATGTTATCAAACCCACCTACTTTGGGATTTTGTTTTTGCATTCTGGAGAAATCTTAATTTTAGTTTCAAGAGAAAGTGAGGAGTCAAGGACAAAGCCAAAGTGTTTGGATCAATCAGCTTGGAAGATAGACTTGACTTCAGCTGCCCTGGAGAAAACTGTGGGGTAAGATGATGGAGAATTTTGATCTTTCTCCTCTCTCTCTCTCTCTCTCTCTCTCTCTCTCTCTCTCTCTCTCTCTCTCTCTCTCTCTCTCTCTCTCCGGGTGAGTGTGGTCTCACCCAGGTGGGATGATCTGTACCTTAGACACTCAGCTGCCTCAGTTACAAGGATGAACCCACAAGTGTTCTCTCTCTCTCTCTCTCTCTCTCTCTCTCTCTCTCTCTCTCTCTCTCTCTCTCTCTCTCTCATATATTTTATTTTATTATTCAGTTGTTCATCTTGGTTGTCCCCTGGGCCCAGAACACAAGCCTGGGTCCCTGGGATGTATGTGGACTATGCTCATTTGGAGGTAGTGGACTCAACTGCTATGCCAGCAGGGTGCGCCAGGCTTTTTTTCTCTTTTGATCACCATCTTAACCTTATCCTTTTCCATTTCCCTAATACAATGTTATCTGTCAATTATGTCATTTCTATAACATAAAAAGGGCAAAGGTACATGAAGCAGATGCGTATGTGCGATCGCAAGACTGAGTGGAGGGAGATGGAGGTGACAGAGATCAGGAAGGTGGCAGGCCCATGGGTCTCATGGGAGCCTGGCAAATATTGCCACTTTGGGGGGACCTCATGACACCCATAAAATGGAATTCATGGCGCAGCACGCAGGACAGATACAGCAGTGCATAGCCCAGAGGTGCACTGTGTGGGATGGAGCCGACACTGAGATGCTGTCTTGATAAATGTCTGCCTGCTGCTGTGTGCACTGCACCTGGTCCCAGCGGTTCCCACTCTCTGCAGTAAAATACTGCCTCTCATTCCTTTCCAGGCAGGAGCTAACAAATCAGGGATGCGCTTTCCGGCCGCGCTCAGCTTACGGTCTGCTAACCTCAGGTGCAGGCGTGGGAAAGGCTCCCCCAGCCACGGCCACTCTCCACACACGCACAGGCGTTTCATGAAGAGAGAGTCACCAAGAATGTCATTCAAGTGGCTTATCCAGGATCTTCCCATGCCTTTGCAGACTGTCCTGTGCAGAGAAACTCCAGGAGGGGCCTGACGAGCAGAGATTCCTACACTTCAAAAACTATTTTACCTGGTGTGCCCTGGTGGCTTAATGGTCTAGTACTCTCTGGGCGCAGTCCGCACACATCCCAGGGGCGCTGGGCTCCAGGAAACAACCAAGATGAATAACTACATGAAATAAATGGAGTGCTTCTTCTTCCTCTCTCTGCCTGCCTCTGCTCACTTTCATTCCTGCCTGCACCTTTCCTTTGAAAAACAAATTAAAAAATTTTTTTTTTGCCTGCAAGCCATGGAAGCAACCTAAGTGTCCATTGAGGATGAATGGATGATGAATGGGTAAAGAATATGTGATATATATATATATATATATAAAATGCATAACAGATATTCAATGTGTACATATAACAGAGTATTAATCAGCCATAAAATGAAAGCACACCTTATCATTTGCCACACATTGGATGGCCCTTGAGAGCATTATGCTAAGGAAAAGAAATCAAACAGAAAAAGACAAATACCACATGATCACACTGATATAAGGAATCTTAAGGAAAATACCAAAACGAAACCCCAGCTCCTAGAAACACAGAGCAGACCTGGCCGTCGCCGAGACGGGTGGGGCTGGAACGGGTGCCGCACACACGTCTTTGGTTATGAAGCAAATACATCCTGGGGTGGTAACGGATGTCAGGGCGACTGGTGGATATTGGCTCGCTTACTTGGAAGTTGTCGAGAGTAGATCGTAAAGGTTCTCATCACAGGGGCAAAAATGTGGATCTGTGTGAGTGGTGGAAGTGGACCAGACTTAACATGGTGCATCACTCTGAAAATTATGACGTTTCAAATCAGTATGTTGTACGTCTGCAACTAATATAATATGTTCATTATATCTCAACACAAAAATATCTTGTGGATTGTTGTGGGGATTGTTGGTAGCTGACAATGACAGGGTCTGGATTATCTGTTCAGGGCCACCCTCCCCAATTGACCACACGGGCTGGAATAGAACTGACCACACTACCTGGAACAGAGTTGACCACATGGCCTGGAACAGAGGTGACTAAATGACCCAAAACAGAGTTGACTAAACGACCTGGAACAAGTGACTACATGTCATCGCTCTAGAAGCTGGAAGCCCCAGATCAAGGTGCAAGTGGGACTCTGCTCCCTCAGAAACCTGCAGGGAGAAGGCTCCCTTGGCTCTTCCAGCTCTGGTGTCGCTGGCAAGCTTTGACCATCCTTAACTGAGATCACCTGATGTCCTCTCTGTGCATCCAACTTTAAATCTCTCTCTCTCTCTCTCTCTCTCTCTCTCTCTCTCTCTAAGAAAGATAGGAAGATAGGGGAGAAAGAAACACTTTATTTGATTTAATTATTTACATTGATTGCTCCCCACCACCCCCACTGGCCCTGGGACATGAACCTGGGTCCTTGGGATGCACGTGGACTGAGCCCAGACAGAGGCGGTGAACCCAACTGCTGCTCCTCCAGGCCTTTTTGTTTTCACTGACTTTCATTTGAAAACATCCTATGTGACCCCTTGACAAAGCTGTTTGATTTGTGGGCTGAGAGGGAGGGAAGTGGTGGTAAAAGGATGCGTAGTAAAGAATTAACTTTGCCCAGAGAGGTCTGCTCTTTGCCCCAGGCTCCTCTAGGCCCCTGGAATGTCTTGTCTGACATAAGTGTTTTTGTTTTCTGGGGACTCAGCCGCCAACCATTCTAACAATGTGTTTTATGATCAGGGCTTTGGGACATATTGCATTAGTCCCAATGTTGGGAGGAAATGGATGTAAAAGGTATTAGCTAGCCAAGGAGGGCCTGGAGACTAAAGGTCAGACATGCAGCCACCCTGAGGGGTCGTGGGAACCCCCACATTTGTAGTGAGCTTGTTAGAAGTCAGAGCAGCTTGAGGAACACCCCCTTGCCCCCCAAACTTATGGCTGGTGTCTGAAGTGAGGGATTCTGTGGAGGACTCCTCCCTCCACTTGGGCTGGCAATCTCCGACGCTGCTGCTGACGTCACGCCCCGTGCCTGCAGGGACGGGCATGGATTTCCTCCACAGGCGGAACAGAGCTTGAGTTTTCTGAAGCCAAGTCATTCCCGACCCAGGACTTTCATGTGTTCAGGTCGGGTGGCGCCCACACGCAGGCACAACTCAGGATTTTCTGTGTCTAGACGGTATAGTGGTCGAGACTTTAGACAGGCACCAAGGTCTGAGGGGGGCCTTCTGACCCTTCTGACTAGACTGCACTGGTCACCCTGATTGCCCTCCGAACCCCTGAAGTCTGGCAAGACTTTAATTTTATTTTGTGTTTTTAAGGAAAAGTGCGGTAGGAATGAAGGCGAGTAGGCAGGCAGGAAGAGAGAGGGGGAAGAAGCATTTTATTTGTTTAGTTGTTCATCTTGGCTGTTTCCCTGGCTCCTGGTCTTGAACCTGCGGACCTGGGGATGTAGGTGAACTATGTCCCATGGACTAAACTTCTAGGCCACCAGGGGCGCCATGACCTCCATTTTCATGCCAACTTTTGTGGTGGGAGGTGGGTGGGGAGTTGGGGAGGGGGTGTTGGTTCTTTGCTCCAAAGGGCCATTCAACACCCAAGATCCATCCTTCCCAGTTTTTCTTAAGTCACCAATCCTCAGGAATGCCAAACCACGTTTCCAGTCCTGGCGCATCTGCCACTTCCTAGAGAGGGGCCTGTTTTAGGCACCACTGCTCCAAGCCCCTCCTTCCACAGCCTTCCCCTTCCCCTTCCCCACACAGTCCAATCTGTCAATGGGCCTTTGGCCTCTCTTCTCTGTGGGTGGGCACCCCCCCCACCAGTTGTGCAAACGGGGCAGCACAACCCTCACTTCCTCTCTGACCTGCCTCCTACCTTTCACAACTCATGCTCCCCTTTCCTCCCTCCACTGGGCCTCAGCTGCCTCCCCCATCTCTGTAAAAATGTCAAAGTCCCCATGGAAGCCCCTTTTTGTAAACTGCGAAGTACACAGTCCCTGGAGACTGCTGACTGCTGAAAATCTTTCTTCTGCGAGTTTCTGCTGATGGGCAGAGGGGAGCACCGGACTTTGGTTTCACCCTCTGCTGACACCTCTGGAGGGGGGAGGCAGGAGGGGAGGCCGGGGCTGCTGGAGCAGTGGGGCCTGCCTGTACGGTAGTGGCTGGTTTTCCCTCAGTGAATTTAAGATCAACATGCCTGACACCACAAAGACTAATTTCCTTCTGAAAACATTCCCACCTACATTCTGCACGGGACATACATATGCCTCTGGTTACAGCATTTTGATTTAATTTCATCAGAACCCGTCATTCTGATCTTATTTTATTAGGGGACATTACCCCTCCCCTCTCAGGGCCAAATTACTAAGATCTCTCACAGCCCAAATGGACTGTGTGTGTATGTGTGTAATATGTATGCATGTGCACGTGTGTGTAAGTGTGTGTGTGTGTATGTAGTTTTCTGGCTACAAAAGTGTCAGAGGGCAATCGTGCTTGACCAGGCCACATCAATTAAGTTCTTAGCACTGTGTTGGACACATAATAAGTTCTCAATACATGGAGATGCTAGTGTTATCATCTGTAGCTAGTTACATAACCAAAATACATTCTTTCCATTTTTTCCTTAATATAGGGAATATGTAGGATATTTATCGGCCTCTTTCTTTTTTCTTTTCTTTAAGGAAAGGTGCAGGAATGAAGGTGAGTAGGCAGGCAGGCATGAAGAGAGAGGAGGAAGAAGCACTTTATTTATTCTACTTAGTTCATCATCTTGGTTTTTCCTGCTGGTCCCAGGACTTTGGCAGGTACGTGGACTGCACCCAACCACTATTCCTCCAGGCGGCGCCATTATCAGCCTCTTTCGTACCTAGGGGGTCTCGGCCTTTTGTCAGCCTTTTGTCCTTCCTTCTGCCTCTTCCTGCTGCCTGGTCTTTGGATATGATGGCTGGAGCTCCATTAGCCATCTTGGATCATAAAGTGACCTTGGATACAGACGCCACCCACTGGAAGGGGTCCCACTGAAGATGGGAGAAAGGTAAAAGCTGGTGACAGTGCGAAGCCCCTAGCTAATTCTTGGACGCTCTGTTTATGTCGCGGCTGCTCTGGGTTTTCTGTTCTACGCAGACAAACCTTGCCTGATATGAATATTATTATTATTTTCAGCGCGGACTACAGTGGAATGACTTCCTTGGCAATGTCAGCATTTTCCTGTTCCTGGAAGTGATAGGGGATAGAGGCTTGTCCAAGATGGTGAGACGTCAGGAGCTGAGAGAGATCATGGGTCGATCCATTCTTCCCATTTTTGTTCATTCTTCTCATGTTTAAAGAGCGCTGGCTAGGTGCTGGGCTGTGTTCTAACCACGAGTGAAATAAAGTCCTCGTGGAGCTTAGAGTCTAGAGAAGAGACTTTTTTTTTTAATGATAACTTCGTCACTTTTGTTCACATTGCAAATGCATTTTAGGAGACTGAAGTCACACTGCGGTGTGTGTGTTTCACGCCGCACCCCCACCAGTGCGGTGCCCACCACCTGCTTCCTCCTTCTTTCCCTCCCCCAGCCCTGCAATCTTAGTCTTGCGTCCTGTGAATTTTCTTGGGGTTTGTCTGTTTCTTTTGTTTTCTTTCTTTTTATTCCTCATATGAGTGCAACCATCCTGTACTTCTCTTTTTTCCTTTCTTACTTTTTTCACTTACTATAATCTTCAGTTCCACCTAGGTTGTTTCAAAAGGCACAACTTCATCTTTTTTTTTTTTTTGCAACTGCATAAAATTTCATTGAGTATTTACCACAGTTTCTTTATCCATCATCTGTTGATGAACATCTAGGTTATTTCCAAGTCTTGGCTGTTGTGAACTGCGCTGCTATGAACATAGGGGTGCAGATATTTTTTCTGATTAGAGCTTTTGTATCCTCTGTGTAGAAGCTTAGATGTGGGATTGCTGGGTCAAATGGAAGATCATCTTTATTTTTTTGGGGAAAATCCTTACTGTTTTCCAAAAAGAGGGTACACAAACTTTATAGTCCCACCATCAGCGTAGGAAGGTTCCCCTCTCCAACATTTGTTATTTCTAAAATATACATATAATCACAAATGTTAAAAATTCAAAGAGAGCAAACCGTTTAGGGACAGAGGAAGGGCTCTTGAGAAAATTACATTGAAGCCAAGATGTAGAGGAAGGAAGAAAAGACCTCAAAGTGGAAGATGGGTGAAGAGTGCCTCTGATAGAAGGCTCAGCGTGGGCAAAAGCCCTGAGGCAGGAGAGAGCTTTGCACATCTGAAGACCCAGCCCCTCGTAGGCCAAGGTAAGGGGCTGGGTACTGCACGAGGCAGGCAATCCTAACACCGCATTCCCACCTCCGTTCACGTTTCCTACCTTAGGCAAGACTTTTGGGATAAGCAAAACCTCAGCTCTAAATAACTCCAACAACAGAAGGGGTTATTGGGACAAGGAATCTTGAGGTAGCTCACAGCATCTACCTTTTTCTTTCCAAATGATCTGCTTTTGGAGCAGCTAATGAAAGGAAACAGCTTCTCATAGTACTTCTGACACCGAATGTGTGGGGTTTTGCCTCAAGCACTTCTCTTTCTGTGGACACCAGCCGGTGTCCTACGATTTAATTCAAGTCTGACCCTAACTACCCAGAGTTATTGCAGACCCTACATTTAGCTCTCAGTTTCTCGAGGACTGTCCCCACCTCAATGCCAGTTCCAAGCATTGGATTCCAGGGTCCCCACACCTCTGTCCAACTTGGTTGCAAAAATGGGGCTCCCACAACTTCCTCCTCAGATTTGATCACCGCTAAACAGCTCCCAGAATGCAGAAAACCCCTTTCCTTACTGTTGCTAGTTTATGATAATGGATATTATGAGGGACCTAGAGGACCAGTCGGAGGAGGAGGTATCTTGGGCAAGGCTTGGAAGGGGTCTGAGAGCAGGAGTTCTGTCTTCCGGACATCAGGGGTGCATCACCCTCCCAGCACATGGGTGTGCTCACCGACCAGCCAGCTCTGTTTTTCTGCATGCTTCATATACACACGATTGATTAAATCATTCATGAATTCGTGATGAACTCCACCCCTAGCTCTTCTTCCCTCCCCAGAGGTCAGGCGGAAGGTACTAATCCTCTAATTTTGCTTTGGTCTTTCTGGGGAACACGCCCCATCTCATAGCCCTCGGGGGACCCACAGGGACCAGTCATCTCCCTAATACCCCCAAAGACTCATCATTCTGGAGCTTCTACAAGTCTTCAACGCTCTGATGTCAGGATCCAGGGACTGAGACCACATGTTTACAAAGATGCTCCCATTACCCTGATTACTCAGTTTTACATGAGTTTTGGGAGATCTATGCCAGGAATGGATGAAGACCAAATACAGTTGACCCCTGAACAACATGGGGGGGGGGTGGCTAGGGGCGCTGACCATTGCCGCCCCCCAAGCAAAAATCCATACATAGCTTTTGACTCAGACAAAGCGTAACCACGAGTCACCTGCTGTTGATGTCCGTCTTCTTTCTTGACTGAAAATGGTGCCACGTGTGGTCTGTGTGAGCCTCAGTCGTGATCGATTTTAGCTTTTTATGATAGGTTTGCATATATTTAAGATTGTAAATGACAAAGTAGATAAAACGATGAAAGCAGACTTATCTACATATCTTTTTTGCATTCATGACATACCTGATTTTTTAACTTTTTGATATTTCTAGGTGACCCAGTTTGTGAGTTTTTTCAAATAGTCACAGATCTCCAACACTGTTTCCCACATATTTATGGGAAAAAAATGCACGCGTAAATGGGCCTGCACAGTTCAAACCCGCGTTGTTCCAGGGTCAACCGTATATATGTCCTATCGGATCACTATGTCACGGCAACGCCGTCAGGAGAGCCGTGTCCGGTCCTCTCCTCCTGTCCCCACTCTGCCGCGCTCAGCAGTGTCTCCTGCCTGCTGGGTGCTGGGAGGAGAGGCCAGGAGCAGGGCTATTTACTGCTCCTGCTCCATTTGCTTTGTGCCACCCAGCTCTGTCCTTTCTAAGACCAAGACCTGGGGGCCATTCCCACCCCCACGCCCGTCCTGGGCCACCCCGCCGACAGCTCGCGTTGTAACCAGCTAGCCCCACCCCGATACTCCGTCCCTTGGGTCTCCCTGCATCTGCTCCCACTTCGGCAAATAACCACAGCTGCCAGGACCCTGACCAATTCGCTCGGGGTGCAGACATGCGGGAGCACCAAAGGAAGCCGTGGACACCTGGGTGGTGTAGGTGTTAAGTCCGTGGCTCCCGCTTAGTTCATGTAAAGCCCAGGGATTCGGGCTCATGACCCAGGGGAACAACCAAATGATCAACTAAATAAATAAAAAACCCTTCTTCCTCGTCTCTCTTCCTTTCTTCTTGCTGGCCTACAGACCTTTATTCCTGCTGCTTTTTCCCTCTAAACAACAAAGGGGAGCCTTGTCTGCACCCCATCTGCCAGTCTCTCCGTCCACCCGCCGAACCAGTGTTCTCAGATGCCTTTGTATCTGTCCATCCAGACACACTATCACTCGGGTTTCGTTTGGCATCAACAAAAACCTATGAGTGCAGTGCCCTGGTGGAGTAGTGGTTGGATTTGCAGACTCCTGAAGGCATAGTCCACAAACATCTGAAGGACCCAGGTTCGAGGCCGGGGCCAAAGGGAACAACTGAGATGAAGAGCTAAAGGTCACATAAGTGGGGTGATACTTCTCCCCTCTCTTCTGCCAGTCTGTCTCCGCTTGCCTTCATTTCTGCCTGCACTTTTCCTTAAAAAAATAAAACAAAAACCAAAAAACAACCCCCCAAACAGAAACCCAAAGTAGAGAGGCTTCTTGTCAGGCCTGTGACTGGAGGTGAGTCTACTGCCTGGTCCCATGTGGATCCCTCAGCTTGATTTCCCTGGTGTCCACTCTGCCCCCTGCATAGAGGCCCTGTTTTCAGGGCATGTCTCGGGTTGAGACTGTGACTCACTGGTCCATCAGACTGCTGATGACACCTGGGGAGCGAGACCGAGGCATCAGCACTTTCTGAACCTGGGAGTTCAGGAGTGCACGCTGACCCAGGGAAGCTGGGAAAGCAGGGCTCGGAGCCCCTTCCGACTACCTGCAACCATGTTTGTTCCATCAGCTGCTTTGGACTCAGTGAGCGAGTGAGTGGGGGAGGTAGGAACAGGAGGAGTCTGCTTTACCCCGAAGAAGTCCGTGACAGAGTTCATGCTTCCTGAGAGACTTGGTGGTTTTGCTCCCACGAGGCTACTTTATCCCGGAGCTTGGAGCTGGGCTTCCTGGGTTCAAATCCCAGTTCTGCCACTTCTTAGCTGGGAGACCTGGGGCTTATGACTTAACTTCTGTGTGTCTCATTTTTCCTCTTCTGTGAAATGGGGCTACTAATAGAACCTTCCTCAGAGGGTTGTGTGGGGTTAAAGGAGCAAATAAACGTGGAGCACAGAGCTTGTCATGCAGTAGGCGCTCAAAATGTTTTTACTAGAACGAAAATGAGTGCCTGTTGCCTATATAGAGACAACTGCATTTTTTGTGTTTTAACGACGGGCGCAGGCAGGCATGAAGGTGAACACACAGGCAGGCGGGAAGAGGGAGGAGGAAGAAACACTTTATTTGTATTTAGTTGTTCATGTTGGTTGTTCCCCCCGGCCCTGGATCTTGAACCCTGGACCTTGGAATGGACATGGGACTGAGTCCAGGTGAGGCCACCAGGGTGCATCCCCTAAAGTGTTTTAAAAAGACCTGTTTTTCAAATATAAGCTATAACTGAGACATGGGGGTGGGGGGCCGGTTTAGACAATTCTCATGGGCAGAAAACAGCATTTAAAGCACAGGAGGATGGGCAGGCCCGCTCTGCTTGTTTCAGCGGTACAGGTGGATTCTAGTCTCATTGTATTTTCACAATAAGCTGGAGAGGTCCACATTATCCCGCTTTGCAGGCGGGGAAGCCGCAGCTCACAGGACTTTTCAGGGACTCAATACGCAGTGGAGCTCAGAAGAGTCTGGCTCCCCGGGCAGTGTCCTCACCCGGCCCTGAGGCTGAAGTGGCTTGCTCACTTTGAATCCCTTTTTTTTCAAATTTTTATTAAAGTAAATTTCTCTGGGCTCTTGTTTGCTGGAAACGGGTTATTTGTCTTCTAAATCCCTGAGGGGTGAAGGCCACATCTGAGACCCCGACGGGCAATGTGAGAGGCGATTCTGCGTGGTGCAGGATCCGGAGAAAACTGCTGGGGCCATTTATTCAAAGAAGCGTCCCCGGCCTTTCTGCCAGAAAGTCTTACCCAGGAACAACGGGGGAGCAGGCTTTGGAAGCTGATTTTTCTTTTTCACCCCGCGACTGGGAATTCTTCGACGGAGCAAGTGTGGAAACTTTTGCTGCGTGTGGAATTAGAACGCCCCCTGCTGTTTGTGACGAGGACGACAGCAAAGCGGACGGAGGCGCTGTCTTTCCAGCCTAGTCTTCCTCCAGCCTCCAGGGTCTCCGTGCGGGGTCAGAGCCGCAGGGCCAAGCGGGAGTAAAAGGAAAGTCAAGGTTTTCTCTGCCGGCGCGCCCTGGTGGAGTAGCTGTTACACCAGCTGCCTCTAAAGGAGCGCAGTCCCACATACATCCCAAGGACTCAGGATCGCGTCCTGGGTTGGGGGTTGGGGGTTGGGGGTTGGGGGTTGGGGGTGGGTGCCTGGTATGACAACCAATGCGAACAACTTAAATTTTTTTAAAAAAGCTACTTTCTGCTCTCTCTTCCTGCCTGCCTACTCATCTTCATTCCTGCCTGTACCTTTCCTTAAAAACAAACAAACGAGAACAAAAAATAAGTTTTTCTTGCCGTCGCAGTGCGCAATCTAATTGTATGGACAAGACACCTTCAGGATATCATGAGGAAAACATCCAGAAAGGGTGAACTGGGCTCCATGCGGCAAGCATTTCTGGGCATGCGCTATGGACGGAGCTCCACGCGTGCAGGATTCGCGCTGATGAGCCCTGGGCGCCCAAGAACCTGCTCCGCTTTCCGGGGAGCAAGGGGCCCTGGGATAAACCTCTGAGATGGGGAGAAGAGCTGTCATTGACAGGCTAGCCCGGGGGAACTTGGCTCTTTTTGGATAAAAATAACTTTTCCCCCCTGAAATAAAAAATAAACATTTATGTTTAAGTGCTCAAATAATACAGAAAAGAATAACCAGAAAAATAACAATCACCTGAAATCCCACCATCTAGCGATAACTGCGGATATGCCTTTGGAATCCAATTTACCACTTGGCCCACTATGGTTTATGCTGACCCACTACAGGCACAGAGCCACTTCATTGTACAAGCCCTGTTTCACTGAGATTTGTTTTGACTTTCTTTCTTTTTATTATTGAGTTTTATTGAGATGTAACTCACAGACCATACCACTTAGCCATTTAAAGTGTCAGGTAATTAAGTCTGTTTAGCAACCAGAGTTGTGTGATCCTCACAGCAACCTAATTTCCCCAGTTTTATTGACAGATGATTGCTATAAGACATTACATTCATTTAAGGTGTCTAACATAATGATTTGATAGAAATATGTATTGCAAAACCATTACTACAATAAGTTAACACCTATCACCTCGCATCGTTACACATTTCTTTCTTTTTTTGAGGCCGCTTTTCTCTTTCTTTCCTCCTCCCTTGCTGTTGGTTTTGTTTGTGCCTCTCTCCTCACCGATAGGAATTTATGTTGACAGCTTGGAATTGTGGGAGTTGGAGGAAAAGTTCCTCCATTTCTCCGAGGTTCTTCACAGAATGGGCCAATGAACAAATGAACGTTAGGCATGGTTAGTAAAAGAAAAGCCCCCAAATAATAACATGCGTATGGACAATTTACTTGATAGTAAATTCTGAGGTAGCTGGGGCGGACCCACATTTATATCCTGAGTTGAGGCCTGGAAAGAGGACCTGGGGTCACAGGAGAGAGAAGTAGGGTCACCACATAGCAAAGAAGAATGACTCACCCTTACTCTGAGAGTGAAGATAAAAAGCTCCCTTTTCTACATTCTTCTAGAGAATTAGGACAAAAGGCCATTTCGGGATTAGGAGCAGGGTGGAGGTCAGGGAGTGGCTGATGGCTTCTTTGATTAAGGGAAGGGCTAAAGGTTTAGAAGAATCGGAGCTTTTCCTTTGCCAGTGGGGCTCTGCTGTCCTCCACTGTCCTGGCTCTTCCTGTCATAGCGGCCGGTGTACAGGAGAGTGATTCTGAGAGACTCAGGGTGTTCTGTTTGAGTCCCCTCAGAGTGTGTCCTTCTACAGCTTTCTCAAATGCAAACATACATTGTCATAAACAGAGAATAATATTCGATTCTCAGCTCTTGCACACCTAGGCTCTCGCTCCAGACCAACAAAATCAACCCTTTGAGTGTGGAGCCAGGAATCTGTATTTTTAGCTCTTAATCCCAGGCTCTCTGGTGCTGCTGGCTCGTAAGGCTCACGCTGCTGTGGGCAATAGAAAGGGTCAGAAGGAGGTTCTGACTAGAGTGTCTTTGGGACAGGTTAACAGTATTCCAGAGAGAGAACAGAAAACAACTATGCAAAGGCATAGATGCGAGAGAGTCCCAGGTGTATTCAGGAGACAGCAAATAGTCTGGGTGAGGCTGTGGAAAGGAGGAAGCTGGAAAAGCTCAAACGAGGAGGGCTTTGAATGCTAGACGAGGACATCAATATTTATTTAGTTTTACCACATTTCCAAAATGGCGGCACATGTGATTTTAGGTGATAACAGTACACATCCGGTCACATGCTGAAAATATTCTCTCTTCAGTTCCTCCTAAAGTGGATTTACATCCACTTTACATCAAGGAAAGAGTTTCAGCTCGGAGCTAATCTCTCTTTAACATCCCTCTGACAGTGGTTTATTGCCACAGCGCTGGGCAAGCCTCATCCTCGTGTGCTTTAAAGGGCTGTTTTCTACTTATGGCAAAAGATACTGGCATCCATTTACTATAAATGTATGATTGTTCCACCCCCACAAAGTCTCAATTACATAGTTTATATCGGAAAATTGGTCTTTTAAAAACATTTTATTATGATCATTTTGATTTACAAAATAATACAAAGCCCACATATGCAGGTTCCCCATCCATCAAATATATGACAACACACCCTGCCCACCACCAAATGACCAACAGTCCTCCATCACTGTCCCTTGGACCTCCAGCCCCTCCCCTCCCGCTAACGCAGTACCGCTATTGTCAGTGTCTACAGGTTGGTGCTTGTTTTGTTTGTTCATTAGCTTTGTTTCTTCCTATGCTACGTAAGTGTGAAATCATCTATATTTGTCTTTCTCCTTCTGACTTATTTCACTCTGCGTGATCCCGAGTTCCATCCATGTTGTCACAAATGACAGGATTTCATCTTTTTAGGGCTGTGTAGTATTCCACTGTGTGTCTATATCACCTCTTCTTTGCCCATCCATTCATCTATCGATGGGCACTGAACTAATTCCCGATCTTGGCTGTTGTAAATAATGCTGCAGCAAACATGGGGTGCATATGTCTCTGAAAATTAGTGGGTTTTTTTTTTTTTTTTTTGGTAAATAGCCAGAAGGAAGATGATGAAATCACAAGGAATTTCCGTTGTCGATTTTTTGGAGGCGTCTCCAAGCTGCTTTCCATCAAAGTTGCACCAGTTTACACTCCCATCTAATTGTATGACTTTAAATAAAAAATGTTTAATTTAAAAAAGTGAGTAGAGAGCAGCAAAGCGGTTAAGAATTAGGATTTGTAACTGGATTTGTAACCACTGTGTTTTATTCCCTCGTTGCCTGAGTCTCATCATCTGTAAAAACAGCACAAAGACGACAAGGCCAGGGCACAGAGTTACACTTACCCAGGAAAACAGCAATCAAAACAGCACTAACAGGTACTGAGAGCAAAGTACCTCAAAGAAGCAGGTACTTGGGTATACTCTGGTGGAGTAGCTGGTTAGTCTGCTGCCTCTGGCTGGCGCGAGCCACCGATGTCCCAAGGACCTGAGTTCACATCCTGGGGCTGGCGGGCTGGGGAACAACCAAGATAAACAAATGAAAATAAAATGCTTCTTTCTCCTCTCTCTTCTTTCTCTTCCTGCCTGCTTGCCTATTCACCTCCGTTCCTTCCTGCACCTTTCCTTAAAAAAAAAAAAAAAAAAAAAAAAAAGAGGTAGCATGATCTCGTTATCAGGATCTTGGGTTCTGCCATCAGGGAGATCCGGTTGAAACCCTAACTCTCCTAGGCACTAGCTGGGCAGGTTACATAGCCTCTTGGAGCCTCGGTTTCCTTATCTGTAAAATGGGGCTCAAAGTCTCTACCTCACGAGGCTGTTGAGATGGCACATGAGAAACAGATGAAAAGGCATATACCAGCCATTGTTTAACAAAGGCTAAGGGATAATGGGGCTGAGAGGAAGACAGTCCATGGTTGCAACAGGTGGTGGTCACTGAATTTCAAGAGTGCACGGAGACTGGTTGTCAGGGGACCCTTCTTGTGTGGCTCCTCAGGCCCAGGGGATCCTCAGGTCTTGCCTGAACTTTGACCCAGCAAACAGCTGCTTGCACAGGGGGAGAATGGTGAGAAAACTCAGAGTTTCCATTAACTCAACTCCTCCGCTATCCACCATGACTTGTTGGGGCTGCAGTTCTCAAACTGTGAGCCGGAGTCCCAGGCCACCATGAACGACAGGAGAGACTCACTGAAGGAAACATGGAACTCTGTTGGACAGCTTGCCAGCTACCAGCTCGAGGGAGTTGACTGTTAGATGGAGCTTTATTCCTTTAGATGATGTCGTAACTTTGTGAAGCTGAGCCTATGGCAGTTGTGATAAAAAAAAAAAAAGAAAGATGCATCATGCAAAAAGAAAGTCACTGTGGGGCAGGATATTGGGAGGAGGGGGGAGGTCCAAGTCATTTTCAAGGTCGGAGCCATCATGTGGAGTCCAACAAGCCTACTTGCTCAATTAGCACATAGTCACTCTCCATATGATCATGTCTCAGTCCACAGCCTGCAGAGACCACGGTGATGCCCAAATCCCTAGCGCCTAGAGGTCACGGATGACCCAGGTCTTCTAAGATGTCAAAGAAATGAAAAAGTGCTGTCTGGAGAATAACAAACGCGCCATGACGCTTGCACAGTGATGTCAGCTAACAACACCCTTCTCAGAACACACTCTTCTTGTGAAGCAATGCATAACTGTAGTTACAGTTTTTGAAGAAGGAACCGAAAGGCTAGTTTTCTTTCAACAATGCACACATTTTCCAAGCAGCTACCAAGTTGTCAGGGAGTGTGTACTTCTGTGTTATTTTGATCGAGTATTTACTAAACATAACTTAGTTTCTGTGGGAAGCGCCATGAAAACGGAGAACCTAAGGAGCCATGAAGTTAGAGTTCTCCTCATTCTGTGCACACACCGTTGTCTGAGGCCATCCGAGGAGCTCATCCCTGCTGTGTTTTGTTGGTGAGACGAGAGATGAACTCACTAGCTCCAGGACACCCAGCAGGGATTGGAGTGTGTGTGCGTGTGTGCGTGTGCGCGCGTGTGTGTGTGTGTGTGTGTCTTGGGGGAACAGTGAAATCCAAGTTAGGTTCTATGTGCTTTTCAAGAATGTCAGCTGGACAGTGCATCCCGCCAGCCCTGCTTCCCTGCTCCAGACTGGCGGGAACATCACTCACTGTGGTGATTCAGTCAAAAGCGCCCAGAGAGAAATCGGCCTTTGGTGCAAACCCTCGGCTTACCTACAGGTCTTGGGCTTTTGATTGGGATGCTAATGGAGAGCTGGACAGGTCCCCTTAGACACTGCTGGGTGTGTCCCTGGACCCAGCTCTTCATTTTATTCACTTGGCATCTATAGGATCCATCTTTCTTTTTGAAAGCGTATTTATCAACAAAGTCTTTGGAAACTGATGGGGGTTTAAAAAAAAAAAAAAAAGGCCACTGCGTCTCCTGACCTTGAGTTAATTCAGACTTGACTGCTCTTTGTGGGGAAGCGCGGGCTGGGGGCTGGAATGGCTCCCTCTGTGGAGAAGTAGGGTCCTGGGGTTTCTTCTTCATCAGAGGGATCCCGACCTTACAGGGCCGGGGATACTAGCCTCTGTGTGTGCTGGGAACAAATTTAGGTTCTGGTAGCATCCCTCCTTAGACTCTTCAAGGACGTTCTGTGAAGTTTTCTGCACAGTCAGACCCCCTCCCCCCCGATCTGGGGCATCTGAGCAAGACTTTGAACCCGTCGCCCACAACCTGAGCCTCTGTGTCCTCCTCTGTAGAGTGGGAATAACACAGAGTAATTCCAAGGGTTAAATACATTCTTACTAAAGCTTAGTGCAGAGCTGAGTAGATGTGGTCTGTACACCATGAAATTTCATTCAACAGATATTTATTGAGCATCTGCTATATTGGCATGAGGCAATGTTCTAGGTACGGGGACCCTGGCAGTGAACAAGACAGACAAAAGCCCTGCCCTCTGGGGGCTTACATTCTAGCAGAGAGCAACAGACCTTAAATAACAAACACAGAACATAAGAAAATCACATAGTGGTACCGTCCAATAGAAACATAATGTGAGTCATGATGAAATTCACAATTTTCCAGTAGTACCATTAAAAATGTAAAGAGAAAAAATTACTTTTTCTGATTTTTAAATGGAAACAATTTAAAAATGTCACCCAATACATCTCAAATATTAATGTTTCAATGGGCACCTTTCAGGTGCTCGGCAGCCACACGTGGCTTGCAGTTCTGTATTGGGCAGTGCAGTGGCGCATGTTAGAAGGTGAGAGCAAAAATGAAGACGTGATTCAGGGTCAGGGGCCGGGAGCCCCAGGTGTGGCAGTAAATAGATTGAGAAGGTGGACTGAGCTCGATGATCATGGTTAACTGGCCCCCTTTCCTCCCTGCTGGCCTGGCCTGGCAGCAGGGAACTGGCCAAGGGCGCTTTCTCCCTTTCTCCACTGAATGACCTTGACTGGCAAAGCCTTGAGAGAAGTGGAGCCTCGGGGAAGCCCCTCAGCACACCCCTGCTGCTACTCCAGGAAGGGGTGTGCACCCCTTGTTTTGGGAGCGAGGGGCCAGCCTGGGGGATATATTTCAGGAATTTTGCCCTGATGGAAAGAGGAAAGAGGAAAGAGGGGGCTGAGATCAGCGGGAGATGAGGGGGTCAGAGGCTGTCTGTATTGAACATTTTGATATTTTGTTCATCACAGATTTTATTGCAGTAATTAAAACATGCTTTTATGGGTTCATGTGTCATAAAAGTCACCCTTTTAAAGTGCCAAACCTGTGGTTTTTAATGCATTCATGGCATTGTGCTCACTTCATGCAATCAGTTTGAGAACTTTTTCATGAACCCCAAAGAAACTCTGGGCCTTTTAAGCAGTGGCTCCCCACCCTCCCACCTCCCACTTCTGACAACCACAAATCTACTTTCTGTCTCTATGGATTTGCCTGTTCTGAACATTTCCTACAAGGAAATCAGACAAAAAGCAGCCTTTTTTAATGTCTGCGTCTTTCACTTAGCGTCCTAGCTTTAGGGTTCACCCATTTATAGGACATGCCAGCACTATTGCTCCTCGCTTTGGCTGAGTGATGAATACACCGTGGTCCCCGTTTTATTGACCCGCGCACGGGCGGATATGTACGCTTTTTGCCTGTCGTGGCTCCTGTCCCCTGAATGCTCCTGTGCCAGTGTTTGCGTGAACCTGTGTTTCATGTAGAAAATTCTTTCCCTGGTTCTATGGTTAGACAATGAGAAACTGCATGGGTTTCTAGAGACGGACAAAGGCATAAACTCTGTCAAGACTGCACTGAAAAAGCAGAGCTGAAGAATCTAAGAAGAGGCGGCAGTAACATATGAAAAAGTCTTGGTCTAATCATCTCGAGCAGGGGTTGGCTGACTGTTTCTAGAAACGCAGATAATAAACGGTTTCGATTTTGAAGACCAGCCAGCCTCGGTGAATCTGTGCTTAATTCTTTGTGCTTTGCATTCATTAAAAAAATAAGTTGTATAAAATGTTTCTTGACGACTGAGCTTTTTGGGGTCCCCTGAAATGTGTCCTCAGTCCAGTGCCCTGGTGAGCTGTGTGACTTGGGGCCAGCTGCTCATCCTCTTAGAGTCTTGGTTTCCTTTTCCCTAAACTGGGGATTGTCCCCACACCCACTCAGCTGTAGGGGAGACAGGGAGATAATGACCCAGAACAGAGTGGCATTAAGTGACGCGCACTTCCTACAGGGAGGCCTGGTGTTGGCCGTGGGGTGCGGTGGTCCCCAGATGCATCTGACCTAGCCCTGTCCTGAGGAGAGCTGGCCTCGCTGCTAGAACTCCCTGCCTGCCTATCCCCAAGGGAAACGCAACTTTTCCCAGCTGTTTTGTCCTCCTGCCTTGGCCTGTCCCCCCTACTAGGCCCTTGGGGGTGATCCTGACACTGCTCACCCCAAGACCTCCTTGGCCCCCGCGCCCTCCATCCCAGCTGCCCTGGCCGCCCCCACCCCCGCTCTGCCCACTGCTGCTGAAGGCCCGGCTCCGGCCCTCTGCCGCTGCCATGAGGCCCTCACTCTGCAGGGTGAAGTCCAAAGTTCAGCCCCTTCGCTAAGCACACGGATAAATATGAACCCTGGAGAATTTCCCTAGCTCCAATGTAAACAGAGCGGGCAGGGGCCCTGATTCACTGGCCGCTGGGGCCAGGATTGGGGGTTGGGGGTGCCCACAGGGCTTGGCTAGTGGGGTTTGGGGGGGCAGCGGTGCAAGGAGCCTGGTTTGTGCTTGCCCGTGGGCCGGGCCGGCAAGTAGACGGCCCAGGCCGTGGGCGAAGTCACCTGCTGGGTGACCCCCGGCCGCGTGGCCCCGTGGTGGCGGCGCCATGGTTTCCAAGCTGAGCCAGCTGCAGACGGAGCTCCTGGCCGCCCTGCTCGAGTCGGGCCTGAGCAAAGAGGCGCTGATCCAGGCCCTGGGGGAGCCGGGGCCCTACCTGCTGGTTGGAGATGGCTCCCTGGACAAGGGGGAGTCCGGCGGCGGTGGTCGAGGGGAGCTGGCTGAGCTGCCCAATGGGCTGGGGGAGACGAGGGGCTCCGAGGACGAGACGGACGACGATGGAGAAGACTTCACGCCCCCCATCCTCAAAGAGCTGGAGAACCTCAGCCCCGAGGAGGCAGCCCACCAGAAGGCCGTGGTGGAGACCCTGCTGCAGTAAGATCCCTCCCCGCCCTGCGCCCCGGAGGGGCTACGACCGGCCCAGCCTCAGCTCCTGGGCAGCCCTTCTGGGGCCTGAATCCCATGAGCCACGGTCTGTACCCTCGTCGTCGGAAAGGGAGCAGGGCCCACGGGGGCTCAGGGGGTCTTTGCTCAAGCGTGGATCCTCCCCCAGCCCCTCGCCTGGCTCTCTGCAGAGTCCAGAGTCCCCATGAGCGGCGGTGGGCAGCCCAGAGTTGGGGAAGTGGGGACATGCCCCAGGGGAGGCCTGAGATTCCAGGAGGAGCCCAGAGTCCATGTTCAATTGCCCAGAGGGTCAGAGGGTGGTGGGGCTTTTAGCCATTTCTGCCCCTGAAGCCTTGACTTTGCTGCTGAGAGCTCAGATCGCGGGCTCTGGGCTGGAAAACACCACCGTCTGCCGTGGTGGGCCGAGGCTGGGGTTTGGGAGTTCCCCTGCCCTCCCCCGGACTCAAGCCTTCAGCCAGGAAAGCCCAGGCCTTTCTTACCTGAGGGAGATGGAGCCTGGAGGGAGCTACACCCCTTTCCCGCACGGTCTCAGCCATCGCTCCTTTGTCAGCAGGCACCACTAGAGACCTCCCATAGCATACGCTCCGCTGCCAGGTTCCCCATCTCCCGAGAACTGGGTGGGTCGGAGCCGATGCCTCCCCTCTCCTCAGCAGAGCTGACCTGGTTACTAATTACCCACAGGCTGTATTATTTCTCTTTTGTTTTATAAATTTATAAACAGTGAAAGGCTCTGATAAGGCCTGTGATCATTAACTTGTAGGGACCATGGCCTGGGGAGGCCTGGGCCAACCAACATCTCGCACTGGGTGTGGAGGGTGGGGGGCAGGGGGAGAGGGTAACCTGAGTGCTGCAGGGGACCCCCCCCAACCCCTGCCCAGAGGCTCTGTTACCTGCATCCTCACAGCTGCCTGAGCTGAGGGGTCTGCAAATCATTTAGGATCATAGGCAGATGCTATGGGTGACTGCGCTTCACAGGGGGAAACTGAGGCCCAGGGAGAAGTGGCTTGGTCAGGGTTTTCCGGCTGGGCCTCCAGACCCACTCTGGCATTCTGCCACTAGGACTGAAGGCTGGGGTGGGCTGGGGGTTCTGAGAAAGAGCCCCAAACAGGCTGCAAACGACCCTCTCTTTTCTGTCCAGGGTCCTGATCTCAACTTGGGGTGGGGAGGGCTGGTCCTGGCCTCAAGGAGCCCTCAGGTCTGCCAGGCCTCTTGATGGCCTGGGCAGGGGGCAGGGGAGTAGCTGGGCCCCCTGACTCGGCAGGAAGTAGAGGGCAAAGGGCTGCAGGGGAGGGGCAGTGCCAGGCCCAGGGCGAGGGCACCCGGATGACAGGGTGGGGCTGGGCAGATTGCTCAGGGCTGCTATGGAAGTGGGGGCTTGGGTGGGAGTGGGGTGTTCAGGATCTGTCTTACCTGGATGGGTGGGGCCTCTTGAGCAGCAGCCCCTTTGGTGGGATGATGGGGAGCTGGGGAGGCTTGATCCACAGCACTTGGGGGTGGGGAGCAGAGGTCAAAGTGCTCCCTGGGACCGGCAGAGACCTGGAGGCTGAGAGAGAGAGGGGAGATGGGGAGGATGAGAGGAGGTTTGTGGGGACGGGCGGATGGATGGAGAGAGGCCTGGAGAAGCAGAGGAGCCAGTGGGGAGAGGGGCTCACTCCCAGCTGGGAGAAGGGACTGAGGAGAGAGTAAAGCACCCCAAGCTGAGAGGAGGCTAGAGTGCCTGCCCCGATTGGGTTTTCTTTAATGCTAACAGCATGCTATTTACTTTCCATTTAAATTTGAGATGTTGCTATAAATTATCAACCAGCTCCTTGTTCCTGCAGAGTTTATAACTAACTACCTGGGTTACTTATTGTTCAGGTAACAAAGGGGACCTGAAAACGCCCCAAGGGAAAAAAAGTGGGGCTTCAAGCTTCAGGGCACAGGAAGGAGGGAGTGGGATCGTGGTGGGGCACCCCCATGCAGGCCTGGGCAGAGAGGGGAGGTTGAGGCTGGAAAAGATGGGGCAGAGACCGGACTGCCCGTGGGAGCCCTTTCTCTGAAGAAGACAGTGTCAGGGAGGAGACAGGAGCAGGTTTGGGTCCCAGGTCCCTCGGGGGTGCCTCTGAGCAGTTACCTCAGATCACCACCCTTAGTTCACTGTGTGACCTTGGGTGAGTCTCTTCTTTTTCTTCCTCAGTTTTCCTACTTAGACAATGAACACAATTCAAACTCCCTCTCCTGGTACTCTGACCTCCCTCCCTCCCTTTGCTCCAGTTAGATTGATCTTGCCGGCTCCTACCCCAGGGCCTTTGCACGTTCTGTTCTTCCTACTTACACCTTCTTTCCAGATCTTCTCATCAATTCCTTCTCTGTCTTTTGCTCAAGCATCACCTCCTCAGGGAGGCCCTCCTTTACTCTCCCCATCTAAAGGTAGGCCCCACCCCAGTCATCCTCCTCCACAGCCTTCACTTTCTTTTTCTTGTCCTTTATCATAACTATGATTTTTTTATTTGTCTGTCTGTTTTCTGTCTTTGGCTATGAATACAGATGTTCTTTAAGGACTACGCTGGTGTTGGTTTGTCCTCCACTCGTTCCCCTGATATCCAGTTTAATAGCTGACACGTAGCATGAATCAATGAGAAACTAGGTTCTCTGAGGACCTGGGGACGTCCGTCACCCCATTGGCTAGGGCCCCAGCAGACTGGACTACGGTCAAGACTCTTCCTGAGTGTCCTCCTAGGTCCTCCCTGCCCCTGAGTAACTCAAACCCCAATCTGGAGGTTCTCTAATCTTCCCCTTAGGGCAGTACCAGGGCTTTGAGACCCAGGAGACAGGACAGTCTGTCATCCCTGTGTGAGGCCAGTCTGCCTGGGTTCAGTTCTCAGCTCTGCTCCATTCTAGCTCAGTCAGGTGATTTCTGATTTTCTGAGCCTCAATTTCCTCTACAAGGCATAGATGAGAATAATACAACCCACAAGGCTAAATAGGCTGATATGTGTAGAATGCATATGGGGAACTAGAAAGCCTTGTCATCAACGAGATAAATGGTTGTTATTCGTGGTCCCATTTTACAGATGAGCACATCAAGGCTGGGATAGGCACAGTGACTTGCCCTGATAATTCTCACAAGGTAGTAAGGCCCTGGTGGAGCAGTGGCTGGGCACGGCCCACGTACATCCTAAGGGAAGGCCAGGCCTTGCAACCAGGTCCCCCTGATCTCTCATCTGCACAGCACCCGGAGGTTGTGTGCTTCCTCTTTTGCCCTGTGATGAGCTGTGTGAACCCACCATCAGCTCAATCTGTGCAGCGCTTCAAGAGCTCACAAAGAGCTTACAAATGCATTCAGCTCTTTGTCTCCTCTTGGCAATCTGTGTCACAGATGAGGACACTGGGGCCCAGGGAGCCAAAGCAACTTCTCAAGGCCTCTTAGTGAGCGAGCAGTGAGCTGGGATTCAAACTGAGGTGGAAAAGCCCCACACTGAGAGCTCAGCCCGCCTCTGGCTGGCGGAGTGGCCCTGCAGGCTGGTCTCCCAGCTCCACCAGTGTGAGTGCCAGCAAGCCCAATGCCTCCTTCCTCCGACTGACCGCAGGACCGCAGGACGGGTAGGGGTGGGAGGAGGGAGGTGGGGCAGATCTTCCTCCTCCTGGGCCTCCCCTCTGCTGCCACTGGAGGTCCAGGACCACACATGGGTGACGATGATGATGACGAACAGTTCCTTCTGCTTCCTGTGTGCCAGGCCTGCACTTGGCACGTCACTCCCACCTGACACTCATCCAGCCTCCCAGCAGCACTGTGAGGCAGGCGTGGGTTTGCCCTCCTTACAGAGGAGACGTGGCCGTGTCAGTCGCACAGGTGCCGGGCCCCAGTGCTGGGCTGTGAACCTGGCGGGTTTGAGTCTCAGACCCTTAGAGTCTAATGAGATGCCCGGAGGCTTGGCCCCTTAATTCCAAGTTGGGGAATCTGCCCTGAAAGAGAGATGGTCCTTGGAGACTGTGTGTGTGTGTGTGTGTGTGTGTGTGTGTGTGCACGTGTATGTGTGTACGTGTGTGTCTATATGTATGTGTAATGTGGGCATGTGTTCGTGTGTGTGTATGGAGAGCAACAGAGAGAGACAGAGCCAGGGCGAGAGAAATGGATCAGATGGACACTGGCGGCTGAGCCCAGGGAGGCCGACAGAGGACGCCTGAGCTCATTCTCTCTGGAGAAGGGGAGGGAGGACGGGAGTCGCTCAGGAGGGCGGTGACTGCCTTGGGGGAGGAGGGAGGCTATCGGGCAGCGGCTCTGGAAGCAGATAAACATGTTTGCTAGGGAGCACAGGGCTGGACTTTGTCCGCCCTTCCCTCCCAGCTCTGACTGGCACGGCACAGGGGGAGGTGGTGAAGGGAGACTCCGAGTCACCGAGGGCAGAGGGAGAAAGAGGGCTGGGGGCTCTCGGCAAAGCCGAATATTCTCGAGTGCCCGCCAGATCACTTAGACCAGCGAGGCTCACTTTTCTGAACCTCAGTTTTCTCACCTCTGAAATGGGCACCTCCTCCTAGGCTTCCTGGAAGGTTGAAGTGACCAGCCCTTAGCATGGTGCCTTCACGCAGCAGGGAGGCTCAAGGAGCGGTCCTTCTCATGGCGCCCTGCGCTCTGCGGGCCAATTTACATGTCTCTGGCTCCCGCCTGTTCGGAAACTGCGGATAAAAAGGGAGGGAAGACGGGGTCAAAGCTGATGAAAGAGGCAGTCCCCTCACCTCTGAGAAGGGCATCTTCAGCGGGCAAGGGAGGCTGCTTCTCTGAGGAAGGAGAGAGGCGAGGGGAGAAGGCAGTGCCTGCTGGGTTTCAGACCATGGGGGTGTGTGTGTGGTCTTCGTTGTTGGTCTTTCACAATTCAGTTTTAAATATTATATATATATATATATATATTATATAGTATAGCATGCTATATATCATAGTGTTATGTGATATAATACTATATATTATATATATTTTATGGTATGTTATATAATATGATGTAATACCATATAATATAGTACAATATATTATGTATTATATAGATAGTGTGTTATACCATATTACGATGTCATATGGTATAACACTATATGTTATAATATTATAGCACAATATATTATACATGTTATATAGTATAGCATGTTCTAATATATTACAATGCTCTATAATATAATGCAGAACTATATATCATAATATTATAGTGCAATACTCACACTATGGCACAATATTAAAAGGACAGAGGAGTAACAGAGAACACTGTCCCTCTAACCCTGGCCCCGGCGCCCAGTCCCCTCTTGAAGCAATCGGTGTTGACTCCACCTCCGGGTCCTTTGAGCACTTCATGTGAAGCAAGGATGTAGAAATCTCCCTGCACCCCACTTTAAACTGCACACAGACAGCTGTGCAGCAGACCTTTCGGGTGCACTCTGACCTGTCTGGGCACAGAGCTTCCCCTGCGGGCGGGTTTTCTCAGTTGCATCAAACAGGGGCACTGTAAGGTACCCTTTCACGGGACACTTAGGTGGCTTCCAGTCTTTTGCTGTGGCAAGCAACATGAGACAGACATGTGCCATTTGTCCAGTGGTAAATACTGGAAGACGCCCATTCTGGAAGCGACGCGTTGAGTGGAGGGGGCAGGAAGGCACTGTGGGTGGTGTAGGCCTGAGCAGCAGCCCGACACACCCCTGCAAGCCAGCTCAGGAGAGGAGAGGAAGGGAGGAGGCGTGACAGCAGGGGACAGAGAGAGGACGGGCTTGCATGTATGAGGGAATGCAGGACCAGCAGTCTGACCCTCCCACTCCCCACAGTGAGCAGAGTGGAGGAGGATGAACCCAGGTCCCTTGAGTCTCTCTAGTGAGGCTCTCAGCCCCCAGAAGGGATTCTGGTGCAAAAAAAAAAAAAGCACGAAATTCATATGCAAGGCCCCTGAATGCCAATCCAGAGCTCCCTCACCTGGGACTCTTGAAAAAACAGACACCTGCCCCATGGCCGGGAAAATGCCAGGGTCACTGCTGAGGGTTTAATGCAAGAAGGCACTGATCCTACGTGATTTTTACCCGATAGTCTGACTAAGATGACTCCCTGGCACACCCTTGTGACTCAGGTGGCTGAGATACTAGATACTGGTGTGACAATCACGGTACCCAGGTACCCGGGTTTGCAACTGGTGGCCAGAGTGAAAAACCAAAATAAATAAGGAACTGATTCCCTTTAGGTGATATGAAGTCCTTCTGCACTTGGACAAGAGATGTGATATAAGGGCTTAGCCTCAGTGGTTGTGAAGTGGGGGAATCATCTTTCTATATTTTCAGACCCAATTTTTTTCTAGTTGGTTTCCCTCATCCATTTATCCATCCATGCATCCATCCTCTCTATCCATGCATCCACCCATCCATTCTTCCACCTAGTTATCTGCCCTACCATCCATCCATCCATCCATCCATCCATCCATCCATCCACTCACTCTTCTATCCATCTATCCATCCGTCCATCCATTCCCCACGTCCATCCATCCATCCATCGCCCATTCATCTACCAACCCATCTATCCACCACCCACCTACTCACCCATTCCTCTATCCAACCATTTTTCCACCCACTCATCCAAGCATCCATTCATCTATACACCCCCACACACACCCACCTACCCACCTATCAACTCATTCGTTCAGTCACTTGTCAGGGGTATACTCTATGTCTGACTTATTTTGGGTGCTGAGAACTAGTAGTCTCTGCCCTCGAGGTGTTTACAGTTCTTCAGTGTGGATAATACATAGCCACAAAGAACATTTCCAGGTAGGACGAAGGGAGGATCTTCAATGAAGGTACCAAGGTGAGGCCCTCCCCATGTGGCTTGTGTAACTTCCAGTGGGAGTCTGTTCATGTGTCTGTCCGTGTGCTCAGGTTTGCCCCCTGCCCCGCGCCCCCATCTGAGCCGGCCCTGTCCTTGTCGCTCCCAGGGAGGACCCATGGCGCGTGGCGAAGATGGTTAAGTCCTATCTGCAGCAGCACAACATCCCCCAGCGGGAGGTGGTCGACACCACGGGCCTCAACCAGTCCCACCTGTCGCAGCACCTCAACAAGGGCACCCCCATGAAGACGCAGAAGCGAGCCGCGCTGTACACCTGGTACGTCCGCAAGCAGCGAGAGGTGGCGCAGCGTAAGTAACAAGTGCGGCGCTTCCCTGGCAGCGAGGGCGCGCTGGCCGCGTCACCACGCAGGCCTGGGGGCCTGGGACCCGGACGGGCAGGCGGGAGGAAGTCGGCGGCCGCCGGCGCTGATTGTCTACAATGTGCTGTGCGAGGAGCCGGGCTGGTCCTGGACCCTAAGTGGGCGCAGTGGGCCCCCGCTTTCCACGTGGTGGGGAGGCAGGAGGAAAGGTCATCACGATACAGCGAGACATGCAGGGGAATGTCCAGGAGGACAGTGGCACGTCTGGCTTTGGAGCACTCGCCGTGTGCCAGGCCCGGCGCAGAGCACCCGGAGTGTTTCAAAGCGTGGAGCTGGCGACCGCAGGCCAGAGCAGCGATCCGTTCTGCCTCAGGCAGGCAGAGAGCAGGGGCCGTCGCTCTACAGCTGTGACTTTCAACTGGGTCGGAAAGTGTGTGCTGAATTTTGGCCCCTGTTGATGCGGGGAAGGGTGTTTCAGGCAGAGGGAACAGTGAGAGCAAAGGCTCAGAAGTGTCCGCTCAGGACTCCTCCACCGCGCCTGCGAGGACCTGGCTGTCCCGTGCGCAGGGAATGTGGGTTTCCCTACTCACGCGTCACACCCCACACAACTCCAAGTGCTCCTTCACACGTTTAGGCCTGTTTCTGTGCAAATTAAGTTTTTTCTCTTATTCAGTCTCTTGGTTTTAAAAAAGGCAATGCACACTTCATTAAGAGCAAAAGAGGTGACAGTAAAAAGTAGGCACCCTCCGAAAGCAGTCATTTGTATTCTCAGGCTCATATGTACCCTCCAGAGATATCATTCACGTGCGTGTGCGCATGTATGTTTACATGTATGTAACACAACCGAGTATAAATTATACATAATTGCATATGCAGGCACATACATACACATACATAACCTTGACCAGCATAGATGTGAACTGCACAGGTCCACTTAGATGTAGATTTTCATGTAAACAGATGGCAGAAACTTACGGTATCGAAAAACATGGTACAATACTGTTAATGTAGTCTCTCTTCCCTATGATTTTCTAGACAGCATATTCCTTTCTCTAGCTTACTTTATTGCAAAAAGATAGTTTCTAATATTCATCATACAAAACATGTATTCATCAACTGTTTGTGTTATGGGTAGAGCTTCTGGTCGACAGTGGCTATTTGTCGTTGAGTTTTGGGAGAGTCAAAAGCTAGATGAAATTTCAATTGAACAGCTGTTGGCGCCCCGAACTTGCATTATTCAAGGGGTAACTCTCTCCCTCATATATGTAGATATAAATATATATGCATTTGTAATTGTATAAAATCCCCTTTCTATTCTTTTTCTGGTTAATGGGAGCATTCTAAACAGTCTGACCGTGTTTTAATTTTTCTCTCAGCAATAAATCTTGTCTATCTTTTCATTTCAGCACTGAGAGGCTGCTCTCATTCTGTTTAAGGGCTGCTGGCTACTGTGTTATTTGGAGGCACTGTTGCTTTAGCTGGGCCCTGCTGGTATTGCTCCCCGGAACAGGGGTGAGGAGAGGGGCACTGGCGGAGACTGAGAAACTCAGAGTGAGTGAGAGATGATAGAAAGGTGCGGTCGGGGGGCCAGCAGTCTCGCGGACTGAGAGCCCTGAAAGCCCTGTCTTCCACCCATTTATTGAGTTCATACACAGCATTGCTTCAAGCAGCTTTTGCAAACAAGTTTCTTGTCACATTGGATTTGCTTATGCAACCTTTTGTTTTCTAACTTACATAACTGTGTCTGTCTTGTTTTGGGGAGGGAACAGTTACCGGAACACTGTCCCCATGCTGTCCCTTGGTGGCCTTTGCCCGGTGCCCCATGCCTGGGGTCCTCGATGTTCCGCAACTTTGTCCTTGCTCTACTCTCTGCCTGCAACAGGCCCCCTACAGAAGGATGTTTCTGGTTTTCCTAATCTTCTGTTAGAACCAACTGTCTCATAAAGTCTCCTTTTCTGTAGGTGTTTTTGCGCACATGCAGGTGTGTCTGTGCCATCCCTAGATGTGGGTGGGTGGAGTCTCTCATAGATCTTCCCATAGTTCCTTACAAAGATGTGACAATTTACACTCCCACTATCATTAAAAATCACTGTTGAAAAAATAATGTACACAATAAACATCTCGGACCCTACTCCATGCCTGGTCCTCACTCAATTATTGAAATATTTACTCCCTACTGAACTGTAATACACTTTAGAAAAACATACAATAATTTTTGTACTGATCCAATTTGCATGAGAAGAAGCACTAAAATTTGTTTTGAAAATCTTTAGAATGAGATTTAACTTCTGAAGGGATTCTCCCCACATCTTCTCCCCATATCATCACTGGAAAAAATTTTACAATATTAAATAAAATGCATCTGTATTATTGTGAGAACCCTTAGAAAGATAATTGAGAATTTCAAGTGAATTACGGCCTTCTCTTGAGAATTGTTACCTTTAAAGGAAACATTGGAGAATTCGAGAAGGCAGAGCATTCAAGATATGACGGAATTATGAGGACTCTTTTCGTAACAAGGGACAGAACCCCAAGTGAAACTGATGAACAGAAAAGAGAATTGTTGGCTCATGGATGTGAGGCTACTTCAGGCCTGGCTTGATCTAGCATCTCTTGTCTGTGTTTTTTCTGTTGGTTTCATTCTCAGGAAGGCTCTCCTCACATACGTAAAGATGACCCTGGGCTCTGGGCTACCACCCCACCAGTTTAGCAATCTCAGAGGGAAAAGAGTGACTCTTTTCAGCTGAATAACTTTTTTTTTTAGTAATGTAAACTTTGAAAAATTCCAACAGTGCATAAATCCTAAGCCTACAGCTCAACAAATTTTCACAAAGTGCACACACCAATGTAACTACCAATCAGGTATGAAATAGTCTATTAGCTGCTCCCCACCAGCTGCTCTTCCTGAAGCAAGAATCGACACCATCTCGACCTCTAGCACCATCATCTTATTATGGCTGCTTTTGAAGTTTACATAAAATGAATTACCCAGCACACAAAGCCTTCTTTCATCAACACTGTGTCTGTGGGATTCATCCATGTGGGTTCACGTCAATGTACCTCAGTCATTCTTCTTGCTGGGGGTGAATATTCCATTGTGTACATACAATGTCCTTATTCTTTCTTCTTTGATGGGCATTTGAATTGCTTCAGAGTTTTTGTCATTGAGAACAGTGCCACTATGAATATTCCGACATATGTCTCTTGCTGAACGTGTATATACATTTCTGTTGTGTGTGGAATTGCTGTGTCAAGGCGTATACATCAGTGCAGGTTTCGCAGACACTGACAAGTGGTTGTCAACCTGCCTACGACCAGCAGGGTCTGAGCACGCTGCATCTGTGCCAGCACTTGGCAATGTCAGTCTTTTTCATTTGGCAATGACGGATGCGTGGGGGCATTGCACCGTGGTGTTAATGTGTATCTCCTTGATGCCTCCTTCTATGGAGTTCTTTTCATATGGTGAGTGGATATTTTGGAGATTTTTTTAAAGAAATGCTTATTCAAGGAAGCTATCCATTTTTCTCTTGGGTTGTCTGTTTTCTTCTTGACTCGTAGGAGTCATATATGTATATGTGTATATATATGACTATAGGTACAGGTACTGCAAATAAATTCTCCCACACTGTGTTATATGTGCTAAATGATGTCCTTCATCAAGTTTTAACTTCTTTCTTTATAATTTGTGCTTTTACTTGTCCTGTTTAAGAAATCTTGTCTAACTCAAGATCATAGACATATTCTCTTATATTTTATTCTAATAATTTTTTAAAGGGAAAGGTGCAGGTAGAAATGAAGGTAAGCAGGCAGATAGGCAGGAAGAGAGGAGGAAGAAGCACTCAGTTTACAGATGGAGCTGCAGGCGCTCAGAATTCACTTCCTGTGTTCTGTCAACCACCCAGCACTTTTTTTTCAATGGAAAGGTGCGACGTGCCCTGGTGGGTTAGTGGTTGAGTCCAGCCAGCTGAGTCCACATACATTCTAAGGACCCGGGTTCATGCCCTGGTATAGATCATCAAGATGAACAACTAAATAAAATAAAATGTATAAAATGCTTCTTTCAATTAAAAAAAGGGAAAAGCGTAGGCAGAAATGAAGGCAGGTAGGCAAGCAGGAAGAGAGAGGAGAAAGAAGCATTTTTATTTATTTTTATTGTAGTTGTTCATCTTGGTTGTTGCCCCCTCAACTCCCGCCCTGGCCCTGGGATGCAAATCTGGGTCCTTGGGATGTATGTGGACTGTGCTCAGGCAGAGGCGGCGAACCGAATTGCTACTCCACCAGGATGCACACACCGGCACCTTTTTTTCCAACTTTTTAAAATTGCAGTCACTTTGATTTTAACATTCAAATAAAATCACGTGTAGGTTCCGCATAGATGCAGTTTCCCTGTTCCTCAGATACATTTCAACACACCCTGCCCTCCACCATTGTCCAGTGGGCTCCGCCACCCCCACGCCCCATTCCCTCGTGGTCATCTCATTTCCAGTGCAAGAATCCACTGGGTGGTTTTGTTTCATCTCTTCCTGTGTTTTGTCTGCTCACATTCCACCTTGAGCCACCCAGCACCATTATTGAAAGAATAGCCAGGTACCAGCCACAGTGGCCGGGGGGGTGTGGTGTCCGTGTGGACCAGTGGGAGGTCACAGCGCCTCAACTAAATGGGCTGAAGAGGATGTCTGGGTGCTATTTCTGAAGGAGGCAATGATATGCGGGGGGAAACGTACTACTGGGGGCTCCCGGAGGATGAACTGAAGTTTGACTGGACGAGGGGGCACCTATCAGACAGCGAGCAGGGCAGGCCAGATAAACGCCTGGTGGTGAGAGGCTGAGTACAGGCCGACCTCGCTTTATTGTGCTTCGCAGAAACTGTGTTTCGTACAAGACCTTCCACCAGCAAGAAGACAGTGACTTGCGGAAGGCTCAGAAGATGGTAACATTTTTTAGCAATAAAGTATTGTTTTTTAAAGGAAGGTGCAGGCAGGAATGATGGCGAGCAGGCAGGCAGGCAGTGAGAAGGAAGAAACATTTATTTATTTAGTTGTTCATCTTAGTTGCTTCCCTGGCCCTGGGTCTCCAACCTGAGTCCTTGGGATTATGTGGATCGCGTCTGGTGGGTTTATCTGCTAGGCCACCAGACGCACCAATAAAGTGTTTTTAAGAAGGTATATACATTGTTATTTTAGACAAAATCCCAAGGACCCAGTGACATTTTAGATAATGCCATTGCACATTAATGGACCACAGCAGAGTGTAAACATAATCTTACGTGCACTCAGAAACCCCCAAAATTCATGCGCCTCACTTCACTGTGACAGCGCTGTCTCGTGGTCTGGAACAGAAGTCACGAGATCTCTGTGGAAGGTTCTGGAGCCAGATGTCTGTTTGGGTTTAAATCCTGCCTCTGCCGGTGTCAGCTCTGTTGTCTTGGGAAAGCTGTTTACTCTTCTTGCGACTCTTTCCCCCTTCATAGAAGGAGGGTACAGTGGTCTTGACCCTGTGGGGCGGCAGGGTGGGTAAAAATGTCTGGTGTATGAAAAGTAAAAGCATTGGCTGTTCTTGAATGCGGTGTTTCTCCCAGATGGTCTCTGACCCATCCCCCCTCATCAAACCCCCAACAGCTTTGTATGTCTGGCAATGAAAAATGAAAACCTTTAATTATAGAACACATCTAGATTTTCCTAACTGGTGGGCAGACAGCACAGAGGCTTCTCATGAAGCCCAGGCCCCATCCTCCCTCTTGCTAACTTTATATGGTACGTTTGTCACAACGACCACCCCAGCACCGACATGGTACTACTGGGTCAAGTCCAGACTTTATTCGGACTTTCCCTAATGTCTTCTTTCTGGCCCAGGATCCCCTCCAGTTGTAGATGGGACATTTCGTTGACAAATGTCTTCCCAGGCTCTTCTTGGTTGGGGCAGTTCCTCTGATTTTCCTCATTTTTCGTGCCTGAGAGGGTACTTTTTTAAAAACTGGCAGCATCTTTGTTTGGGCTAAGGCCGTGTTCTGTAGGCTAGATCTAGGTCCAGGCCACTCCAGGCCCTGACGGGGTGAGGTAGTAAGGCAAGGTGGTCAGCCGGGAGTCAGTCTCGCCGCTGCCGAGAGATACTGGACTTTCAGCCAAGTCGGCTTCTCGTGGCTTCTTGGGTTGCCTTTTGGAGGACTGGTGTCAGCTTCTGCTCTTGGCACTCTGTGGTGAGGGTACTCCTGCTTCTACCCGCTGACGAGGCATCTTCCTTCCTCCCCTTTCATAAACGGGGGTTGGCACTTGTCTTTCCCTTTCTCTTGGTGGCTGCTAAGGGGAAAAAATCTGACTAGTTTCCATGAAAGTGAAATCAGCTTCCTGACTGGGTCTCTTCTCCCCTAACACTTGCATTTAAAGCCTGATTTCTAAGTCTAGAAAATTGATTATAGCTATGAATCTGTTTAAGAGATATGGTTTATGTTTTTGCTCTGCTGCTGGACTCTGGAAAAAATAACCTCAGACCTTAGCTTCTTCATCTGGAAAATGGGGTAACAGATGCTAATGTTCACCCGGAGCCTCGTCTCCAGGACTGTTGAGATATCTTGGCTCAGTAGAAACGTGAGCAGGGCTTGATTAGTGATGTCTGCCTTGGACACGTTCTGTACTGTGTTTGTCATCACTGGATTCGATGATTGAGCTGTAAATGCCTCTGGCTCAGCACCCTGGGAATGAGACTCGGGGGCGTGGTCGGGTGACCGGCAGTGGGAAACTGCAAGTAGCCAGTGCTCTGATCATGGCTCTCTGCGTCTACAGAGTTCACCCACGCCGGGCAAGGTGGCCTCATTGAAGAGCCCACAGGTGATGAGCTACCAACCAAGAAGGGGCGGAGAAACCGCTTCAAGTGGGGACCAGCGTCCCAGCAGATTCTGTTCCAGGCCTACGAGAGGCAGAAGAACCCCAGCAAAGAGGAGCGAGAGGCACTGGTGGAGGAGTGCAACAGGTAGAAGGATGGGCGGCGGGTTAGAGGGCTGGTGTGCTCTGGGCGTGGAGGGGCAGGGTGGCTCTGGTTTGAGAGGCTCCCTGTCCTCGGGAGCTTCTGTGGTTGACCTAGGGGTTCTCCACCCCTGCTCAGTGACTGGAACCCCGCTCCATGGCACCCCCAATCCCAAATGAGCGAGCCTTGAGTGGCTGCTCATCTCATTTCATCCTCACTGCAGCCCTGTGAGGGTTTTGCTCACTCTATGAAGAGACTCAAAGAGGCTAAGTCACTGACTCAAGGTCACATGGTAGAAGTGGGATTAGAACCCAGATATGCCAATCTCTAACACTCAGGCGGAGCCCACTTCTCAGAATGCTTCCCTGGGGTCCCAGGAGAGGTTCCTCTGTGCCTGGCCTGGTGGCCTCACAAGTGACCATTTCTGCAGGGCAGAATGTATCCAGAGGGGGGTGTCGCCATCTCAGGCACAGGGGCTGGGCTCCAACCTGGTCACGGAGGTCCGTGTCTACAACTGGTTTGCTAATCGGCGCAAGGAAGAAGCCTTTCGGCACAAGCTGGCCATGGACACGTACAACGGGCCCCCGCCGGGGCCAGGCCCAGGCCCTGCACTGCCTGCCCACAGCTCCCCTGGCCTGCCCCCACCTACCCTGTCTCCCAGTAAGGTCCATGGTGAGTGCTGTTGGGCTCGGGATAGTGGGTGGGGGGGCACATGGGATAGATGGGACAGCTGAGAACATTGCCCCACCTACTGCTGCCCAAACCTCTTAGCACTTCTGTTCAGGTCCGACCCCTCAGGCCACTTCACTTCTCCCCTCCAGTGGCCGCTCTACTCCATTCATTCCCCTCATTGCATTCAATCACCCTAACTGGATTTGGAAGACTTCAAGTCATTCATTTCAGATGAAGTCCACTCAGTTCACTGCAGTTCTACTCAATTCACTTCAGTTCAACTCCGTTCAACTCATGTAATCCAGTTTAGCTAATTTAACATTAATGGTTTAATCCCATCCAATTCCCATCAATGGATTCAGCTCAACTACATGCAATTCAAGGAAATTCAGTTAACCGTGTAGAGTTCAGTTCAATTCAATTCAATTCGATTGGAGTACATTCCGTTCGGCTCAATCTAGCTCAATTCATTTCAGGCTCGGTTTATCAGTTTAGACTCATTCAACTAACTCCAGTTGATTCTGTCCCACTGTTTGCTGCAGTTTAATTTCATTAGCTTTGATTCACTGTGGTTCATTTGTCCTTTATGGAACACCTCCTTCGTGTCAGGTGTAGCACTGGACAGAAGGCACATGGAACTAATAACTTGTAGCCTTGGCCTTCCAGGCGTTGGAAGCAGTCAGCACAGGGCCTGGAGGGGTGGGTGCTGACTGGAGTGGCAGAGGCCATGGGGGTGGGCGAGGGCAGGATGTGGGGTGCTGAGGCTGGACTCTACTCCCACTCCAGGCGTGCGTTATGGGCAGCCCGCAACCAGCGAGGGGGCGGAAGTGCCCTCAAGTAGTGGTGGCCCCTTGGTGACAGTGTCTGCTCCCCTGCATCAAGTGTCCCCCACGGGCCTGGAGCCCAGTCACAGCCTACTGAGTACAGAAGCCAAGCTGGTGAGTGTCCCCTGCCACTCCATCCAATCCCACCTTCCCTTGGCTGGGAGATTCTGGAGCAGACCCCAGGCAGGCGGTGTGGGACCCTCCCTGATTCAGTGTGGCTTCCCTTCCAAGGTCTCAGCAACCGGGGGCCCTCTACCCCCTGTAAGCACGCTGACAGCACTGCACAGCTTGGAGCAGACATCCCCAGGCCTCAACCAGCAGCCCCAGAATCTCATTATGGCCTCGCTTCCTGGGGTCATGGCCATTGGGCCTGGTGAGCCTGCCTCCCTGGGTCCCACGTTCACCAACACGGGTGCCTCCACCCTGGTCATTGGTAAGTTGGTGGTGATGGGAGGGTACCTCGGTGGTGGGCTCATGAGATTCCCAGGGTCCAGAAGAGCCACTGGGACCTGTCTGTCCATCCATCCATCCATCCATCTGTCCATCCATCCATGTGCATACTAAGTACCTACTCTGTGCCAGGCACTGTGCTATATTGATACAGAAGCGCATCAAATACACCAACAGCTCAGTGACGCAGTGCGGAGGCAGGCAGTATACAATGCTTATAAACTACACAGTACCTTGAAAGTTAAAATATTTATAGGAAAACAGCAAAAGAAGGGGGATTGATGTTTTCCAGGTGTTAAGTTTTTTTCTTTTTTAAAGAGAAAGGCAGATAGGCAGCCAGGCAGGCAGGCAGGCAGAGGAAGAGAGAGGAGGAAAGAAGCATTTTATTTAGTTGTTCATTTTAGTTGTTGCCCCTGGTCCCGGGCCATGAACCTGGGTGTTGGGGCTGTCTATGCGACTGCTCCCCAGGCTGGGCTCAACCCCTGAGCCACCGGGGTGTGCCATTTTTCTTTTTCTTAAAGTCCAGAAGGACTTGATTTGCAGGAACTATGATGCAGAAACTCAACATACAAGACAGACAGGGAGCTCCCGGGAAAGGGGAGAAGAGCTAAGCCCTCCGACCTTTGCGCAGGCGTGGAGCCCAGAGTTCCAGGAAACCTACTGATATGTCCCGCCCACAGGAGTGACTGCCGGGGCACAAAAATGAGCAACGGGTCCTCATGCAAGGGCGTTTCCTGCCTGTCTCACCCTGCCCCCCACCCCTTAGCTCTGGGAGGGAGGGTCTGGGCTGGGCCCCGGGAGGCCCTGGAGCTGATGCCTGCCCCTCCTGCTCCAGGCCTGGCCTCCACGCAGGCACAGAGCGTGCCAGTCATCAACAGCATGGGCAGCAGCCTGACCACCCTGCAGCCGGTCCAGTTCTCCCAGCCGCTGCACCCCTCCTACCAGCAGCCTCTCATGCCCCCCGTGCAGAGCCACGTGACCCAGAGCCCCTTCATGGCCACCATGGCCCAGCTGCAGAGTCCCCACGGTGAGCACCAGGGATGGGGCGGGCTCGGCAGAGAGTCTGGGGTCTGAGGCTTCAGCGATGGGAGTGGTGTGCAGGCGCCAGGAATGTTCGTGTGTCTGTGCACAGACACGCATCTGCTCGTGTGCACTGCCACGTGTGGCCACACAGGTCAGTCCTGAGCCCGGGGCCGGACGTCATCCGAACTGCTTCTGAGATCCCAGAGGCAAGATGGGCTCTGCCTTCTCTTGTCGCAGAGCAGGTTCCTGCGTGGAAGTGGGGGACATGCAGCCGCCGGGGCTCGAGTCATCCCAAGGAAAGCTGCTGGCGTTCAGAATGCTTTTGAGTTTGGGACTGGGGCCAACGGGCTGCGGATCTGTCTCTGCGGGTCCTCGGTGCATGTGCTTAATTATTGAGTCAGTGTGAGAACACGTGGCCGCAGTGTGTCTGCTGCGTCTGCGTGGGTTTCTGGGCTGTTCTGGAGAGCGTCCTGGAGGTGCAGGAATCGTCGCCCTGCTTCCCTCCTACCAGGGTCACCAGACCTTCCCTGAGGTCTGGACTCCCGCAGCCTCCCTGTGCCTCCCACTCCTTCCGAAGCCTGTCATCTCTGGGGACGGGAGGGGCTGGGTTTGGGCTCTTGGTCTTTCCCAGGCTTCTCCCCACCAAGCCAGGCTAAGCAGCCCAGCGCCATGTGGAAACCTGCCCTGCGTTCCCTGCCTCTGCCCCACCGCGTCACCCCCCAGCGCACCGTCCTCAGGCCCTCCTGGCCGGGGTGCCATGCGTGTCCTCTCTCCCCTCCCTCCTGGCCAGCCCTCTACAGTCACAAGCCTGAGGTGGCCCAGTACGCCCACACCGGCCTGCTCCCACAGACCATGCTCATCACTGACACCACCAACCTGAGTGCCCTGGCCGGCCTCACGCCCACCAAGCAGGTAAGGCCAGGTCTGCCCAGCCCTCCCTCGGATCCCACCCCGCCTCCCCAGCCCAAGTAAACCTTTGGGGTTCACGGGGCTGCTCTGTTGCCCCAGGTATTTGCCTCAGACACCGAGGCCTCCAGCGAGTCTGGCCTTCATACGCCGGTGTCCCAGGCCACCACCATCCACATCCCCAGCCAGGACCCTGCCGGCATCCAGCACCTACAGCCCGCACATCGGCTCAGCGCCAGCCCCACTGGTGAGCCGCTTTTCCCTGCCCCTCTTCCTTGTCCTGGTCCCCAAAGCCAGAAGGCAAATAGGAGGGGGCACAGGTGTTGAGGGCAAACTTATTTCCCCAAGCTTGCCGAGAGGGGTGCAAAAGCCGAGGAAATGGGGCTTGTCTTCCAGGAACATCGCATTGACGTGAGCTGGGGCGGGGGGTGTGGGGGGTTTGGAGGGTGAGGCATCATGTGGGCGGGACTCACGGGTGTGATGGATGGCTCAGGGTTTTGCATTCTTTGAATCTGTTGTCAACAGTTAACATTTAGAAGCTTTTAGAAAACAAATCCAGATTTCTGCCTTCCTTGGAAAACTGGAATGCCTGTTCCCACACAGCAGCACGGAACGTGGGCACCTCGGTCCGCCACGTCCCACGGACTCTCTCCTCTCTACCCCGTGACCGGGTCTGCAGTTGGCAGCGGCACGGTTAAAAGTGGGCCCTTTGGCATCAGGCTGCCGGGCATTGAGTCCTGGGGTGGCCGCTCGCTAAGTGCTTCTTGCAGCTTTAGGAACATTGTTACCCCCGCTGTGAGCCTCAGGTCCTGGACCAAGCCCTGGGGGCTGCCGAGGGGCTCAGGCTTACCCCTCGAGGTCTGCGTGTCATCACCTCCATTTTACAGATGAAAAAGGAGGTGAGGGCCTTGGCCTTGCCTCTGATAGCTCCTAGGTGGTGGGGCTGGGACTTTAACCCAGTTCCAAACTCAGCCCATTCTCTTAATCATCTGAGTCAGAGCTCTTCTGAGACAGAACCAGTAGGGTGTGTGTGTCTGTCTGCCTGTGGCCACACAAGAATATACATGCCTGGCGACACTGAAGTGTTCTGATTCCATGAAGGGACAACAGCCTAGCCAGGTTGACACGCAAAACTGTTCCAAAATGTCCCGAGGAGGCCACCACTAGGGTGGCCCTGGAGCCTGGCTGGGGTTAGGGCTAAGACCTGCTCAGATTCAGCAGGGGAGGACCTGCCTTCCTGCTCTGGGGACCCACAGGGACCGTGGGCGGGTGGGGACAGGCTGTGGTTGGCAGGCAACCAGCAGCGTCATTTGTCTCTTCAGTGTCCTCCAGCAGCCTAGTGTTGTACCAGAGCTCCGACTCCACCAGTGGTCACAGCCACCTGCTGCCGTCCAACCACAGTGTCATTGAGACCTTCATCTCCACACAGATGGCCTCTTCCTCCCAGTAACCATGGCAACTGCCGCCCAGGGACTCCCTGGAGCCTGCACTGCTTGCTCGATGGGGTGACAAGGACATGAGCCTGCATAACTTTTGCTGCCCTCCCCTGGGACACTGTGCCTTGGTCCCCACCCTGCTCTGCCAGCTTCAGAGAAGAAAGTGGCTTCAGGTAAACAAGACAACTGGGAAGCAGTTTGATGCTGGCAGGACACAGGAATGTCCCTGATGCTTAGGGCAAAGCTTGTCACTTGGAGCAGAGGGGGCAGTCGCTGGGCTCTTGTCCCTCCATCTGGGCAAGGGGTGAGCCTTGGCACCCCGACAGGACTCAGGACACAAGCCCGTGCAGTTGTGACTCCCGGAGCTCCAAGAGGCCCAGAATCAACATGGCCTCGTCTGTCACCTGTGTCCTGACCAGGCCACTCCACCCTGCCCCGCTTCCAGCGACTGCACCCACGCCCATTTGTACCTACCCGGCATCCACTCCCACAGCATTCTGAGTGGCTATTCTGGCCAGGCCCTGGGGGAGCTCAGGCTAACAAGGAAGGTGGGCAGGGTTCTCCAGGCCTCCCCCAGCCACCAGTTTTCTTGGATGTTCGTTCTCTCCTCTTTCCCTGAGTGTTGTGTCTCTTAAGCCAGCCTGGCATTTGCCCCAACTGGCAAGCCCCGAAGGGCTTGGGGCAGCCTCACAACTCTGTGCCTATGTCCAGTTTCTGGTCAGCCAGCTGCTCTGGCCCCCAGGGCCCTGCAGACCTTCCCTGGTTTGGGGGAGAAGCTGCTGAGCTCAGCAAGGTCTGAGTGGGTGGCAGATCCGAGGTGCCCACAGTGAGCCACCTGTGGACAGGACTGACGCTCGGGAGCCAGACTGGCTGAGAGGAGAGGCCCTGAGCACTGCTGAGGGGACCATGCCTGACCTGTCTCTAGGGGCTGCTGCTGTGGGTGACTGGCCCTCATGGACTGACTCTGTCCTGGGAACGAGAAAGGGGCCCAGGAGAAGCGGCCCCTTGCAGCCAGCGAAGGGCGGGCCCATACGCTTATTTAACTTTTAGTAAAGTGATGAAGAAAGTATCAGAAGCTCCTCGCTGGTCCACACGCCCTTCAGATGCAGCTGGGCATGGAGAGGGGGCTGGGGCGGGGTGGGGCCTCCATCTTCCTCACTCTGCTGACTCTCCGAGTTGAGGGTGACAGAGCCGAATCGCGCCTCCACCTTGAGCTTCTGTCCCTGTCCGCAGAGCACACCGGCCTCAGACCCAGCCCACACGTGCTGTGATGCTCTGGAACTGGGGTGCTGGAGTGCACCTTAGGGTGCCGGTTGGACCACACCCACGTGATGCTTATTTGAAATATCTCACCAAGGTTCAGCCCTGAGAGGCAGGCAGCACACCAATCACTGTTACACTCTGAATCCTGTGACAATTTATTTTCCATAGTTTGGTTAACTCAGACATGACTGTGCCTGGTGTAGTCACGCATGTGCAGAAGGAAAGTTCTGGAAAACTAGAGGAAAAAAAGGGCCTCTTTCCTTTTTTTTGTGAAGTTATGTCAAGTCTGTGTGGCCTGGAAGAAGTACAGACTTCTTTGTGAACCCCGGCCTCTTGGGACCCCCTTACCTCCAAATTTTTGAGTCTCCCACACTGGGCTGAGGTGCAGGGGAAGGAGAAGGCCCCCTCACTCATCACCACCAACCAACAGGATGGGGGATGACCACTGGGCCGCTGGTCTCGAGGAACTGGAAGGTTCCCTCTGAGGTCACTGAGTATTCTGGTGCCACAGGTCTGCCCCAGCCCTCAGGAGGGCAGGCTCCCTTGGGAGTCTCACCCCACAGCTACACCTTTGCCCAGACCCTCAGGCAAACCTGTCGCGGGCCCTGCCTGGCCCTGCCAGCCACGTCCTTCGACTGGGAGGGAGGCAGGTCTTGGAGAGGCCTTGTCCCCAGGGGGCGTCTTGTCCTGGCTGCTCTTGGGCCTGTGCCCATGGGCTGGGTCAGTTTGCAGGCACAGTGGTGGCATTCTTTGCTGGTGGGAATGGAGAAGCCTCACTGGCTTTCTTTGCCTTTTTCTTCTTTTTCTTCTTTCTGGCCCTGGGTGATGCCTGGTCTCCATGGAGCTCGGTGGTCTCCTTTCCCTGCTTCCCGGCTGCGGCCCTGCTTGTGAGGGTGGTGTCTGCGGCCACGTCCGCGCTGGTCTCCTTCTTGGCTTTCTTTTTCAACCTCTTCTTCTTCTTCTTTGCCTCTTTCTCCTCGTTGGCAGGGCCGTGGATGGCGGACTCTTGGAGAATGTCAGAGGCCGACACAGCTGCCTCCCGGCACCGCTGCCACTCCTCATTGCCACTCTCGCTGCTGCGTGGGGAGGGCGTCGGGGTCGGCGGGCGCGGGACACAGCCCACAGCTACTCCCATGGCCCCCCCTCAGCCCAGGCTGCCCAACAGCGACGCTGGAAGCAACAGAAAGCTCAGGTTTGGGCCCCAGTGCAGGTTTCCCGGCTTCCCAGCTTGTGGCCCCAGAAGCGACATAACCTCCAGAACTTTAGTATCGGGACCCATAAAATGGGCCCTTAAGAGCCTGGAACTCACAGGGATGTCCTAGGGTGAGCTGCTGGCCCAAGATGGGCGCTCGGTTGACACGCAGCAGCTCCAGAGGAAGCTGTGGCCCCCAGGAGGTTCAGGCTCTCTAGCTCCCTGACTGTCTGCTTCATGGCCTGGGCCCGACGCCGGTCTGCATGGCTATTCTAGGAACTGACGCAGTGAATGAAGAGCACAGAGGAGGGAACTTCGGGAGAGGGTGTGCAATCTCACCTGGAGCTGGAAGGCAACCGCCTTCGCCGGGGCGGAGGAGAAGCTTCCCCTTCAGGGCCTCCAGGGATGGATGTGAAGAAAAGGCGGAAGCCTAAAATCCAGGGGCAGAGTCATGCCAGGGCCGACTGCTCTCAGGTAGAGGCTGCTCTGCCTCTGCCCTCAAGTCCAGAGACAAAGACCTGGTCGCTGCTGTCTGACCACAGGATGCTCCTGCGAGGAGGGGCGCACCAGGGCCTGCTGGAGCCCGAGCACGGCATGCAAGAGGGCCTAAAGCTACTCAGCAGGCCTCAGAACTTTCTGGAATCAGCCGCTAAACCTCCCGCGGAAGGCAGCTTCCAGAGTGGCACATGCGCTGGGAAGGGGACACTCGGATGGGAGCTATGGAGTGTGGCAGCACGGGGCTCCCCTCAGGGTTAGACACCCGAGGTAACCTCAGCCACGTGACTTTTGTTCACAGAGTCTCAGGCTCCCTGACGGTTCCTCTGTAAATGGGGTGTCATCATAATACCAACCTCAGAGTGGGGCTACATGGATGAAGCAAGCTGATAGACCAAAACCGTATTTCCCAACTCCAGACTCACAGTAGGTGCTTTAAAAATGAGAGCTATTACTAAGAGTATTAATAACTACTTACCATCATCCTCTGGGGTGGCTTTCTGTTCTCCAGCCTTTGTGGGCCCTTTCACTACTTCTGAGATGGTAATGGAGCTAAAGGGGAAGAGGAGACGGTCAACTGAGGATGAGATTTTGGGTAACAGTAACTGCAACAGATATCAATACAAATTTATGTGGTGGGGATAGGAGCCTGTGATCTAAATGCCATAGCAGAGAGCATGCTGGTCAGTGAGCTCCTGCCAGCTCACACTGCAGTGTTTCATTTGTTTAAACCCCACTTGATTCCAGAATGTGAAGAAGTTTTAGAGATTTCCACAGTATTGCAAAATGAATGCAATTTCAAACAGGGAAAGGAAATCAGGGCAGGAGGGTCTGACAGAGCCGTAAATGTGATCAGAAGTCTTTTGCACTTGCTAGAGAGGACACGCATGCATGCACGCACACACACTGACACACACACTGACACACACACACACACACACACACACACACACACACACACACACTCCATTCTCAGCTTCCTGGTAGTAAGCATGAAAAGGGAATTATGACCAGTTCAGAAAAGTGGTCCAGAGGTCAGGTTTCAGAGGAGAGCAGACTTGAAAAAAGAGAGATTATAGATTTGATAGACATACTACAGGGTGGGTACGCCCTTGTGGCCCAAGCGGCTGAGACACTGGCATGTGTGTGGACCATGTAAAGCTTAAGGACCCAGGTTCGTGACCTGGAGCAGGGTTAAAAACCAAAATAAAGATGCTTCTTCTCTCCCTCCCTTCTTTCTTCTCTTGAAAAAAAGAGAAATAATACAGAGAGATCTCCTATATCTTTCACTCAGTTTCTCTCTAAGGAAACATGGTCCCTAACTGCAGTTTCATGACTCAAACAGGAAACTGACATTGATAATACGACCAATTTTTCTCATTCTGACTTTGGAGACCTGGGTTTTGAATCCTGGCTTTGTCGTTCACTAGCTTGTGTCCCCTTTGGCAAGTGACAGCACCCCTCTGAGTCTCTCTGCCCACAGGGAATGATCAGTCTCCACCCCTCAGAGTTGTCATAAGGATTAAACGAGATAGGCGACAAGAGCACTTAGCGAGGGCCTGGCCACAAGCAGACACTCAGTAAATGCTCACTTTGAAATGATGAAGGTGACCGCTGTTATCAAAATAGGCAGTAAGCTTTGCAGGACCTCTCACATCAAAATAAACCCTTTCAAGAAGCACAGAGAGACAGAGAACTGCCAAGACCAGGAGGCATGTCTCTGGTGGAAGCTGACAGGGAGGTCACCATGTGCTGCAGAGAATGACACTTTCCACAAAGTCCTCACCAGTACACTGGGCACTTTCTCCTAACCGCCTCCCATAATTGCCGAAGGCAGGCACCCCAAACCCCATACCGGAAAGCGAGCTGGGGAGAGGGAGTAGGGATGTTGACCGGCGCCCATTCTGACCTGCCCCCGTCAGCCTGCAGGGGACCTTAGGCCATGGCTGGAGACATTTTTGGTGGTCACAGAGGTGGTGGAGGGGGTGCTGCTGCGATCTTGATGGTAAGGCCAGGGATGAGGCTAAACATTCTACAGTGCATGGGACAGCCCCACAGTGAGGAGCGAGCCGGTCCGAAATGGCAGTCGTGCCAAGGTGGAGAAGCCTGGACCTGACACTGGGGACCAGCCGCACAATCAGCACAATCCGCAGTCTCAGCAGAGGAAGGAAAACTGCAGAACGATCCTGACTGCAACCGCATCCGGCTGCCTTCAGGGGGCGCCAGCGGGGCCCGGCTCACCCTGAGGCTGAACAGTCACCAAGAAAAACTGCTGAGTGGGAGCCACTGGTCTCCTGAAGCACACTGGCCACGTTCTCGAGCTGGGGCCTGGCACACCGCCATGGTAGCTGGGGCAGAGATGTGGGCCTAACGCTCTGACGCCGAGGGGCAGCTGGCCACCCTTTGGGCGGGTGCATGTGTACTTTTCAAGGACTATTTCACATCGAAGGATTAGGTCCCCAACATCCCATCTTCCTTTGGAAACCTGCTATGGCTCTGCCACGCAGGACTGGATTAGCCCAGTAGCTCCCGAGACGTGGGCCAGGCTGTGCGGATCGGTTGCCCAGGAAACAAAGACGCGTTGCCCAAATGAGTTTGGAAACTGCTGGACTAAAGGTTACAGGGGTCTCTCTACTGCAGGCCTTCTCAGGGCCTTGAGTCTACTCTTGAGAATCGAAATCTCCAAGGGCACATGGGGGCGCACAGACTGCAATGATGTTCAGCATCTTTGCTGTTGGATCTGTTTCTTTGAGAACCACACTCTGGACGAGTGTTCCTCGGCACCTACGTGACGACTAACAATCGGGAGCTTCACAGATTGTATTCTCAAATGAACTGAGAGCTGGCACGGTGCCCGACACAGGAAGCGTCTAAGAAATAGTCATTCTGGCTACCCCTTGCTTTCGCGGTGGGAATGAGCTCCTGCCTCTGGCTCTCACGGCAGCAAGGAGCAGTGGAGAAGAGCATGGAGTCTATATACTTGGACTGAGGCCCAGCTCTGCTCCTTACTCCCTGTGGCATTAAGCAAATACCCCTTCCCATGGAGAACCTGTTTCCTGGTCTAGAGGAAAGGATGACAGGGTCTATGTGGTAGGGGGATTATGTGCGACATATGGAGGTGACATACGTCATGTGCTTGCCACAGTGGCTGCTCGACACCCTGAGCCCCCAGTCAGTGTGAGCCGTTATTGTTGGCATTCGTGAGGGTGGGAAGAGAAGAGTGGTCGCTTTCGGTTACCTGTCCAGTAGGGCTCCCAGCTTCTTGGCTACGTGGGCCCGGAATTCGGGGGTGGTCTGAAGCTCATTGCCATCTTGTTCATGATCATCGACCTTATGCCTATAAAACACACGAAGATCTCACTTCTTACAAGCACACGAGGGCAGGCATCCCCCAGCCTTGTTCACTGTTCTAGCCCAGGGTCTAACTAAGCACTGGACACACACATACAGGGACCAGTATGTGGTAAACGAATGGATGAAATGAAACTCGAACCCAAAGAGCATAGTACCTGAGACTCGGTTGGGTGGTGGGCAAGGGATCATTTGCAGCATCTGTGGAAATAATGAAAAAGGAGGCATTTAAGGAGGAAATGACAAGAACATCTGCTGTGTGCCAGGCACTATTTTAAGTGATTTACATCTACAGCTCATTGAATCTTCCCAACACCATGCCAGAGGGGTCCTCACTCATTATCCCTAATTTGCAGAAGAGGAAACCAAGGCAAGGAGATGTAAAATAACTTCGGCAGAGTCAAATAGTGAATGGAGATAGAGCTGAGATGAGAACCTAGGCTATCTGGCTCTAGAGTCGCACGCCCCCAGCCCCCCCCGCCCTTGCCATCATGTGAAACAGGCAAGTCTAAGTGTAATTAGATTTGATTCCAGCATTTAAGTGCCTACTATGTGCCTGGCTAAGTGTTGTAGAGGAGAAAAGAAGGTGGCTTAGTCATATTGACCACATTCTTCAAAACAAGACACTGGGATGTCAGGCCTACTGGTCATTCACTTGACCCAATACCAGTATCTAAAATTACCCAGCTAGTGTGCTGGTTGTTGAAGAACTGAGACAAAGATGCCCGCTCACATGAACTTATATTTTAGCTGGGGGAGATGGATTGAAAAAAAGCACACAATTAAAATATAAAGTAAAATATGAAGATAGCTATAAGTATGGGGGGGAATAAAGCAGGGGAGGGAGGTAGGGAATCATTTTATAAAGGTGAGTAGGGAGGGATTTACTGATGATTATTTGCACAGAGATTTGGAAGAGAGGGTGAGCCAAGTGGACATCTGGGGAAAAGTCTTCCAGGTAGATGGAAGAGCATGTGCAAAGGTCCTGATGCAAAAGTTTATCTGGTATTTTTTAGAACCAGCAAGGTCAGTGTGGCTACAGCCTAGTAATCTAGGGGTACAGTAGAAGTGGCAAACTTGTAGGGGCCAGGTTACAAAGGATCTGGTAGGGCAATATGGGGATGGAGGGCTTGAGAGAGGTGAGCCATGGAAAGATTCTGAACAGAGGCAGGACATGGGAAGAAGCAGGAGACTGCTGTTATAACTGAGACAGTGAGAAGTGGTAGACTCTGGATGTTATTTTGAAGATAGATGGAGGTAAAGATGAGTGAAAGATGGCTTTGAGGTATCTGACTTGAAGAGTGGGACAAAATGTGGCGTGTGAATTTAAGGAGTTAACTGAACAAAAGGGACACCTGGTGATTCCTGGCCCAGTGCAGGGCCACAGTGGCTTAAACAAATCCAGGGGACACATTGTGGTCTGGAGCACAAGACAGAATGCAAAGTGCCCAGTGGTCCTGGAGCTGGGTAACATGGAGGCCTGATGGCAGTCTCGAAAGACCTGTCTGTCCTTAAACACGCAACGACAAGGAAGGAGAATGTCCCTTCCATCATGACTACTGAGCAATGGATATGAGATACTGTCACGGAACAGAAGCAGTATTAGACCCCAGGCCGCAGAAGACAGAGTTGAATGGCCTCCTGGCTTTTTGAGACAAGCAGTGTGACTCTGGGCAATTATTTTACCTCCCCAAGGATTTGTCATGAGGAGATGACCATTTATTCATGTATTAAATATGACTTACTGATCGATCTAAAAGTTACTGCCATTTTAAAGCAGAGATGAGTATAAATGATTTTTCCCAGAATTTTATTGTGAATAAAATATTTTGATATATCTGCAAAGATTGCAAGAGGCTATAAAAATATGTGACTTTTGTTAGGACAAAGTCACAGCCAAAACTACTGTGGTTGGGTGCTCATATGCAAGATGGGAAGATGTTTCAAATATCGAGGTTAATGAAAGTAAAGATGAAATGGTTTTCCTGTTCCAAATTCACAGGCCCCCTGGATTCTATTGTCCGGTCCCTGACTAGGCCACTCCAACATGTGTCAAAGTGGCAATTAATTATTTTAAATTAAAGAAAGAACGAATGATCGACACCCAAACCTCCCTTTTTTCCTAAAGTAGGCATTTTCTCTGATTCTCCTTCCACTCTGTTCCCCTGAAAATAAATAAATCTGTACAGAGGGAAATGAAACATTATTTAAGCTTTGATTAACTTCCATATTTAGTTGTCCAAACCAGAACGTTCAAAAATTTCTTTGTCCTGTCTGTGCTTAACAGTGTTATTGTTTGTCTAAACTGACAGTTTTGGTCATTCATTAGGTCTCACATTCATAATGGCACCTCCACGTGCATTAAATTATATTTGGCCTCTTTTCCTTCTGTTAATCGGTCATGTGTCAATTTAATTATTTTCCAGCCCAGAGAGCCTGAAAGGGTGGAGGAAGACTGGCTTTCTCCCGACAACACTAGCCATGATTCCATACCCCTAAATCGAGGGGTATTGGATATATTCCCTGGGCAGGATGGAGTCACCGGTAGAGTTACATTTGGACACAGATCGCTGGCAGCCCCAGGGAGAGAAAAAACTGATGCGGGGAAAGGCTGGTGGCGGGAATCCTCGGGAATCCTCGGGGGTGGGAGTGGGTGTCGCTGTCATCAAGGAGAGAGATGGTCGTCTGCAGTATGCGGCCGTGAGGATGGACCGAAGGAAGCAGTTAGGAGATATTCAGGTGCCTCAGTTTCCCTGACCTGGATAGTGGAACAACTCTCAGCTGCACCTGCCCGCTCTTTTAATCTGCACCTCAACAAGTCCTTCGCCTTCTCCCGGGAACAGAAGTCGCGTCTCGGTGACTCCCTCCTCACCGTTCATCCTCTCGGGTCCCGGGTGCGAGATCCCATGCCTTTCATACTCCCCGAATATAGTCCCTACCGGCTGTTGACTTCTCTGCCCTCTTCGGGCGCTGCTCCAAGCCCCAGCCTGGCATTGCTGCCTCGCGGCACCGGGCCAACAGTTCCTCAGCATCGCTGCTGCTGCTGCTGCTTTCCGGATCACTCATGGCGCCACTGGGCGCCACCATCTTGAGCCACCGCAGAGGATTGTGGGGAACGTCTCCCCTGGCGACCAGCCTCTACGACCTCACGTGGGAGCGGAGAAGCGCAGGGCATTGTGGGGATTGTAGTTTCGAGACTCCGACCGCCGTTGTTTATGAATACCACGGGATTTCCCGGCTTAGAAGTGCCCAAGAGATCGGCTTCTTAACCATTTCTCTGAGGAGGAAAATTAGACCTACAGACGGGGAGGGGATTGCCTAACTTCACATGACTACATGAGCAGGATTCGTTCCCATGTTTTGATCCATTGTCGTTTCGGTGTTAATCATTTATTCTAATAATTCTGAAATTCAACAGGGCATCAGAAACACCTTAGGGAGCTGTCAGAAATGAAGATTGTTGGGTTTAAGTGGAAAAGAAGTGAATCAGAATCGCCGGGAGGTGTGATCTAGGAATGTTTCTTTCAATTTCCTGGGACTTTGCTCAGTGTAATCTTGGAACCAGCAGCCATGCTTGGGAATTTGTCAGAAATGCAATTTTTATACTAAATCAGAACCTGTATTTCAAACAAGACTTCCAGGTGATTCCCCTGCACATTTAAGTTTGAGAGGAGCTGTCCTTGGTGATTCTGATGCACAACCTGGTGTGGGAAACTGCTCTGTGTCTCTCTAGCTCAGGACTTCTCCATTCTGCCCGCACATTGGGAACATTTGGAGAACTTTTAAATACTGACTCTTAAGACCCTCCCAACACCAACACACTTGAATCTCTGCTGTTGAGATACTCAGCTATGAAGGGTGAACAAAGTCACTTTTGTCTTCAGAACGTCTTTCTTCATGCTTTATCTTTGAAACTATGCCAACATTTTTATTAGACTCTCTGGCCTTAGGCTTTTCTAGTACAGAAGAGAGGAAAGTAACATATTCATTCCTTTCATTAAGCAAGAATTTGTCCATTGCCTACAATGTGGGCCATGCAAAGGACTTGCAAAGGATGCAAAGATGTAGGATGGACTAGACCATCTACCCCCATGGAAAGGGGACATCCTTTCTGTGCCTGAAAGCAAAAAGTAGTGGGAAATAGGTTACTATTGGTATATTGCCAGAAGCTTTTGAGAACCCATTACAAAGGGCTTTTTATGTTCCATGGTAAGTAAGCAGGGCAAAGGCAGGGGGAAAAGCAAACTTCATTGGTTGATTGCAGTAAACCAGGTCACATGATAGCCTTTGACAATAAAGATGCTATTCTTTTCCTAAAATCCTTGGACCATTACGTACTGTTTTATGTGTGTGCTTCAGGAAGGGAGTTTTTCACACTGCATCCTCCTCCCCTGAAACCTTGCCTCTCTTCTTCTCAGTTTCCCTACAGCTGTCACTTCTTCAAGTTGAAAAGCTCACATGGTTAATCAATACCACTAGGCAGCATTACACTGTGGAAGTAAGTGAAGCTCTGTTAAAATGAGAATGAACAACGTTTATTTATTCCCAACTTGCTATAGCAAGGGAGTCAGCCAGTATTCCAGGGATTTAGCAGAGACTCAAAGGCAGGTTGGGTAGTGAGGGAGCTTTACAGTGGAAAAAAGAGAAGGTTTCTGATTCAACAACCTGATGAGGTTGGCAACCTGGGGAAGCGAAAGTGGGCTAACTAGAAGCAGGGTATCCTAGGTCATTGGTTAGGGGGTTTATAGGCTTCTCTGATTGGTCCCAATTTAAATAGGGGCTGGGGATAAGGGATGCTGGCAGTCCATGACTAAGTCCTGAGGGTTTGAGGTTGATGGCTGCAGAGGTTGGGGGTTTGACAGGTGACCGCTGTGGCTGTGGCTCAGAGTTCTACTGTCATTGACAGTCTGGTCATTGTCCATCATGTCCTTCCTCCTTCCTCCACTGGCAGGGCTAGGATACCTGTTTACAAAAGTGGTGAAGACATGGGACCTCCCCAGCAGTGGGCTGCAAGAGTGGCTGACAGGATAAGTCCTGAATTAGGTGGCAGAACGGCACAGTCTTAGAGGGTTCCTGGAGGAAACTAGCTGTGTGGCTATGGTTCCGCTCCGCTTGTCTTGCAGAGGATGAGGGTGTCACTGTCTTGGATACCATAGCTTGCAAAACTCAACAAGTCCTGCAGGACTTGGCCTTGGAACTCTAGATGGAGGTGCTTTCTGACCAGCCCCTGCTTGTATTTAATCTGCTGCTTCAGGCTCAGGATCAAGCTGCAGCGGTGAATGGCATAGGCTTCACTCCAACCGTCGGGATTCTCCACAAAGACCTGGATCTCAGCGGGGTCGGTCTCCAGCAGGTAGATGCGAGTGTCGGAAAAGATCCTGTAAAACGCCAAGGAGCAGCGACTTCTGAGGAGTTGCCGCTGGCCACCGGGCTCCTGGAAGGACAGGCGCCGCTGGCCACTGGAGCCCCAGTTCTGCCGGATTTTCTCTTTAATCTTCCGTATGGATTCATAAGGATTCACCTCGAGGCACAAATCTAAGTAACCCCACTGCTCCACTGTCACTCGGATGTCTCGTGCTGTCTGGGAGGGAGAGGAGAGAGAGGGTGGTTGAATTAAGTCCACTGTCTGATGTGCAAAAGTTCTTTTCACTTGTCCTCATCTTAGCAGTAGCAGAAAGCATTTAGAAAGTGGCCCTGTGCTGGACATCTTTCATCCTTTCTTTTCATTTTTATTTTTTTTATTTAGCTGTTCAACTTGGCTGTTACCCTCAACCCCTGGATATGATTGAACCTGGTTTCTTGAGATGTACATGGCTGGTGCCTGCCAGAGATGGCGAACTTACTCGCTAGACCACCAGGGTGTGCCATCTTTCATATTCCTAAAGTATTTTATTCTCACTATGAGAATTGGTTCCGTGGTTATCCCATTTTGCAGAAGAGGCTGAGTAAGCTTTAAATTTTTGTTTTTGTGTTTTTTAAGAAAAGGAGGGAACGGAGAGAAGGAGTTTTTTTTTTTAGTCAGGGAAAGAGAGGAGGAAGCAGCATCTTTATTTATTTTGGTTTTTCACCCTATTCCCAAGTTGTGAACCCGGTCCCTTGGTCTGCACAGCAGCATCTCAGCTGACTGAGCCACAAAGGCGTGGCCTACTCATTTGCTGACCATCCCATAAGGAGTGAGGAGCAGAGCAGGCAGTTGAGTCCGGGTCAGTCAGACCCACCACCACCAGGAACCATGCTTACGGCCCTGAGACCAGGTGACTGAAGAACTCCACCTGGAAGGTGCTGGGAGGGCTGGACCCTTTTGAGAAGGAATCTAAACCCAGCATTGCCAAGTCTTCTGCTTTTCCAAGACGAAATTCTTTGCATGATAATTTTCACATTCAGAAAAATCAGAGGCATGTACTCTTCGACCCCTGTCTGGGCCTCATTTGGCTCGTGGGCCTCCAGTGTGTGGTTTGGGTAGAGAGCCTCTGATCCTGCTTCTGCTGCACGTGGGCTGGTCTTGTGCTCCACCGCACACCTTCTCACCCCGCACCCTGACCCTCTACCTGGTCACCCTTTGTTCTGAAGGTCTCATCCCTTTCTGGTTTTTAGGGCCACTTCAAGCTCTAACTCAGTCCTCTCTGGTGACTTCAGGTAACATTAACTTTCCATTTCCGAAGCCCCACAAGTGAATCGTGGCTCTTCTGCCTCTTGGCTAGGTGACCTTGGTTAGGTAACCTAACCTCTCTGAGCCTGAGTTTCCTCAGGGGATGACGACAAGCCCAAGAACAGAATTCCAGCGCTGAGTTGGTCAGGCCTGGGGGGTGCAGGTGGGGCAGCAGTAAGGTGAGCAGCTGTGAGTGCAGGGGTGGCCTGGCTCCGCGCCCATCGTCGCTGTGTTAGTGGGTTAGGGTGCCACCTTGCACCTGCCTGGCTACTGGAACCCCCGGCAGGAAAGGGAAATAATGAGACCTGCCAGCACAGAGGATGGCTACACTGGCAGTCGGGGGCAGGCCTGGCCGTTCCAGGCCTGCTCACTGCCGGTCTGATGTTCCTGCAAGGATTTTCCCACCTGTGTGTCTACTCTGCATCCAAAATCTCCCAGAGTAACCCCTAGGTTGACACTGCAGACTTGGAGACTGACACTCATGTCAGCCCTGAGCAGAAGACTCACAGATGGGACAGGGCTCAGCTTGACGACATTGAGCAGAGACTGTGATCTGGGGGTGAGGAGCGCTGCGGAGTGCAGACATCTCATGAGCAGCCAGCTTTTCGGTTCATCCTGCAGACTGCGCTTACCATGAGCTACTCTGGACAGGCTCTGCGTTGTCATCGCCTGTTCCCAGCTGAAGCGTCTCACAGGCTTTTCTGCCTGAACTTGGATCGCGAAGAGTCACCGTGTGAACTGCGTGGGGAGGCGGGGGCGGACAGTCTTGCCACCCCCGCTGTTTTCAGAGTCCTCTGAAATAGTCCTCCTGGACGGTTTGTCATTGTGGTACAGGGGAGGGTGTGGTGTGTCCGATTTCTTATGACCAAGGCCTTTTGAAAATTAGAAAATAACCTGAAGTACTTGACCTTTCTACTTTACAGAGTTGTTCCCAGACTTGGGCTTTGCAAACTGTAAAGTGCAATGTGAGTAAAGCAAAGTATGATGATGTTTGCCTGTCGGGGGCTTCTGGCATCACCTGATAATACTATTTAGCATTTTTTACTGAATAGTCTGAGTATCTGGCCATTATTTCTAGTAGTTTTGTGCAAGTTTATTCCATGGACTTGCTTTCTCATGAAGTCCAGCGAGGTCCTGGAGGGCAGGCAGGTGCTGGGTGTGTCTTGTTTCTGTCTGCTGTCGCCCCATTCCCCCCAACCCCCAGCCCCAGGGCCAGTGGTGCACCACCCAGCAGGGTGACTTGACAGGGTTCAGCTCGCCTCAGGAATGATCGGAGCCGGAACTAATTCTGTGGTAGGTTAGGTGAAGAGGAAAGAAAAGAAGCTCAAGAATCTGAAGACATGGAATCTGAGGGGCAGAGGGGTGAATAACCACCCCAGTTCCCAGCAGCTAGGCCTCACCCTGCCTGACTCAAAGCCCTGTTGGTTGCACCACCACAGAAGTAAGTAAATAATTACTACTACGCTGTTATGTCATTCTGAGGTTTGGGCTCCAGGCAGCCCGAAGAGGAGCCATTACCTTGACATTCCATGTGGGGACGGGGGCGTCCTCGTCGTCATAGCAACAGTTCTGTTTCAGGCATTGGCTGGCTCGCTGCGCCACGACATCCCATCGGTAGCCCTCTGCCACATTGTGGGTGGGGTCAGCTGGGTCCAGGATGATGGGCCTGCAACACAGGAAGAGGCTGCCAGGTGCACTCTGGCTTGGAGGCCTGCAGGCAGGACACAGTCTTCTCCAGAATCTTCTATTCACACCTCTGAGCATGTGCTACGTCCAGGGCCCTGGGCTGTCAGTCCAGGAGGGTCTGAAAACATGGCTGGAGAGTAGCAGGCTGGGGATGATTCTGTTTCCAAGAATTCCTCTTGGGGAGAGTTCTCTTAAGTGTTTGCAGAGGATTTGGGGGTATGTGGGGCTGGGACACCAATAGACAGGCTGGAGTGTTAATAGATGCCCCTCCAAGCAGGTGGGCCTCTTGAGGTTAGAGCCTGCTCTGTGACTGGCTTGGCGGGTCTGAGGTTAGACCAGTGGGATTGCTCTGGAAAGTAATAACAGCAACGCCACCAACTACTGATACGTTTTGAGGCACTGCACCCAGTCCTCTGTGATTTCCGTTTTAATCCTGGCAGTTTAAAGAGAGGTACTATTATTCTTGCTGATGTTTCCACTTTACAGATGAGGAAACTGAGGCCTAAACTTCCCCAAGTTCCCATAACCTGCAAATGGCATTTTCACCCGTATCCTCTGCCTCCCTAAAGGAGAGGTTGAACTTCTAGTGTCTCTCTTTGTAAATGTTGTTAAATCTTTGAAAGAGTATTGGCTTGAAGGGGGTCTACTAGCCTCCTTGGGTTGCTTGGCAGGGACCATAGGTGTTGGATGCCCAGTCCATGATTAAGACTTAGGAGGCAGTTGTGACTCTATCTATGTGGCAGAAGGTAACAGCAGGTTATTCGAGGGGAGTGGGCACTTGAGTCTCTGTGCTTTCTGCTCCCAACATCCCTGGTCCTCTGAGATAGTCTTAAACAATCAGGAAGCAGTGCCAGGATGTCCTAGGGCTGGAATCACTGGGCCCAAAGTGACCTGCCCGGTGACCTGACACATGGCCTATGCCCAGTGCTCAGACTGCTTCCTTTGGAGTTTGGACCAAGAATGATGGCAGCCCCTTACCATGTGGGGTGGCGGGGGAGCAGGGCAGGGGTGGAGAGAGAAGCAGAGGCAGGGGGAGGAAAGAGCATGTGAACAAGAAGAGAGAGTGCTCGAGAGGGCGAGTCTATGGGTTTGCTCTTGGTTCCCGTGGTGTTTTCCAGTCTTAGTTTTCTGGGCATTCTTATATTTAATCGGCTTCTTACAAGGCGACTGGGTGTTTCTTTCCTTGGGAAAAAAAACCCAACACTCACATAAGGGAGGCATAAACATTCTTGTGACATTGTTTGCAGGGACCCAGAACTTCTAATATCAGGAGTTATCTCAGCCTGGGTTTCCCCAGGGCGTAGAGCTTGGGGATTTGAGAACAAGTGGTTTATTTGGAAGAAAATGCCAGAAAGTACCAATAAGGGAGTGGGAAAGTGAAAGAGGGAAGGAAGCTGATGAAGGGTAATGTCAGGGTGATTTCCACTGTGGGCAATTGGAGGTCAGTCCCAGTTGGGAGGCTCCGGGAAACAGTGTAATTATGTGACCCGAAGGCAGGGAACTGGGGTATTTGTCTGCCACCGCCCACCATCCACCAGTTATTAGGGGAGGGCTGCTTTCGAGTGGCAAAGGCCCAGCAGGTGTGGGTGGGGCATCTCTCCAGCATCCACTGTAAGCTAGGCACTGTTGGCTCTTTACATCCATTTTTCTCCAACCCTCTCAGTTGTCCCACATCTCAGGTGCTAATTTCTCACGTTTCATGGACGGATGAGGAACAGGGGCTCACAGAGGTGCAGCAGCGGCCGGGCTGGGATTAAACTCAGGTCTCCATGAATCTTTCCACTCTCCCATACTGTTTCTAAAAGGCACTGAAATGGTCTGTGCGCAAGAGGCAGGCATGGGAGGGGAGAAGGAGTAGAGAGGTCAGGCTTAAAGTCCCCGAGTCCCCTGGCCCAGATGCAGTGTCGGTTTTGTCAATGTGAGTTCAGCACAGCTTTCCTGCTCAGTAAAACCCACCCTCAAAACTCTGCTCTGCCTTTCCTTCTTTGTATTTCTCTGTGGGTGCAGAGCCTAGCAGTGGCCCATACCTCTCTCCTTGAAGCTGTTTTCTGACGAAGTCCCTGATGACGGGGCTCTGGAAAGTGTAGAACCTGGTCCAGTAGAGGCATAAAGACTTGTATTCCTGAAGCAGCTTCATCACGGTGGTGAAACCTTCATCCAGCTGGAAATTCCCAGCCTCCCCAGTTCCCACCTCCCAGGCATAGATGGTCAGTAGTTCCAAGGCGTAGAGCGGGGGCAGTGTGGTCCTCGGGGACTTGGCTTTCACATACTGTTGAAAGAGATGGGAAGAGAGCGACCCCCAATTCTATGTAGGGGTGAAACTGGACCAGAAGCTGGAAAACCCACCTTCTCAGCTCTCCCATCTACTGGCTGAGCCATGTCGGTTGAGCACTTTCCCAGTGTGGCCCCTGAATGGGTTTTTCCCACGTTAGCGTTAAGGGGCTGACAGCCCTGTGGGTCTCGGACTGTGCTGGCATAACTCCTGGAATGGAGTTCTGAAGTGTGTGAGCAGGCTGGGCCCCACCCCGCGCCCCCCAGCTTAAGTGTCTCCATTTTAACCTGATCTGGACCCAGGGGATCTATTTCCAAAACGGATTATAACTGTGTTGCTGCTGCTGAGACAGACGTAAGCTTGCCCGGTTTTCAACTCCCAGGTGACTCAACGATGTGGTCTCACCCTTCCCTCGCCATCTCTAGCTCTGTTTCTCTTTCTGATTCTGGATTAAGTCTGATTTTAGTTCTTTTTCTTATTTTAAGAGGGCTACTGATGTCGCTGTTGGTGACAACAATCTGTGAATCTGGTTGCATAGGTAGAGACCATCTGGTGATAGGAATGCAGTCTCTGCTGGGTGGCAGGTGATGGGAGTTTGATCGTGTCTTATGTTTTTCTCCCCTTCTCTTCTAGTCTGCTTATCCTGAGAATTCTGTTATCTCCTGGGAGCCTCACTATTGGGGTGGGTATGGGCGTGTGCGTGTGTGTGCATGTGTGTGTGTGCGCATAGAGTTCTAGAAAATAGTTCTGCAAGATTAGGAGCTGACTGGTGGATTTTATGCTGTATTTATTTTTGAGCCTTAATTAAAGTGGAAAAGCTAAAACTGCTAGTTCTTTTTGTTTTTATGTATATCCATAAAAAAAGCATGTTACAGAAAACGGTCTGACTATAATATAATCTCTTTGTAAGCAGATCTCTTTGTCCTCATGCCACTCTAGGAAATCTGCGGCATGTAATTGGGAATAAGTTCATGGATAAAATCTCATATCTCCCCCAAAGGGTATTGAATCAGAATGTCACCAAACTCTTTTGTTCCACAAGTAGATGACTTCATAAAAGCAGATTGCTTCACCAAAGATCAACAAACAAGTCTCAGTTATCCAGGTTAGTATTCTATTTCTGATGGATATTTGAGGAAAAAGCTTCTTTCTCTCTGCTAAATCTGTTCTTTACTCTCAGTATAAGGCTATATTTGTACAAACTCAGATTAAACACTTTAAACAACATATTATTTAGAATAAAACTTTCAGTAAAAATTCCTACTATGAATAGAGCGCACCCTGGAGGCTTGGGTGTCTGAGCTGGATGGGATGTGGACAATGTAAAACCCAAGGACCTGGGTTCAAGACAGGGATGGGGAGCAAAAATAAAACAAATAAATACTTCTTCCTCCCCTCCCTTTTTCCCTTCCTTCTTTCCTTCCTCTCTTTAAACATATTTTTCCTACTGTAAACCAACGAATCATCATGAAAGTCAAGATAAAATAAATTGGCTTTGCTTACAAACTATTCAGCATGCTGGTTAAATGTTCATAAAGTGTCTTTATGAAGTTCTTCTTATGACTCTATAGTATTTATGCAAGTTCAATAAAAATTTTATCCTCCTCCCTACCAGGATAGAATCAGATAAATCGATTCATGAATAAATCAATAAGAAATGAAATTTATAAATACTTTGTATCCAGGTCAGAAATTTTATTCATTTAGGTGTGATCACCCCACAATTAAGATTCAGATCAACATAAGACACAAAAGGACAAAAAACTACATGTTTCCACTTATATGAGGGACTGAGAACAAGCAAATTCATAGAGGTAGAAAGTACAATAAATGATAGCAGAGACTGGGGAAGGGTTGGAGAGGGAGCTATTGTTTAATGGGTACAAAGTTTCTGTTTGGGATGATGAGAAAGTTCTGGAAATGAATAGTGATGATGGTGACACCACATTGTGAATATATTTAATGTCACCGAATTGTACATATTTATGGCCAAACTCCCAAAACAAGCCAAAAATGTATGTCAAAATTCATTCAAAACACTGGGAAAAGTTCCAACTTGTTCCTAGAATCACACTGAGTTAGTCTTCAAACTATAAAAAATAACATCAATTTGTTGGCTTAAAAAAAAAAAGAATCAAGGATAGTTCTTCATATGTGGAAATGATGCTTATTCCTTCCTGGAAATCAATCAGATGCTGTTGTAAGACTTAAGAAAGTCCACTACCACACACAGAAAAAAGAACCCTTTATTTTTGTCAGGCCATGAGTAAATCGGGACATCTCTGAAACCATTGCTATCCCTACACCCATAGTGGCCTAGTGGTCTAATACATCACGGACACAGTCCACGTACATCCCAAGGCCCTGGGTTCAAGACCCAGGGCCGGGGAGGGGATGGCAAAGATGAAGAACTAAATAAAAATAGTGTTTCTGCCTTCTCTCTCTTCCTGCCTGCCTACTTGCCTTCATTCCTGCCTGCACCTTTCTTAAAACAAAACAAAACAAAACATTTAGACACATAAAACCTAGAGGAAACAAATTGCGTGTTTCTTGGTCCTTGACCCCAGAAGACAAACCAATTAACAACAATAAATACCTCTGAGCGGTAAAGGGACCTTACTAATCCTACAATCAAAAGTGAACTATTAATGTTTTTAGCATCATAGGACTCTTCATTATACCATCTGAGGTTTTGATACCCTGTGTATTGCTCGACACTTCTAATAATAACAAATTAAGTACTCCGAAGCAAAAAACCATTCCCAGAAATCCAGATGTGGTTAAATCCTTGTCTTGGCACAGAGAACTGAACAAAAGTGTGGGATGTACAAGTAAAGCTGATAAATGTGCTTATCACACGTAGGAAACACTTTATAAGCAAGCAATCGACTATGCAACTGAACAAATGGATCATTCTGCTTAATTCTAGTTCTCTAAATCTACAAAACCTTGGGTCATTTCCTGCAAGTGACCACCTTATCAATAAAAGTGACTTTCTGCTTTTAACTTTGACCATGTTAATAACTAGAGACATAACTCACACAACCTTGATTGCTGTGATTGCCATGTGAGAGTAACATCCCCTTTCCCACCATAAACTGTAAACTTGTTAACCTTGGAAATTAATTTTCTAACTTTTCTCTTTATACACTTTTTTCTCTTTTTTAAGAGTCAGTTTTACTAGAATCCAACACTCTTAACTATTTTTTTAATAAGAGCATCTTTTTTTCCCTTCTAGTTTTTGTGCTTGTTTCTGAGTCTTCCTTTCATAAGTTTAGATGACTTTACAACTGAATATTTTGAAATGTGCTTTGTATCATGAAGATATCACCTATGAAATCTAAGAAGCAGCTACCACAGATATATTCATTCAGGATCATGATACTCAGGAACTTGCTCATTTGGGGGCTGAACTGAAACACGGTGGACTTAATTGAATGTTTTCTCATGTTAGCTTTTAGCCAATTGAGATGAATATCTGGGGCACCTAATGACATTGGCATTAACTGTAGCAGGCTGTGACTGGAGCATTATAAGCATTTGTTGAGTGCATATTCCTTGTTTTTCTGCTTCTTTCTCAGTTCCTCCTCCTCCTCTTCCTCCATCTTCTTCATTGTCTGACTTAGAGTTTAGAAGTCTAGCAGTTTCTCCTTCTTCCCTCTGCACCTCCATTTCCCCTTGATTCAGTGTCCTGAAAGCTGTCCCTGCCTGTTCTCCCCACCTCCTCCTCGCTCCCTCCTTCCTGACAGCCCCTCACCTGCAGGTACCAGTGTTTCACCAACCGCAGGAGGCTCTTCAACTTGGTTGGCTGATATTTCACAAAGTTTCTCCGCAGCTCACTGAAGGATGGGGAGAAACGTCCAGGGTGGTCACAGGCCTTAATCAGACTCACATAGACATCAGGGTGTGGCTGAGAGATGGGAACAGAAGGATCTGAAGAGACAGGAAACAAAGGGAAAGAGTGGTCCCTCTTAATTCATTGGCGTTTCTCTCCAGGGAAACCTGAGACCTTTTAATCCAGGAGACTAAAGGTTTGCCTTGTTAGCTTCTCTTGGAGAAGCAAAATTGGGGTATTCACACCCCAGGCCACACAAGGGCCCTTGTCTTCTCTTGATGTCCTCAATAGGTTTCCCTACATGTCTATTTTGGAATCTACCCCTCCTTGGCCTCCTCCTCCTCCTCCTCCTCCCTCCCTTTCTACGATCCAGCTAAGAAAGCTGGGCTCCCAAGCTCATTTGTTGGAGGAGGTGAGGGGACACACACCACTGATGCACCCAGGCTCTCTTTTGCTCACATGAGTTCCCAATTCTGATCCTTCTCCAAACAGCAAATCCCAGCAGCCACTCCAGCTTATAGGAGCTGGCTCAGGAGATGAAACCGCTAATGTGTGGGCTTACAGTTGCTACTGTTTGCATCAAACCCCCAGGATTCTTCTTCTGGTGACAGACTAAAAGCAGCTCTCAGTCAATAGCTGGTGACTGACTCACTGTGTAACCTCCGATGCGCCATTCCTCCCTGCTGGCGCTTCCTGGGACCGCCACCCTCACACCCTCGGCTCAGCCTCTGCACGTGGGAAGCCCCGTGACAAGCCTCATGGACCTAGTCAGTGCTGGGGAAGCAGGGACACGCCTCAGCCGACTCCTTCCTGTCTGTGGGTCTCACCTCCACTCGAATGTCCTTTCCTGCACTCTTTCAGTGGTCCCCCGGTGCACCTGTTCCTTTCCTCTGGACACTCACTACCATTTGCCATCATATATTTAGCCGCTTTGTTTTTTCTCTGTAAATCTGTTTCCTAAGTTGATAGCCAGAATTGGGGTGGTCTCAATGGGGGAACAGAAAGTGTCCCTGGGAAGGCAGGTGTGTGAGTTGGGTGGGCTTCCCCATCCCTTACCCAGGGCCCTGTAGGCAGGCACAACGGTGACGGTGACGGGCTCCGGGGCCTCCCAGGTCTGGATGGTGAAGACGAGAGCCTGGGGGACTTCTTGGACCACCCACAGGGCCTGCAGTTCTTGGCAGCAGGACCAAGCTTTCTTCTTGATCAGGTTCACAATGGCTGGGTGGCAGTGGCCTGCCTCCTCGAAGCTGTGGAAACAGCTCAGGAACACCACCAGCTCCACCTCCCTGGAGTACCTGAGCACTGTGCCATTCCCGAAGGCTCCCTCCTGCAGAACAGAGAGCATCCTCAGCCCCGGGACTGGTGGTCCGGAGACCCCAGGTCTCCTTACACGGACATCTTGGCGTACCCTGGGGAAGGGGTGGGTAGTCCCGATATCCCCTTTTAACAGGCAAAGAAATGAGATGCCAGGAAGATAGAACTCTCACCCAAGGGTCGCATTCTACAGTGACCAAGCCTTAAAGTTTCAAGGAGAAGAGTGGCTATGGTCTGAAGGCAGATTTTGAGGGTAAATACCACTTTCTGCAGTCAAAACTCTTTTCTTTAAAGCACTGTTCTGGTCTCCAGATCACTCCGTTCCATGTGTTTCATTCTCAGGGTTATCAGCGAGGTGGTTGGGAGGGGTGACCTAATTCAGGCACCCCAGAGCGAAGAAAGTTTGGGCAAGAATGTGTAACAATGGTCTTTTTTTTTTTTTTTTTTTTTTAATAAAGGAGAGGTGCAGGCAGAAATGAAAGTGAGTAGGCAGGCAGGAAGAGAGAGAGGAGGAAGAAGCATTTTTATTTGGTTTTTATTTCATTGTTCACACTGGTAGTTCCCCCCAGGCCCAGGACTTGAACCCAGGGGTATGTGGCCTATGCTCCTTTGGAGGCGATTGACATAACCGCTGCTCTACCAGGGTATGTCCCCAATGCTCTGTCAAGGAGCATTTACAGTGCACTAATCATTTAGCCCACATTGTCCCATTTGATGAGGAAGGGATGATGATGATGATGAATATATCATAAGGATGATAATGAAGAGAACACAATCACAGAGGAGAAGACAGAATTTGAGAGCTAAGATGGTAAGTCTAAGGTTACCTAACTGATGAGGAGAGAAGCCAAGAGTTAAACCCTGTCCTGTCTGAGGTTAAAACTTATGGATTTTCTCTTCCATCTCATATGCCTCAGGTTCCAGATGATGGGGTGGAGAAAGCAGAAGGGAAGGGGGCCTGGATCTTCCAAAGTCTTTCCTGACGTCTGACCCTGGAGAGAGAGCTAGAGCACTGGCCCGGGACGGGAGTCTTAATTCTAGCCTCTGCCTCTGCTTGCTGTGTGACCTTGGGGTGTCTCTCACCCTCTCTGTGCCTCTGTGTCCTTAATGTTTCAATGAGGGCTTGGCTGAGACTGTCAGATTCTCCAGGCCATATCTAGCTTTGAGCTTGGATTTCAATCCTCGCTAGGACAAGAGGTGACATGAGGCAGCTGCAGGAAGGTCTGGGGGGATAGTCTCAGTGGGGCAGCCTCTGGGGTAAGCCCTCGCTCCGACTCACTGTGTGGCCATGGGCAAGTCATCCACCTCCCTGAGTTTCCATTAACATTTTTTTTCTGACAACAAGTTAAACACAAAAAAATAGAACGAGGACACAATAAATACTTACATACCCGTCTCAATTCAAAAAGTCTTAAACATACACATTAGCTTCTTCTAAAACCACTTTAAGGTAAATGAGAGACCCTGAGAACTTTAAATATTTTAGCATTTTTATCCAACTAAAGAGAACCACGAAATGATTACACTGAACAAAACCTACAGCAACTCCCTTACATTATCTATCATCCAGGCTATATTCAAAGTTCCCAATTATGCCCAAATTATATTTTATGGATCGTCTATTCACTCCAGAATCTGATTAGAGACTTTGCATTGTGCTTGCTGGTTAGGAATTGCACGTCTCTGAGCCTCCGATTTGCTCATCTGCAAAATGGGAAAAGAACAGCACCCACCTCATGGGTGCATGAATTGGAGAGAAGAGCTGTTCCGAAGCTAGGTCAGTACACCCAGAAAAGTAAACTATTATTCTTGCTTCCTCACCAGATTCATTCTGCTCAAGGCAGCTGGTGGTGGGTGGTTCTGAAATGGCAGGAGTGTGGGCAAGGGATACGAGGCAAGAGGTGCCTGGCATCCTCGGAGTCCAGGCCCCTGTGCTGGGTTTGGCAAGGTCCTGGCCTGGGGACAGAGGGGACCATCTCACCGTGACCACCTTCAGTGTCTGCACCTCTTGGTCCAGCCAGCGGGTCCCCCGGAAGTCCTCCCTCAGGAACTGTTGCACCACCTGCGCGGCCTTCAGCACCTCTGCTTTCTCCTGTGAGCTGGGTTGCAGCCACCAAGTCACAAAGGCGTCCAGCCTGGAGGCGGGGGTCTCATACAGCTCTGAGGTCAGTGCCATCTTTGTCTGCAGAGCTCCACTAATGAGCAGATATATAGCCACTGGCTACCCAGCTCCCGAGTACACCCCTTCTTTAAGGGGGTTCCTCGTTGGCTGACCGCCAACACCCTGTAGGATGAAGGACCAGAGCCAAGGGGAAAGCAGTGGTGATGGGCTGACTGGGGACTGCCCTTCTTGGAGACCCTGGCTTTGACTGGGGCACTGAGGGACACAGTGCTGAGGCTGGAAGGGCTGGGGCCACCTTAACAGACCTGGATGTTAGCCATTCCTCCTCTAGTTGGTTTCGATTCTTGGGCTGCTTATGTAGTTTCTTTTCTATGACGTTTGGAAACTGAAATGGTCTTGAATTTGGTTCTGGACAAATAACACTCTCCACATCCAGAATTGAATCCTTTACGTCCATCCAATCGGTCCACCTTGTCATACATGGCTCAGGAAGGAAAGGGAATGTTAGAGTCCCAGAGAACAGGCTTGAATCCCCATTTTGGCTCTGACCTTGGCAGACTGATGCTTAAGATGGGCTTCACTGTGACTCCCACCCCAGAGGCAGTTGAGCAGATGAAGCAAGAGACCACTGAGTAGAATAAATACCCAGTACATGCAAGTATTCTTCGTTCACGCACAGCTGCAGGCCCCGAGGGGTGGCAGAGCGGGGAAGACAAGAGACTCTGAGAGTCCAATGTGCTAGGTAGAAAAAAGGACGCAAGTACTGGAATTTCACTTCTGTTGAGAATAGGAGAAATCATGCAAATGAACTGTAAAATAAAATGCAAAATAAATTTTGGACTTTGACAGCAAGACTGAGCGTGCGAGGGGGGCAGAGGGTAGAGGGTGAAAGCATGTGGATAAGGGGACTTAGTTGTTGGTTTATTTTCTTCCCTTCCTTTCTTGCCTTTTTGTTGGGCGGGGGGCTGGTTTGTTTTCGTTTAAAAAACGAAAGGCAGAGAAACTGGGTGGAAAGTCAGGCAGAAGAATTTTCGTGATGCTGGTTGACACCTATTTGAGATGAGTCATCAGAGACTGCGGGGTGTGGCCAGGAGGAAGGGGCACCACCTGGGCAAAGGCAGAGAGGTGTGAGCGGTCCTGGTGTGTGCCAGGGGCTGGGTGGTCAGAAACCTTGGTGTGGAGGGTAAGGAGCAGAGAGATGAGTGTTCTGCTGGGGCTGGTGGGCAGGGGTCAGATCTTGTAGGGCTGCTGTATGTTCATTCAACAAATGTTTATTGTTTCCCTCCTATATTCTAGGCCGATGCTGAATATGCAACCGGGAGTTGGCAAACATCCCTGCCTGCAGTGGGCTTATGTTTTGATGTGGACACATAAGTATATTGAGAATAAATAAGGTGGTGATAAGCTGAAAAATAAAGCAAGGACAGATGTTAAGAGGTTAGTGTGTGTGTGTGTGTGTGTGTGTGTGTGTATGCATGTTTAGTGTTTAGATGTTCAGTCTCAAGTAAGGTGGTTAAGGAAGTTCTGAAAAAAAGATATCAGAGCAAAGACATGAAGGAAGCAAGGTGTGTCAGAAGCAAGAGGGTCACTCCTGGCAGAAAGAACAGCAAGTGAAAAGGCCTTGTGGTAGCAGTGAGGGGGAAATGAAAGGGAATGCAGTCTGGTGGTAAAGTGTGAAGGGTAAATGGTGCAGGTCTGGACAACCACTAAGATTTTTGCTTTTATTCTGAGTGAAAAGGGGCATCACTGGGGAGTTTTGAGTTGAGGGAGACGGTCTGACTTCACTCTGACAGGGTCACGCTAACTGCTGGGGGGAGAGTAAACTAAAAGCAGAGGATGGGGGTGAGGTAAGAGGGAAGGGAGGAGCTCAGTTAAGAAGCTACTGCAAATATGGAAAAAAATGGAAACTACCTAAGTGCCCCTTGTCCGAGGAATGGATAAAGAAGCTTGGTCTATAGACATCATGGAAAACTACACAACCTTAGAAGAGATGAAATCCTGTCATTTTCAATAACATGGATGGACCTAGAGGGGGTGATGCTAAGTGAAATAAGTCAAGAGAAGGATGATACATGGCAGATGATCTCACAGGTGGAATGCGAAGAGACAAAGCAAAGGAACAGATGAAACAAAACCAACCCTTGGACACTGTCAACAGAATGTGGTGACCAGTGAGGAATGGGGCAGATGCTAGTGGGAAGGGGTCGTGGGTCCCATGGACAGTGATGAAGAACTCTTGGCAATTTATGGTGGACAGGGTGTATGGACATGTATTTGAGGAATGGGGAACTTGCACATATGGGTTTATTTTATAAGCAAAGTCATCTCAATAAATATTAAAAGAAATAAAAGAAAGCTACTGCAACGGTTCAGGTAAGAGCCGTGACAGCTTGGACCAGGCTGGGTGCAGTGAAGGTGGGGAGCAGTATGATTTCATGAATTTTCTTGTGGAGCATTTCCAACAAACCAAAGTGGAAGAATATAATGAGCCTCCACGTATCATCCTCCAGCTTCCTCGGTGATCACCCTGTCACCGTCTCATTTCAATTACATTCCCATCCACATCTTCCCTCCTGTATTATTTGGAACTAAATCCCAGACCTTGTATCGTGTTCCTGGATATCTTCTGAATACAAAGCAGACCGATCTTGCTAGTGGTAAGAGTATGGTGTGAGGGGACATCAAGGACCACGCCAGTGCTTTTTGGCTCTAGCAGCTGGAAGCATGGAATGAATTTTAACTGAGATGGAGAACCTAGGGAAGGGGTCAGTGTAGGCATGAAGACCAGGAGTTCAGTTTTAGAACTGGACTCTGAGTCCAAGTAAAGTGGGCTCTGGGCTCCAGGGAAGAAGTCCGGACTTGACAGGCACATCTACTAGTTCCAGCACAGAGATGGGGAAAGCTAGGAGACTGAAGGAAGAGAGTGAGAGCAAGAAGACAAAGAAATCCAGGAATGAACCTGGAAGCATTTCTTTGTATTTAGAGGACAGGAAGCTCTAAGTGTCCAGCAAAGAAGATCGCGGAGGAGCAGCCAGGGAGCGGGGGAGACAAATCAGGAGTGTTGCTGTAGAAGCTTCATGAAGATGCTGTTTGGAGAAAGAGGGAGTGACCCATTGGGTCAGAACCAGGTGAATCTGCTCCAAGTTTGTCCTGAGGTCAGTGGCAAACCAGAGGAGTGACAAGTAGGTGAAGTTAGCTTTCTTGAAACATTGGTCTGGCAGCTTCTACGGTGAGGGCGACACAGCACAGCCGTGGTCCTGGTAAGACAAGGGTGGTCGGGACGCAGCTGGAAGCGGTGGAGGCGGAGAGAAGAGGTTGGATTCTGGGCCCATTTTGGAAGAAGGCTAGCTAGGACTTGGTGACGATAGCTTGGAGCTGAGGGAGAAGACAGGGATGGCTCCAGCTCTCCGGTGTGGTTCCTTGAGCGATCAGTAACAAAGAGAGGAGCAGAGAGGAGGCTTGGGGACAGCTAGAGAGTGTCTTTGAATGATGATTTGGAGGTACCCATGGATGATAAGGGGACCAAGCATCTCCTCAGGAGGACACCTTTGGTTTTCCTTAACAGCAGACACTGGTGTGCAGCCTTGGGGCTTCCCAGGGAAACCTGAAACCAGTTCCCACACACGGAGGGCACGGGTAGATGGAAGAGAGAGGCAGCCCATCCCAGAGTGACAAGTAGCAGTTTTAGTAAGAAGGGAACTTACGAGGCTTCTCTTGCCAGATGAGTAGATCACTCTGGCCCTCAAGGCTTCAAAGTTTATAAAGAGGACTTACTGGGTCCAGTCCTTTTATCATCCAGAGGTCTCAATACCACATTACTGACTTAAGGCTACGTCCTTGGGGGCAGCTTCTGGGGTGAGGAGGGCAAGAGAAGACATAATCCAAGGGCAGGGAGGGAGTGAGGAGTCTCTGATTTCCCAGGCCAACCCATGGGTCAGCTGGTACCTTGGGGGAAGGATGACAAATACCCAAATATAAGTGATGGGCAGAAAAGGGGCAATTCAGACACAGGATTGGGTGGCCAAAGAAATGAGGACAAATCCAGAGAGTTTACAGATGTCCACATTGTTCAATGCTCCTGCTCAGTTAAAAAACAGTAGGTCCCAGAATTACCCAGAAGTCACAGGTGACCACACTGGGTAGGTGCAGTCTTGGGGGAGTTTTCAGCAAACCCCTGATTAGAAAAGTAAGTGGGGAATGTAAATAACATTTTGGAAAAAAATCAAATTCTTTATCATAAGCCGTTTCCATTTAAACCTTCAAATCAATATCTCCAAAAGGAAAGCATCACATTTTTGTTACATAAATTCTCAAGGCCCCATAATGCCAAGGGTTGGTGGTGTCCAGTTCTCAGGTAGCCCCACATTATAACAATTTAGAGCTGAGAAGAGGTCACGCCCCTACGTCGACAATAAGGTAAGACCGCAAACATTTGTCATCTGCTTAAGATGCCGGATCATTACTTCAAAGCAATAAAAAAGTTTGTCAAACAATGAACGCCCAGATCTTACATATTAGTTTTTTAAATCTAATTTCGGGAGTCCCCTGGGAGTGAAGCAGCTCCAAGTGATTTGATTGCTAATACAGTGAGTGGCATCTGAACACTGCAAAAGGGACAGGGAGTCAAGAATGGGTGGTTTCACTTTGTCCTGATGTCACCCAGTTGAGCTGTGACAGGAGCCCCTGGACAGGAAGGGTATGGGCTAGGGTTGGGGCTGGAAAAGAGACATAAAGTTGTGCTTTGCTTAGCTTGTGTTCCCTCAAAGCAGAGCATGAGATGAGGGCTCCCATGAGGCTGTTTTTTTTAAGAAGTGATCCCTGCGGGGCCAGGGGTGGGGAATGAGAAGCAGATGTAACTGGCTGTGAGTTCTTTGCCGCTTGGCAATAGAAACTAGCCAGAGGTCAAACAGAGTCTCAGACAAGACCTTAATGGGAGGCCCATGTGGGGAGAGAGCAGAAGGGTGGGTCCTTATGCGGCTGGTCTGCGCAGCTTCTGGTTGAAACTTTTAAACAGTCCTCAGCCCCTTAAAGTTCAGGGGGGTGGTTTTCTGCTGCAGTCATGACTGTGATTGATAGTGGCAGCTGATTGAAAATCAGGGGCTGTAAATATTTTCCAATTCCTTGATCTTTGTTCCAAGAAAGCCTGGGAAAAAAAAAAAAAAGGTGACTACAAAGATTTCTCAAGACCCCCTTCTCCCCTTTTGCCCCGCCTGGTGGTCACAGATTAGGGACTAGAGAGAGGGCTCTAAGAGGGCAGTGCTCAAGGGGGCGCTGTGTGATTCCTGGCCTGAGCTGACTCCCACTGGTTTCTCTAATCGGTGACATGGAGGCGCCAAGTTTCTTTAAGGAGAGGAATGTGGCTGGGAGTGCGGGGGGACAGCCTGAGTAAGACAGAATCTTGTTTCTAGGTTTGTATTCCCTGCAGAGGCACTCGTCTCCCTTTTTGTTTTCCCTTTTAGGGACTTACTTTAATTTCTTACTTAAATCAGGGAAAAGGAACTGCCGGTTACCAGATTCTAAGGGAGCCGGGAAGTAAGCTGATGAGAATAGAGGTACTACTCCTCACTGTGATGGGCAAGTTAATAATTTTCCTAACAAAAGGAGTCTTGTTTTTTGTTTTTGTTTCTGTGGGTATTTGGCGTGACTTTTCTTTTTGGGGAATATTGGCTCCAAGTCTCTTCTTGCTCGGTCCAAGGCTGGACTCTGTGGAGCTGAAGGAGCCGAGTCCTAACCTGTGCTTGAAGCCCAGCATGAAGGGCTTGTCGGGCACTCAGACTAGGAGTGAGGGACCTGCCGGGGCCAGAGAGGATGCCGCTCTTCAGGAATTCCCTGACCTTACCCTGGGATGTGGAAGGAGAGCTGGAGGGGGCAGGGAAGGAGGAGCTAATAGAAGCTGGTAGCTACTCCATTTTTTGAGAGCTGATCGTGTGCCAGGATCTGGGTGAACCACTTCACGTCATATGTGGTGTCGTTCCAGTCCTCGTACAAGACTGCACTGGACTCGTCCATTGATTCAACGCGGATTTCCCGAGCACCGACCAAGTACCAGCCTGTATGCTAGGCTCTGGGGAGAGTGGTGAATAAGACAGATGCCTTCACTCATGCTGAGGTTGCAACCTGGCAACACAGCTGCAAGCACAGCTTTGGGCTAGAGTGACTGCACCTCCTTGCTTATGAGATGTGAGAATGGGCAAGTCAGTTCCACTGTCTGTGCCCCCGAGTCCCACCTGTAAATTGAAGGTAATAACTGTAGCGACATGGCTCCTCGGACACTCCAATGAAATGCTGGATGAAAAGCACTCAGCCCAGGGTCTAGCCTGTAGCTGATGATCATCCAAGGTGAGCTCTTACTCTACTGGGGGAGAAGAATCTCAATTCACACTTGCCAATGAGATGAGCGTGCATAGCAAGGAGTGCAGAGTGGCTAGAAATAGGAGCGCCACTGGTTTTCCTCAATTATTCTATGGAGAGATTGCTCACACACAATAAAGTGCAGGACCTTGAAGTGCCGTGGATACTGGTGCACGTGGCCAGGTCCCCCTTTGGGACTGAGGCACTTTTTTTGCCCCTCTGTTGGGAGGTTTGCTGATGACAGGTCTCAGCTGAGTCCCCGAAGGAGCATTGCCCGAAGACAAAGGGAGTTTGCTTGACCCAAGATGACACCTTCTTCTGTGAGGCTGCTCGCATTCGAAGACTGGCTGGTGGGGCAGGTGGAGCGACAGGCCTGGTCTCTTGCTTCAGGTGGGGACAGCTCTGAAGGGCCATTGCGGCTCCAGAGCAGCCATGGGCTTTCTCAGGTTTCTTGTGATGGCATCACGGTTCAGCTTTCCCCTCTGCTCAGACCTGTTTCCTTCATTGACTTCCCAGGGATTTCTCCTGAGAACTTCTCCCGAATAAACTTCCTGTCCACACACCACCATCTCGGAATCTGTTTCCCTGGGGACCCAACTGAGACGCCTAAATGTATGCCTGGATAAAGTTTTTGCATTGGCATAGACCCCAGACCACCACCTCGAGCAAGGTCATAGAATGTTTCTAGTCCCCTCGCTGTCAATAACCCTGGAAGGTGACTGGGAGACAGCTTTCGCTTCCCTCTTTTACTCCTGTTTCACATTCTGCCCATCAGAAAGCCTTTGGGGTCTTGAATCCCCTTCCACGTCCACCACCCCCCACTGGCCCAAACTGGCACCACCTCTCCCCGGATGACGGCAGCAGGCTTCTAACCCAAGTTTCTACTCTTGCCCTCCCTTCCCAAAAGCCCTTTTACTAATTTTGACCTTGTCAAGTTCTTTCCTCTCTCCTGAGTTCTCAGGTCCAACCTCTTCCAGGTCTACACTTCCCAAGTTGCTTCTTTTGTAGTCCTTATCAAAATATTGTTCTTTTCGAGCAAAAGTCATTTAGTATCCAGGGCGGCTGTGAGGATATGAAACAAATGACATCATGGCAATGGAGACTCTTGGTATAGATGCCATGGAGATGCCCAGAATAATGAATTTACTGGGGAATAGAAAGAGAGAATTTCATTGAGCTGCAGAAGTAGACCTTAGTCAAGGCTCTTGGGGCAGGAGAGATGCTCAACCCATTCTGATTAACTCAATGAGCCAATTTAGGTGGATGAGGAGATACAGGGGAGATTTGATAGGAAAGAGACAGTTCTAACAGCATCCTGAGGCTTCTTTCCCTGAGACTGCATGCGGGTTTCTGATTCTCTCTCTCTTTTTATGTTTGGCTCCCTTCTTGGTGTGGTGAGTGTTCTTATTGCTAAGGTTCGGGTCGAGGTGAGGAGGGGCTCTGGCTTGGGCTGCACGCCCCCTTCTGGTTCTGATGGCATTTCAGCTTTGACCTTCACCCTCATTCATTGTACCAGGAGTTATCTGTATTTGGGTCCGCCTTCTAGAACCCAAAATCTGATTGGCTGGGTGCAACCAGTGGAAGGAGTCTATGTTGGGTCGCTGATCACTTTTGGTCCAGGTAGGTTTGGACAGAGGGGTGATGGTATTGAGTGTGAGCATGGGGACTAGGCTACCACTCCATGACAGGACTTCTGCAGGAAGTGTGTGCATTTTCAAAGAATGACACCTAGCCTAGGAGGCACCTCAAACAATGTAATCTCCAAAATGACATTGAACTGAATGACTTCACAAAGATAACAGTGAAGGATTCAAAGCCATTCATTCACTTACTCAACAAACACATGCTAAGCGTTTGTGCCAGGTGGATGCCATTCCAGAACATGGGGACACAGAAACAGGGCACAATTCTTGTCAAGCATTAGACCAGGGAGATAGATGATCCAATAAAGGGACACCATGAGGGTCCCAAGTGTTTTCACAGAAGTCTGAGCAGGGACTAGGGAAGGGGTAGTGTCAGACAATGACTTGGTCAGCTGGGTGGGGCTGACATCTGTGGTTCTCGAGCTCGAGCTGGATCAGAATTAGCTGGAAGGTCTGCTAAGACGCAGACATCTGAGTTCCGCCACCAGAGTACCCGACTCGGAACTCTGGGATCACTGTGGAGAACTTTCATATCTAGGAAGATCACAGGTGAGGCTGATTCTGCTCATCTGGGGTCCGTATCTTGAGGGTCTATGATGCAGACGTTTGAGGGTTGAAACTTCAAACATGGCACATAGCGGACTCAGAGCCGTGGGTCACGAGCAGGAACAGTGTTCCGGACTCACCAGGCTTTGGGCATTTCTGGTGTGTTCTGAGAGTGGTGAGGAGAGACGAGGGCTGGGCAAGGGCTACGTTGTTGAGGACCCGGAATGCCAGGCCAGGGAACTTAAACATGATTCTGCAGGTAGCGGGAGCCATTGGAGAAGTGTAAGCAGCAGGAGCTCGTGCTCGTATTTCTGCTTCAGAACGAGCGCAGTCATCTGGGGAAAAGGGGGTGGGGTGGGGGGCAGGACCACAGAATCCACATCATGAGTAGCCTCCTCGTGGTTTTCCTGGGGAATAGTGGCCTCTCCTAATTAGCCTGATCATGTCACAGTCTCTCATCTGCAGGTCTGAGAGGCCGTCATTATTCCATAGTCTCTTACCCTGGAACGTAAGTATCTGATCGTCCATGAGAGATTCTCCAGCCGCCTCACTCTTCGCTTTCAAGTCAGTGACACTGTCATCAGGGTCGATGGCATAAGGTCTGCTGTGGCCACTGGAACCCATCACAAAGACCTGATCTCAGGAGGGAAGGTCTCCAGCTCCGGGACGCCCACTTTATGGAAGACCCTGTAAAACGCCAGGGCCTGGAGGCTGCTGAGCAATTGTCATTTCCTTTCCGGCTCCTGGAAGGGGAGACGCAGCTGCTCTCTGGAGCTGTAGGTTCCTCTTGATCCCCATTTTCATCTTCCAGATGAGACAGTAGGGGTTCACTGAGAATTTCCAGGCTTCCTCTCCTGTCGTCTTCACCGTCACCTTGGTGTCCCTTGCTGGCTAGAAGGGAAGGCAGAGCCGGTAAGGATCTCTGGTGGCCGTGGTAGTTTGCTGTCCCCAAATCCTCCCACTTCTGGCTACTGATGATATAATTTACTGTCTATGGAGAGATGTTTAAAAGTCACAGGATCTTCCATCAGCAATGATATCAGCCAACAAGCATAAGCCAGGACTGCCCCAGGCAAAGCCGAATGGTGGGTCGTCCTAGGCTTACAGGTCATTAGGTGGGTCATCCTCTGTCCTCTGACTCACCCCAGGCACATTTTCCAAATGACCATGCCTCCTTTGTGGACCTGTTCTGATCCCCCATCTGTCACATGGCGTAGACATTCGCATCCACTCCACAGGCATGTCGCAGGGCCTGTGATGAAATGATTTGAAGTGTGTGAGGCAGTGGGATGACGTTCACGGATATTCACTGGAATAGATAAAGCCTGAAACATCCTCCAAAGCCCATGGATAGAACACTGGTTTTTCTAGGAGGGGACTTGCATTCATCAGCTGATTGAATGGAAGTTGAAAAGATTGATTAGATCAGGTTCTGACTATCTAGGGCAGGCCTGGTGTGCATCCCTGGCCCCAGCATTATTAGTGCTGCCCATTTCATGCTTAGAAATCACCTGGCTTGGACTTTATCTGGCTCTGCCTTTTAGGTCTGTGTGTACGGATGTGAAATTGTCTTTCTGAAAATGGAACTGAGTTAACGGTATAGCCTAATAATTTAAGTAAAAAAATGTGATAGGATGTGCCACCAGACACAGTCATACGCTTGTGTATCGGTGGCACATTCATACAAAGATGTAAGAAGTTGACAAGTGCCTGGAGGGACAGGGGAACCAAGAAAGGAGGGATTAGGAGGGCGGGGAGACTCATTTTAATTATACACCCTTTTCAACCATTTGATTTGCCCTTTTCTGACTGAATGAGTTACCTCTTCATGAATCATAAAATAATCGTAGTGACAACAACTAGTAATAGTAAAAACAATGAAGATTATGGGGACGGTTCTTGGCAGAAGCTGGAACACTGCTCCATGAATCTTGCCTCCCAGGGGCGCCCCCTGGTCCACTGGCCATTGCAGCCAGTGGGACATCGCTGGGTGGCGGGTCCTTCTGTTGGTTAGTTATCTGACTTGCTTCAGTTGCTGCAGATCTGCCTTTGAGACAGACGGAGAAATTCTTGACAGGATATGAAGTGTGAGACTGGAAACAAGATTTCTCAGGGAGGAGCAGGATGAGGAAATAAGATGTCTCAGTGAGCTTACAGCGGGGTCCTGGCCTTTGAACCCTGGCCTCTGCTGCACCCAGGGTGCTGTGGTTGGCATGGACCTGGGCAGCTGCGGAACGTGGTAGTGGAATCCTATGTTCCTAACTCCTGGCGTTTGGATGCATCTATTACATTTCTTGTTTTAATAGCAAGAAGATGAGCTTTTGACAACTTATAATAGGTCCCGCAGGATGTGTGTACGTGAGTAAATTCTTTGATTCTCTCTCAAAGACTACAGTGCAGAGCAGAAATTGCCTGCTCATTTTACAGATGAAAGAAATGAGGCTCAGACACAGATGAGGGGAAGAATTGTACATCTGTTGGCTGGGATGTCACCACGGGAGATGCTTCCTGTCTGGGGGACTTACAGGCGTGGAGGAGATTCATATGGGGGGTGAAGCACAGTTACAACTGAGTCCTGACTATGGGGGTGCGGTGCTGTACCTGCACATCCAGCCCTCACAGCTGGGTCCATCAGTTCTGCAGCAGGCCTGCGGCAGAAGGTGAGCGGCCTCTTTGGCCATGAGGTCCCATCCCTGTTTCCTTCCCAGGTTCTTGGTGTGGTCAGTTGGGTCCAGGATAACAGGCCTGGGAGAGAGAAAGGGAGTAGATCTCCACCATACTCAGGACACTGGATTTGTCACTCTAGTCTGTGGGTTGTGTGTGCCTCTGGGTAGGGAGACCTCTCTGCAGGCTGAAGCTCTTGGTTCAGGCTTGCAGGTGTCACCTAAGCTGATCTAATCATGAATCTCATTGATTTTGCTGGATTGCTCCCTCTTGTACTGGAAAGTATGAGTCCAGGGTAGACGTCTGGAATGGAGCATCTGAGACAGCATTGGCTTAATTCAAAGGTAAAAATGGGGCAATTCACAGAATGGGACCTTGACCTAGTGAACATCTGGATCACACCATACCTGAAGCTTCTTCTATCTTTGCACTTTTCAGGTACAAAAGCCAATACCTTCCCTTTATTTTTAAAGTTGTTTGAGTTGGGTTTTTTATTTCTGCCAGCTGGAAGTAATGCACCCAATTGACTCACCTAGGTTTCTTCAACTGTTGTTTAACAAATGTTCTGACAACTTCATTTTGGAAATCATAGTACTTGGTCCAATATATGCAGCTATCTTGATAATCTCTGAAGAGTTTCATCACAACTGCGGACCCTTTATCCAGCTCATTTTCATTCGTATCTATTTCCCAGGTGTAGATGGTCGGTGCATATTTTGGGAAGGGCAAGGTTTTTTTTTTTTCATTTATGCTTCAAGTACTGGAGAGGAAGAGAGAAGGGGGTGGGGGGAGAGAGAGAGAGACAGACAGAGAGTGAGAGAGAGAGAGAGGGAGGGAGAGAGAGAGAGAGAGAGAGAGAGAGAGAGAGAGAGAGAGAGAGAGAGAGAGAGAGAGAGAGAGAGAGAGGAGAGAGACAGAGACAGAGAGACAGAGAGAGACAGAGAGAGGGAGAGAGACAGAGACAGAGAGAGGGAGAGACAGAGAGAGGGAGAGAGAGAGAGAGACAGACAGAGAGAGAGAGAGAGACAGAGACAGAGAGAGAGAGACAGAGAGAGAGAGGGAGTTGGGTGAGAGAATATGAGATTGTGACTCTGGGAATTGGAAATTTTTCCAGTCATAGTTCATCAACTTCATTTGACGTCTGGATTACATACCCATCCATGGCGTCTGACCTGGGTCCAACAGCATGGGCTCTGGATGACATTATGTCCTAGGTCACTAAGATAAAGGAGGCAGCTGGGGCCTCTCGTCAACCTTCTGAGCCTTATCGGTGTTATCCAGTTGGAAGGAGGCAATACAGTCCAACGAGTATAGGATCTAATGGAGAAAATGAAAACATACAGACACACTGAAGACACAAATCAGAAGACAGGGAAAGGTAAGAGTAATAATGTGACATTTTCAATTCTTCAAAATGTAATTTAGAAATGTGTTGCCATTTCCATGAGAATCCCAGTGGTGTTTTTAGTGAGGGAAAGTAATTTTAAGATTCATACAGAGAATATGAGAAAATGATGAGAAGGGAAACGCAAGAGGTTGGTGTCTGTCTTCTCTGATGTGTCATATAAAGCAGTCGTGACAACTGGCTTTCAGTGTCAGAATATCAGCAGTCAGGTGTATGGGACAGAGAGTTCAGAAGAAGTCCCTAGCAGGTGTGGGGATTTAATAACAAACAAGGGTGGTGTTTCAGTTTGGTAGAAAAAAAGATGCATAATCCAATAAACAATGCATAATCCAAATGGATGATTATTTGGAAGAAAATAAAATACATATATATATACACACATACAAACTGTGGATAAGATAGTAAATCTATAACCTATAATAAAAATTATGTCTGTATGAATATGTAAATAATATACATTATATAAAACATATTACATATAAGACATTTTTGTGTGTTTTAAAATTTAGAAAACATTATTTCTAATTTTTTTACCATCATTAAGGTCATAATTAAGTGAATGATACCACAATTAAGATCAACAGCTGAAGATATATTGGTAACAAAATTGTAACACATGAGTGATAACAGCAAAGATGTACAATTGATAAGGAGATTTTACAGCGCATAAGGAAAAGGAAAAAGAACAGTGAGGGCACACCAAATATATGCCTAGGTAACTCCCCGAAGTTCAAGTTCAAAGATCAAAAAGCAAATGTAGATTTTAAAGGCTGGACGTCAGAAAATGCTCGCACGGCAGGTCAGCTGTGTGACTCTCATTACGTAAAGAGAGGCAAGAAAGAACAGTCACCAGGAATGCTGTTGGCACTGTCTTGGGGGTGCATGTGATTTCACCTCCTTGAACTTTTTATCATGAGCCTACCGTAATGTTTGAATAACAGGAGATCATAATTATGGAAATTAGTGTTGAATCCGAGCACACGTTCCAGAGTCAGGCACTTTTGTGTTCAAATCTCCATCCGCTGTGAACTTCTGAGCCTGGTTTTCTCATCTCCGGAAGGGGGATGATAGAAAACATCACATGACAGAGCCGCGAGGAAGACCCAGTGAGAAAAAGTGTGTGGAGCACTTGGCACAGACACAGCGCAGAACGGACACTCAACGAGTAGCTCCTGGATTGTCACTGCTGCGGCCGCCGCTAGGATGAGACACGCCTGAGGCCTGGAGCCTGTGCAGCTTCACGTCTGCGCGCATCGGGAACCACGTGCTTGTCCTTGAGGGACATGTCATTGGAACCAGGAAGCTCTAACCAGGACACAAGACCTCAAACGTGAATAGAGTGTAGTTGGAAAAAGCAAGAGCCACAAAAGAATCGCAAAACACTGTCCCATGTCTCTAGTTTACGCATGGTTTCTAGCAGTACTGCCCTCACACAGCAGTCGCTGCGTTATCTCAGGGGGCATCCTAGGACCCCATGCGGAGTCTACCAAACCCTCAGCCTACATACCATGTGTTTTCCTAAACAGACATACCTGTGATAGTGTTTAACTTATAAATTAGTTGCAGTAAGAGATGAACAACGATCACTAACAATAAGACAGAAGCATTACAACGACACTATAATGAAAGTTATGTCAATGTGGTCTCTCAAAATATCTTTCTATAGTTTTCATTTTTTATCTTTGGATCTCAGTTACTGAGAATAACTGAAACTAGGGAAAGTGAAATAGCAAAGACTGGGGTACGACTGTATCATTCAACCTGGTCTCCTATCCTGAGAGTGAGGTTGGTTCCATTTCTTCCTCCTCTTTAAAAAATGTGGTGTGTCCTGGTGGCTCAGGTGCTCAGTCAGTGGCTGGGGTGTGGACCATGTGAAGCCCAAGGATTCACAACCCCAGACTGAACAACCAAAAATAAATAAAACCAATAAATAGAAATGCTTCTCCCTCTGTCTTCTTCCTGCTTTCCCTTCCTTCCTCTCTTTAAAAAAATGCTGATATGCCCTGGTGGCTCAGCTGTTAAGTCTATAACTCTGGCGTAGTCTGCATAAAATATAAGGACACAGGTTCATGACCCAGGGCTGGGGACAATAACGAAAACAAAAGACAGAAAATAAATAGACATGCTTCTCTCTCCTCCTGCCCACTCTTCCTTCCTCCTTCCTTCTCTCCCTTCCTCTTTTTTCTCCTTTCCCTTCTCTCTTAAACAAAAACTGCTGGTGTGCCCTGGTGACTCAGTCATTAAGTCTTTGGCTTCGGCATAGTCCATATAAAGCCCGAGGACCTGAGTTCGAGACCCTAGGGCTGGGGGCGGGGAGACAGCCAACTGAACACCTAATTAACTTACTGTTCTTCCTCCTCTCTCTTTCTGCCTACCTGTCTGCTTGCTTTCATGCCTTCCTGCTTTCTTCCTTTACAAAAAGAAATGCTAGGATGCATCTGCCCTCACTCTTGTCCCGCGCCTCCCAGCCTGCACCTGCACCCTCACCTGCAGGTACCAGCACTTCACCAGCCGCAGGAGGTTCTTCAGCTTAGCGGGGCTGCTCTTCACAAAGTGTCTCTGCAGTACCACGAAGCTTGGCAAGAAGTCTCCAGGGTGTTTGCAGCTGTTGATCAAATTTTCATAGATTTCTAGTGGTGGTTTAGAGTTCAGGCAAATATTTCCTGGGAAAGGAAAAGTGCCTGGTCAGGGAAATCATTCTTTGAGGTGAGGAAGATGCGAAAAGGAGCACCAGGCACAGAGTGATCTGCAATCCTCACTCTGGCATGACTCCCCCTATTTTACAAGGAAATAAATGAAAATCTAGAAAGTTTGGTAGCCCATCACATAGTCAGATCGAAAATAACTCACATTGACCAAAGACTGACCAGATGTTGGTTTTGTCAGGCACTGGGTTAAAATCATGGAATCCTCAAAAAAGTTCCCTGAGTTGATAACATTCGATTGGAATCATATAAAATTGCCATTTTTGTGGGTCAAAACAAACATGGTCAAACACTGTCAATCCCCTATGGTTAAACCTGATATTAGTATCATCCCATTTCACAGCCTGGGACATCGAGTCTTAACGGTGTTACATGACTTGCCCAAGGTGATAACAGTTAGTACGTCTGAGAGCCAACACTTGAAGACAATAACAGCCCAGCTTTTAAAATGATTCCAATCTAGTCCTAACTCCAAAGACCTTTCAAGTGCTTGCTTGACCTGGTGCTTCCCAGAAGAGAATCCCCATCTTGGCCTGGGTAGGAATCTGTTTTCTGGTAGATATCCTCTTTCTCCCTAACAGTGGGACATGGCAACACATGCATTTATGGGGGGACCTAATCTTTAAAGCGTAGTTCCAGTCCCACCTCCTGAAACAGAGCAAACGCCACTCTCTCCCCCATTGCTCTCTACTTGGCCAAACCTCCCCAAAGGCCAGCTTGGTGAGGGGTCCCTGAGCAACTTTTCCGAATTGGAACTTTCCCTATTTTTACCCAGAACATCAAAAGCTGGGAGCACATCCATGCCAATGACTTCACTGCTCTTTCTGGCCTAGGTCTGGAAGGACAGGGAGCAGGGGGACCTGGTCCCCTTTCTGTGCTCATCCAGCGTGAGGTTGTAGGCCAGCTGCCTGTTACAATAAGTCAATTTCTCCATGATAAGTTGATGACGGATTCATGCAGCTGTGCCTGGTCTTGAACGCTGGAGAAGCAGCTCAGGAACAGGATCGAGTCCACATCGGGGGTGTAGTTCAGTGCTGTCCCCTTCCCAGAAGAGCAGCTCTGGGGAGGAATTAATGTTGAACTTCATGGTCCCTGAGGACTGATGCGTTGAAGCTGGGCTTGAAGTTATGTTAGGCTGCATACACAGGTCCTAAAAGAAGCCTTTGGTCTCTGTCAGACACAATGAGCTTTGCCTGGATATCACCACCTCTTTTTACTGATCAGAAAAACTAAGTACATGGTATACAATTCAAAGGGTATTACAACTGCATTCTACCCCAGAGGCAATCATAGTCACCAGCTGTTTGATGCCTGGACCTGTGCTGCCCAAAATAGTGGCCAATGGCCACCTGTGGCTACTTGAATGTAAATGATTGAAATGAAATGAAGTGCCTTTCCTTGCAGTCTTGTCTCTGCAACCACAGCCACTTCTCAGGACAGTCTGATTGACATCAACTAATGTTAGCTGCCTTTCATTCTAGGAAAAAAACGAACAGAATCTGGCTTTTGGTCAAGGCATTTTTGATTTAGAGTGATATATTGAAAGTTGAATTATAGTTAGTACTTTCCCAGGAGGAATCAAGCTATCAATGGGTGTTGAGTCACACAGTCTGAAAGTCCATTTAATGCAGGAAGTCTGCTCCCGGCTTAGAGGAAGTCTTGCCTGATATCACTAAGTAATACAGTGTCGTTTTAGAAGATGACTGTTGGAGATGATCTTTATGACTTTGGGAGTAAAAACAAGAAATGAAAAGTATGTTTGTAGGAAATTGTTTACCAGATTCCACCTGCCTCTCAGAGCTGGGTCCTAAATAATAGTGAAAACAATGATCCTGATGAAGACGATGAAGTAAACGATGCGGGGACAGCACAGCTTGGAATCGATAGGGCAGTATGCGGACGTGTGAGCAGAAAATGACTGGCAAAACTGGAGACTTTGCCTTAGCAACCCAAGTCCAGGACACACCCCTGGAGACTAGCACCTGTTTACTCCAGGTGACCTGGACACTCCAGGAAGGAGGGAAGCTCCTAACCCTCATTATATTCAAGTATCCATTTTGCCTGTGTGAGAGGCAGGCAGGCAGCACAGGTCTCACACACACACACACACACACACACACACACACACACACACACACACTGCAGTCTCTTGATGTAAACTCCCCGGCCCCCCCAGGGCACCTCAACTGTCTATTTCTGCTTTTAATAAACCTGCTGTGATCCTGACCACACGGCTCTCTCCACGAGTTCCATCTGGACAGACCCAGCGTCTCATCAGAGTGTCTCAGCTCACTGCCCCCCGTGCCCCCATCCGTAGGCACCCTCACCCTTCTCATTTGTAGAACCATTTACTGTTTAAAAGCACTTCCCCACATTTTATCTCATTTACCCCTTATAACATATCCGGGTTAAAGAAGAGGAGCTTGAGGCTCATGATGAAATGCACCCCCCAAGGTCACATAGTCCCACAGCGACAAGTGGGGGGCTCCCCCCTGTGCTCACCTTCACCACCTTCAGCACCCTGAGTCCTTGGTCCAGAACCAGCACATCCTGGAAGCCCCATCCTTCAGAAAGCCCCCTTCTCTGCCCCTTCCTGCAGGGCCTGCTTCCAGTGCTGGTGGGGCTGCAGGCTCCAGTCGTGGAGCATCCCGGCTGCCCCCACCGCGGTCTCATACAGGCCGGGGAAGGGCTCCGTTGGGCCCCCAGAGTAAGTCCTCCAGGCCTCCTGCTCAGTAGCCACCTTCTGGCTGGGTCGTCCCCGCTCCCTTGAAGTGTGCAAGTACAAGCTGAGTTTGCTGTGTTGGGCCCCGGGAACTGGTAAGACGGTGCCAAGGGCATCCTGGGCCCTGTCGCCGCCGACTGCATAGATCCAGGGTTCTTGAGCCAGGAGGGACGGTGGGGACTCCATCATCAACTCAGCTGCACAGCTCCCACTCTTGTCGCGGCCGCCCTTGCAGCAGGACCCAGAGCCACACCTGCATCCTACTCCCAGGTGCAGGAACCCAGGCTTTCCAGGTCAGACCACCCGCCACCCCCCAGGGCAGATCCTTTCTATTCGGTGTGATTTTGTTCGGGTGGAATGTGGCTGGTGCCCTGGGCTTCCTGGGTCCCAGAAAGGATTCACCGGTGTCGCCAATAAGCGGCCCACAGGTATGTTGATTCACAGGCGAGAGCAAAGAAACGAGCAGCCACTTCAGAGGAGGGTGCAGCTGTCTGAAGCAGACGGGCATCTGCCCTGATGGGGAGTGGGAGGTCTTCTTAGAGACTGTTTCTCACGACCTTGGTTAAAGCGCAGCTGGTGACAGATGCTGAGTAGTAAACTCCAGACGGAGTTTGGGACACGGCAAGCTGGGTCCCAGTCCTGCACAAGGACCTCGCAGGGTTGTACTGTCCTGAGTTTTCTGCAGCAGTTCTCTGTGGTGGTAGGTTTTGTTGAGGGCATAGCAGGGTGACTCAAAGAGACCAGCGAAGGTCTGTGTGTGAAGACTGCACGCAGGAAACATCTGTGGCCTGGGCGGGGGCCCTGTCCCCCGCCTTCCCGCTTCCTTTCCCCATGCTGGCCTCATCAGTTTGCTAGGCTGCTTTTTAGGGTCTGGGAATGCTCAAAAATTATCCCCATATCAATGAATGGTATCTGTTTTCCCCCAATACTACTATTAGGAAGTCTTACGCTCTGACGAGGGGAATCTGTGTTCGCACTTGCTGGGTAGAGGGCACCATTGTGTTTATGCTTGGAGACTGTCTGGAATCCCATCTGGTGGTTGCTCTGGGGACCACCGGACACCAACTTTGCGGTCTGACTTAGACTTGCACCTTACCAGCGCCGGTGAAATTGCAGCCATGTAACTCCCTTTACCTGACGCTTTATCTGACCGCTGTCATGTGTATTGCATCCCATCCACACGCTTCTGTGAGCCCCCACGCCGCAGTGACACAATTTTTGTTTTCAAGTCTTGGTCCAGAACTTGTTTATCATGAAAACACAAAATCTGCTAGACCCGCGGACTGTGCCAAGTGCCCGTCTGCCTTCTATCCTGGACTGAGGGTTCTCCTTCCAGAAGATGCCCAGCAAGACGGAGGTCTGGTCCAGGTGCTGGGAGAGCTCCTCTGCCCAGCGCCAGGCTGCCCTTTGGAGTAAGTCCTCGCTGCTTCTGCCCAGTGCTGGAAGGGGGCACGCGCCAGCCTTTCTCCAGCAGGCAACAGGACTGCAGAGGGTGAAGGACCCGTGTGGGATAGAAGGACATGTCTTCCTCTCCTTGGGGGCTGAGATCAGGGTTGGGGTCCTTGGCATCATACTGCTCCTCACTCTTCAGATGCTCTTTAGTGGCTTTCTAGGTCCCTCCTGCTCTCTGGGTGTTCAAAAGTTGAAACTGAGTTCGCTGAGATAGAGTTCCTTTTTCTGTTTAAGGGTGTCAAGAAAAATGGCAGGGGAATGGGGCCAGGCGCTGCCTTGGACTGCCCCACAGACTGTTAGCCTGGGCATTTCCCAGAGCGCCCAGGAGCTACCTCCCGCCAGGTCCCGTTTCCTGGGCTGAGAACAGGAGACCCCAACCCCTTCCAGGACCTGGGTGTCTGCCCCTGGGCTCAGGAGGCACCGATCCCTGGCTGACGGGGTGGGGGACTTGGGCTGAGCCTGAGGGTCCCTGAGGTTTGGGATAGATCCGTGTCCTTAATTTTTTAAGAGCAAAGGCAAATATAACCTTTATTTGTTATTTCGCTCCTTTATGATGTACTTAATTCACATTTGCGGTAGAAAACATAGACAATGAAGATGTATAAAATGAACAAAATAAAAACTATCACATAGAAAATCATCTCACAACCAGAGGGCCACACATTGACTCTTGAGTGTCTCCTTCACAGGTTACCTTAAAAGCATGCCCCCCACCTCCCATTACCTCTCACAGGAGTCATTTGTGCAACCTGGTGGAGCAGCAGTTTAGTCCGCTGCCTTCTGCCAGCGCAGTCCACATCCATCCCAAGGACCCCAGTTCCTGTTCTGGGGCCAGGGGAAACAACTAAATAAAATAAACTTCTTCCTCCTCCTCTCTTCCTGCCTGCTTGCCTCTGCTCTCCTTCATTCCTTCATGAACCTTTCCTTTAAAAAATAATTAAATAAAAAAAAGTAATTCGTGGAGCTTCTCTCAACTTCATTTTGAAGCTCAAAGGACTGTTTAGAGAAGAAATGTGGGCCTTGTAGAACTCTATTAATGTGAGTGACTCTATGAAACCAGGGAAACCAGGGGTAAAGAAATTGAACTCAGGCCTACTTTGGTGGCCTATTCATTTAGTACACCTGGGAGAGGTCCCACATACATCTCAAGGCCTGGGGTTCAAGACCCAGGGGCAGGGGAACAGCCAATGTGAACAACTAAGCAAAATAAATTAAGTGCTCCTTCCTCCTCTCTCTTCCTGCCTGCCTGCCTGCTTGCCTTTATTCCTACCTGCATTTTTCCTTTAAAAAAGAAGAAAGAGATTGAACTCAGGTCTAGCATTTATTCCTGGGTAGATGGCCTTACTGTTTTTTTTTGGATTGCGAAACAAGAACCATTTATTTGCTCATGATCCTGCAATTTGGACAGGACTTCTCAGAGATGGTACATCCCTCCGTTACAAGGTTCTGGGGTCTATACAAGGCTTCATTCAACTGGGAGCTTGACTAAGACTACATGTCCCGTGTCTGGCACCTGAACTGGAATACAAGGGTCCGGATGGGCCCCTCTCTCCTAAAGGATGGTCAGATGCTTAAATTGTCGCTCAGGATCCCAGGAGAATGAAAGAGTTCTCAAGGATCGTGAGATGCTCTTATATTCTGCTGATCAAAACAAGCTATAAGTCAAGGTCCAAGAGAAAGAAGATGGACTCCACTTCTTATTAGGAGGAGTGGATGGAAGGAATTGTCAAAAGCTGTATTTTAGACAATCTGCCACACGTGTGTTTGCATTCAAGTACAAAAACTCCGTCGAACTGGTCAGGCTCTGAGAGGTAAGAAGATGGCCTTCCTCTTGCATTGGGTGGGCCTGTTCACCAGTAGTTTCACAACTGTTTTAAAGAGGAGTCCCGGAAATGGCCGTGGGTGTCACGTTGCCACCCACAAGATTAACCAAAGAAGTGTCGTCACGCCACGGGCACGCCTCCCTGGGGTTTGTCCAGAACATCAGACTTCAAAAAAGCCCATTTCTTATTCCATTTGTGTGGTAGGAAAGATTCTGCACAGTGGAAAGCTGACTTAGAGAAATCAAAAATCACCTTGGAGATGAGAAAAATATTGATGTTGAAGAAGCCTCTAGAGAACAGAATTAAAAAAAAAAGTTTTCTAGACGTGAAAGTAGAAAACATGAACACTTGCCTATCACCTGTGCAGCATCTGGTTGAGTCTAAACTAGCACATGAAATATAGTCTGTATTTTATTTTTCAACTGTTTCAGTGTCAAGACACCCTAACATTCCCAGTCTCTCAGGGACAACATTTTTTATCGCTGCACTGGAAAAACTGACTTAGATTTGGAGTCAGCTTTTCTGTGGGTATATGTCATGTATATTCAGATTAAAATACGGAGTGCTCGGTACATGCTCTCTGATAATCTACTTCCAAACTCAACGGTATTTGAGCTATACTAGCATATATATGTACACACTACATCAGAATTTTCGCGAACTGTATAGCATAGCGTTGTTTACACTAAAAATCACTGAAGGCTTATCTTGTTTCTTTCATCTTGTGTGTGCATGTGTAGGTGCCATCACACCTCCCTGTGTGTCACTGATGTCTCTACTTCCCCTCTAGGCTGGGAGCTCTGTCTGTCTCAGGCATCAGTGTAGCCCCCGGGCCTGCTGCAAGGCCTGGCATGCAGAGGGGCTCCTGAAATGTTTGTTGAATGCATACGTGTGAGTGAGGAAACTGGAGAAAAAAAGCAGCCCCGGACTTCCAGAAACAGATCTGAGGCCAAGAGGCCACATTTTTCTCCTGCTGGACAGAGACAACCTCCCACAACATCAGTAAGGTCACTCTTGGACCATGAAAAAATGTGGGATTAAGAAAAGCTCCTTGTGCACCTGACAAAATACCAAACATGCCTTTCTTTGTGGAGGCGTGAGTGATGCTGTTTGTTCCCAATTATGTGATGCTGGCTCACTAGCGTTAGCCTTCTCTGTAGGTAAAATGGAGTGGGCGCCCACTCGTGGAGCTGCCCTCCCTTTCTGACAGTGTCCAGTGCCCAGCGAATGGCTGCTTACTGACTCCCATCCTAAAGTTACCCAACACAAGCCCAGCCTCTGCCATAGATCTGATGCCCTTTTAATCTGATCCCTATACTTCCCCAGGAAGCAATGAGTCATCAATCTACTGGATCGAATGCCACTAGTGTCTTCCTGAAGGGCACTGAAAGGCCTCTTTGAAGCTCAGCCCTGCCCATCTCTTGTTATATCATGATGATGATGATGATGGTGATGATGGTGGCATTGGTGATAATGAGGTGATGACAGCCACAATGAGGGACATGTCGGCAAGGCTTACTTTGTGCCAGGCTCTGTGCTAAATTACTCACAGCTCAGAATTTTTTGCAAATGGGAAACCAATACTGCAGAGGATTAACCGTCGGTCCCAGGTCACTCAGCTTGTATGTTGTTGGAGCAGGGATGTGATCCCAGGTGGCCTGACTTGAGTCTGTGCTCTGAGCTGGGGCCCAAGCAGGCTCTGAGGCCTGCACAGAACTGGCTCCTGATCTGCCTCCATCCTTGCAGTTCTTAGTGGTGGGAGTGCGGTGGAGAGGCGGAGAAAGTACAGGAAAGCGCCACCTCAAGTCTGCGGCGGGGTGCTACCTGTCCTTGGGGCAGTGGCCTTCATCATTTGGAGCATGGTTAACAGAGCCAGGATGTATCCCTGACCTCCCTGGACCCACTGTCACCCCTTTCCCAGGGAATAGAACTTGGGATTTGTGGACACTAGCCTGTGAAGCAAAGTTGGACATAAGTGTGCACATTCAGTGACCAACAGGGGCATCTAGGATGCTGGGAAGGTGGTTGAGAAAGACAGGAGAACAAGAAGAGAGGGAAGCAGAGATGGGAGAGTGCTGCAGGGGTGAGGCGGGGAGAGACGCTGTCTACACACAGAGAGAAAGACAGATGCCCACAGAGACACACACACGTGCTCACACATGCACACATGCAAACACATACACACAGAGAAACACAATATATACACATGGAAAGATACATGCACATAGAGAAAAACAAACACACACCCAGAGAAACACATACATATTCACACATACACACAGGAGAACCCACAGAAGCACAGACAAGCACACGCCCACCCACACAGCCTGACTGGGGTGGGAGGAAAGGGGGTTCCCAGTTGCCAGGTTTCACCAGGTGTACTACAGTCAGCCCCTTTTTTTCATATTCGTCTGGGAGGGTCTCTGCTCCTGCCTGGCAGAGTGGCTGGCATCCGCTGTTGCCTTGCGTCCGGAGGCGGCACAGACTTCGGGGGACCAGGGCCTGGGACCAACTCCTTTATCAGCCCAGAGTGCAGTCCACACCAGGGCGCAAAGGGGAACTACAAGCCTGGGTTACTCTTGAGACTCAGAAGAAGCTGTCAGGGGCTCAGGGCATGGATGACGTGTCCTGGGGATGTGATCCCTTAGCCTTTGGGCTTGGTTGGCTGCTGAACGCTGTCCCCCAAGGCAGTGAATTGTTTTGTTTTGTGTTTTTAAGATAGATAGGCTCACGGAGATTTGTGAAGGGCTAACCCTGGAGCCAAGTTCACGTCCTGGCTGCCTCCTGGCAGTGTGGTCCTGGGCGAGCTGCCCTGCCTCTCTGAGCCTCAGTCTTCCCAGGAGACGGGTAATCCCCGCTGGCCAGGGCTGTGGCGATGGAGACACGTGACTGGGCCTGCTGCGCTCTTGGCAATAGTGGGTACTCAATATATATCACGTCCCTGCTCCTGGGCCCTTGGGGATGACTTATATGAGTACACTTTGTACGCGACAGCTGTAGAAAAAATACTTTCCATGGACAAGGAGAATTATATTTGCTTACCTATAATTTAATAAAGCCATATGAACATAACTCACACCTGGCACCAATATTTGCACATTTTTATGTCCTTAAAATGTACTGGAAGTGATAAATATAACCAAGGAACTTCTATTAACATGTTTAGAAAAAGTGGGCTCATGGACGAAGTGGAGGTGCAGGGGCGCCCCCCGTGGGCAGCACGCCCTGGGCGTCTGTGCGTCCTGCTCTCACAACTTCTCCAGCTCCGGGCAGCCGGGATTCTCCGCTGCAGGCGAGGTCACCGAGAGGACTGCTTCGCTGTGACTTCTTTTGGCAGGAGCAGGAGGGGTCAGGGAGGAGGCTGTGGACGGATGGGGGACTGCAGCAGTGGATGTCGGGGGGAGGGGACTGCGTGGGGTCCGTCCCTGCCCAGCAGAGCCAGCACAGCAGAGGCCAAGGGCCTGCGTCAGACGTCCCAGGGCCCAGGGGATGTGGCACCGGCTGTGCTGGACGCCTGGCTGCACTGGCATGGAGCCCTCCACCGCCCTGGCACCCGAGTGCTGGGGCGTGGGGGGGCAGCAGCAGAGCCCGGAGGGGACGCAGGGCCGGTGCAGCAGGACAGGAGAGATGTGCCCCTGAGCCCCCAGGACCCGAGTCCCAGCCCCGTGAGCCCTGGGGAAGGAGGGGCGTCCCTTCCTTTGCCCCTGGGCTCGGCTCCTGGGGGCCCAGGGTCTGCGAGGAGACCCCATCTCATCTTCCCTGACCAGGGACACCACCACGTGCAGGTCACCCAGTGGGCTTCTCTGTCAACTTTGTCAGCCTTTAAAATGTCCTTTTCCACAGGTCCTGGTGACACTGTGACTTCCCTTCTTCTCCACTAGATGCCGCCCTCCTCCCACCTAGTCCCTGTGTGCAGGGACAGAGGCGATGGGTCAGTCCTCCTCCTTTCTCCGGGGTGGACAGAGACCCCCGTGGTCAGTGGGGCCTCTGACGTTGCAGGACCACGTAAACTGACTGTGATTCCTGTGAACCGGGCGTGCCAGGCTCTGCTCACCGACTCACTCCAGCCCACAGGCCCTGTGATGTGAGATCCCACCCACACTGGAGGAAATGGAATTTCCAGCACGCCGCTGGCCGAGCGGGAGCTACACAGCTCACACGAAGCAGACAGGCTGTGTTTGGAAGTTTTGTGCAAGTGGGGGGCGAGAGATACTGGCCTGCGGCCTTGCAGGTGCTGTTGACTGAGTCCCCGCCTGGGCTGGCCCTGGGCGAGGCACCAGAGGACCAGGATGAAGAGAGCAGGCCCATTCTGTGGGAGATTTGTCCTGGGAACCTGAGGCTGTGCCCACGTGTCCCACGTGTCACAGAGTGTGGCGCACAGTAGGGCCTCGGTTCATGCCGAATGAATGAACACGCTGCTGCCAGCTCTCCAGCACGCACTGCAGTCTTGGGACATTTCTCAGTTAGGCCAGTCGCCTCTGAAAGAGCACAGTCCATTCTCAGCCCAAGGACCCCTGTTTGTGTTCTGGGTCTGATTTAAGGTGAACAACTAAATAAACAACTAAATAAAAATAAATAAAAAGCTTCTTCCTCTCTCTTCCTGCCTGCCTGCCTACTCACCTTCATTTCTGCCTGCAGCTTTCCTTTGGAAAAAAAAAAAAAGACAGATGAGTGTGGGCCATCCTGCACTGTCTGACGTGTAAGCCTCAGTCCAGAGAGCATCTCAAGGGCCGGCAACACCCATCGCAAGGTCCTGCACAAAACGTCAGAAGCCTCTTCCTTTCCTCTTGCTAATAGTAACCATACAAGATTCAGCATTCACAGAGCACACATGCACAGAGCACCTGGGAGACACTCGGGGTGGTGGGGTGACGGAGATTGTCTTTGGACGAGGGGTGACGAGGGGGCAAGATGAGCTGGTGACTGACCACAGGAAACTAGTCACCTTTCACAGGGGCCGAAACACCGCGATCGTGGACCACGGTAAGAAAACATGCTGTGGCAACACATACTGGGCCAACAGAGAACATCTGGTGCCCTGGTGGCTTAATGGTGACATCCGCCAGACACGATCCACGTCCCTCCCAAGGACCCCGTTTCACCACCTATGGGTCCAGGGAACATCCAAGAGGAACAACTAGGTAAAATAAATGAAGTGCTTCCTCCTCTCTTTTCCTGCCTGCCGGCAAGCCTTCATTCCTGCCCACACCTTTCCTTACAATAAATGCTTATTTATTTAACATTAGAGAAGAAACCCAAATGAACCACTGATTTAAGAGATCACGCATCACTGATGTTACAAAATGCAGAAAAGAGCATTTTAAAGGAACTTAACTGAGACTTCCTTCTTGATTTATTTATTTTTGCCTGCGTAGGTCATGTCTACCTATGACAACTGTTTTATAAGAGTTGCTCTAAGAATAAGCAGATATAAAAATATAGTTTTAAAGGAAAGGTGCAGGCAGGAAGAGAGGGGCAGAAGAAGCACTTTATTTTTATTTAGTTGTTCACATAGGTTGCTTCCCTTTCTCCTGGCCTCAGGTCTTGAACTCGGGACCTTGGGATGCATGTGGGTCTATTCCCAGGGTGTATTAGACCAATAGGCCACCAGGCCATGTGCCGAATAGGCATATATTACAGTTATTTCTCCATTATAGAAAATAGAAATCTGTTCTCTCTTAACCATATTTTAGAAAAAAATCAGTGTCACATGTAATTCATGGTGATATAATGTAAATTTGGGGATTGTCAAATTCGGGCATAATATTCTCAAGATCCTTACATAGGTATGTAGTGATATGTCTGGGGATTTTGAGTGTTTCATGTGAGTGTGAAGTGGCTAAACTTAAATACGCTTAGAAGTAATGTCATTCTTTAGTCGACTTGTTGTTAATACAAAATTGTAGAGTGTTACGCTTCCCTTGTTTCCCGTTGGATTGGCCAGAACTTTGTACATACCTGCAGTGTGGAGATAAGATTTACTTCTCATTCACTTCATTCAAGCAACTCAAGAACCTCATTTCTGATTCTGTGTGAAACGTACCCCTCCTTCTTCATGAATTTCTGCTTTTGGTGTGATAGGGAATACGGGGTCTAGTTGTCATTGTTTGGTGCATAATCAAATACGGTTGAATGCAGAGAACTTCCATTTAAGCATGGCCTCGGTGAGATAGAAATCGTCCTCTTGGGGATTTCTGCATCTTCTGATGGGAACAGGGCTGGTGTCTCTGGGGCCACTCACGTCAAAGCTCCTTTCTCCCCCATTTTCCGCATATTTTAGGTGCTGGGTACCACCTGGATGTGCTCATGTCACTGGGTCTGCAACTTGCTTCCATGGCACTGGAGTTAGAGCAGTATCTCTGGAAGCCACTCCTGTCCCAGATGACAAGCAATAACTTACCTACACACAGAAGAGCTGTTAATCACATCACCATTGCCCATAAAACACCACGACCGACATCCCTCACCTGGCTCCCTCTTAGCCTCACATCACAGGGAGAAGGAAGCCAGCAGGGAGGTCGGAGCAGAGAGGAGGAGGATTGCAGCTAAACTGTCTTACTCTTGGAAAAGAAAACTCCCAACAAATATGAGCGTACTTTCCAAAAAATGATGCTGGGTCAATTGCCCAAAGGGAAATTTTTAATCTGATTTTAAAATTATATCCCCAAATCAGTTCCAGACATGCCCTGGAGGAGTAATGGTTTGGTTAAGTACCTCCAGCTGCAGAGCAGTCCACATACAGAGCAGTCACACCCCGGGCCGAGGAGAATCACCAAGATGCATATCTAGATAAAAATAAAATGCTTCTTCCACATCTCCCTGCCTGCCTGCCTATTTTCCTTCACTCCTACCTGCATCTTTCCTTTAAAAATATCAGTTCCAGACTCGAATTCACTATCGGTGGGAATGTAAAGTGGTGCAACCATTCTGGAAAGCAGTATGGAGAATCCTCAAAGAACTGAGAATGGAAATTCCACAAGACCCAGTTATTCCCCTGCTGGGCATTTACCCCAAAGACACAGAAACACTTATCCAAAGGAATATATGCACCCCATGTTCATCGCAGCACAATTCACAATAGCTAAGAGCTGGAAGCTGCCTACACGCCTATCAACACGGGTGGATAAGAAGATGTGGTGCATACACACTACGGAATAGTACGCAGCCATCAAAGGGGAGAGATCCTGCCATTTGCAACGACATGGATGAACTTGGAGAGAATTATGCTTAGTGAGATAAGCCAGAAGGAGGACAGACATTGTATGATAGCACTGATATGATGTGTAAAGAGAAAATAAATAAACGTCATAAATTAAACAACACTAAAAATGGGGTGTGGGGAAAGAGGGAGAGAGAGAGAGAGAGACTACTCCAAACGACTATGGACTTTTAGAGATGAGAGGCAAAAAGGCAAATCAGGGGGACCAAAGTGACAGGGGAGGGGTGGGGGAATGGGATGAAGTGAATAACTGTAAACAAAGGGAGGGAAAAAAGGGGGGAATATCAGTAAATCTGCTATGCTATTTGTAAATGTAAAAATGCCACCATGTAGACCTCAAAACAAGTCATTGTCGACATGCAGTATCCCTTCAATAATATTAAAAATAAAATCACATTAAAAAATCAGTTCCAGGTTTACTATGGATCTAATCATGCATAGTAGAACAATAGTCTTTTAGAATAAAGCAAAGGAGAACATTTTCATGACTTAGAGGGTAGACAAAAAGTAGACAAATGATACAATGGTGCTACGTAGGTAGGACGCATACTTACTGCTTTATTTTTTACTTTCAGTTAATTTTGCTGAAGGAGTACTGCATCACCACATGACACAGGTGTGCGTTGTTCATCCTTGTAAATCGACACCTGTATGTGCTACATGAAGTCACCACCACCATTTTAGTTTCCCTTCACTGTGCAGCTGAAGAGCTTCTGCTCGTCCGTAGACACCAGGAGGAGTTTGAAATGATATGTCCTAGACTGGAAAGGACTGTGTAATCTACATGTTCAGTGAAGGGTTTGTAACCATCCAAAGCCAGTGTACCAAATACCCAAGACAAGACAAAACAAACAAACCAAAACCCAAAAGAAAATGGGCCAAAGATGTGACTAGACACTTGAAGAGATCTATCGCCAAAACGCAAGTGAAAAACTTGAAGACATCCGTGCTGAAACAAATGGAAATGTGTTCAGCCTCATCAGTCTTCAGTAAGTAACCAGAGAACTCAAGAGAGTTATGACCACATGTCCAGAAGAATGTTTAAAGGCGAATTGGCATTATCTAGTGTTACTTGAGGACATGGAGGCTTTGGAGCTCCATTCCAGGCTGATGGCTGATGGCTAAGTTGAAACAACACTCTGGAAAAGGAGGCGTTAATATCTCTTAAAACCGAGCACATTCATACCCCGGGACGCTGCAGCTTCTGTACAGTCCTAGCACAGACGAGCACTGCTGTTCACATGCACACAAGAAGTGGAACATTCACCATTCCTAAGAACCCCAGACATGAGTCTCTAAGTGCCCATCGACCACCAGTAGTGGCCTGGATGAAGAGTGGTTAGCTGCACAGTGGCGAATGAATGGCATTGAGAGGGAGCCAATGTCTGCCGTGAGCAGCACCGTGGTAGAACCTCACACACGCTGTGGAGGAATTCAGACTCGAGAGTGCTGACTGTGTGCCAGATACTGAGCTAAGAAAATGCCACATTTTCTCATTCAACCCTCATGATAAGAACCAAGATTCTATAATGATCCCATTTTACAGATGAGAAGACTGAGGTTCCAAGAGTTTAGGAAGCTTGACTACTAAATTCACAGCTCATACAGAGAATGGTATACCCCAGGGCAGGTGAGACTCGTCATCACCAAATGATGAAACAGCATCAGTCCTTCCTGATGAACTGAGGTCCTCAGCCTGGGCTGGAGGACATTCTCAGTCTCTAGGCTGTCCCTCCCTCTCTTTAACATGGGAGGAGCGATTCCACACCCCCAGGGTTCAGAGCAAAGGTCGGATTATCTGTGTGAAAGGGCACATTTCTTTTTGGCCAAAGAACAGTATTATTTCTATGAATTGGAGAGAGAATTCAGTTCTCTGTGAATCATTCTCTGAGAACGCTTTCTAGCATCCAGGAAGTCAAACTTGGACGTGGCGTGATTTGATATCTAATGCAAGGGATCTTGTTCAAAATGAACAGGTGTGCCCACGGTGCAGTTTTGTACCTGAGTGACATTAAGACCCAAAGGCGAGGTGGTTTTCAGAGGAAGAGTTCAGGGCTAAGATCTCCCCTTCTTCCTTCAGATTCCTGTCCTTTGGTTCCCACCAATTGCTCGTCCAACACTTCAACAGACAAAGGAAATGACCCAGGGATGGAAAGCACAGATATCATTCTAAAAATTTTAATCATTTAATCATATTAAAACATAAGCAATACTGATGACAGTCATAGATTTAATTTAACCTACTATACTCCAAATGCTATTATGGCAATTTGCAATCACTCTAGAAATTAGCGAGGAGATATTTCACCTTCCTTTTTCTTAGGACAGCTTCAAGCACTATTTACAAGACAGCTCATCTCCGTCTAGACTTCAACTGCTTTCCAGCCACAGGCGGCGGATGGCACCTGGGCAGCTCGGTTCTTCATCCGTCTATTCCATGCAAATGTCTATTCGAGTTTCCTTGACCTAGAGGTAACATTCATTGACTGCTTGGTGTTTGCCAGGCGTGGTGCACAGAACTTTTCTCATCACGTGAGGTAGGTAGTGTGGTTTTCCCTGTGCTACCTTTGAGAAAACCAAGACACAGAAAGGCTAAGTAACAAATTCAAGGTCATGAGACCGGCAACGAACAGAAGCAAAACTTGAACCCAGCAGTCTGACATTCCAGCACAAACCTGTGCCCCGAGGACCGACAAGTAATTTTAAGGAAATAAAAGTACATTTTCTTGCAATAGAATACTTTCATATGCAGGATTTCTTGAAAAGCGTCATATAAATGTCAATCAAAATAGTTGCCTAACTCAAACATCTTCTTCCCAGTTTACAGAAAAGTCAGTTGACAGCAAAGCATCTTGCTCCTAAGACTGCTTATCCCAGACACAGCAGAGCCTGAAGTTTAATAAATGTGACAGGGCGCAATAAAACAGAATCTCGAGTTCAGCTCCCTGCTGTTGCTTGACACATTTTAATAACATGCTAAGCAGAGCAAGGTCATTCCCGATCAACACAACAGACCTGGTCCAGAAGTTTGGGTGACAATCGTCCCTGTTTCCCTGGGACAGAGAAGTTTCTCTGGACTTGGGGATTGAGGTCCCAGGTAAACCAGACAGCAGGTGGCTCTCCCTACCTGAATGGTACAGGTTAGTGATACCTTTGCTAAAAGAATGGCCTATAAGTATCAAATAAATTGACCCTTGTTTCAAGCCTGCATCTGGTCGGCGTGATCGTCTGGTTGGCACCACCCGCTGGGCTCCACATCTGTCTCTGCCCGCCCACTGCACACGGACACCCCTTGGCCTCTTACCTACACTAGCGCCGAGGGGATTATTATTATTATTTTTTTGCCTCCCGGCCCTGGGTCTTGAACCCAGGCCCCCAGCTTTCATAGCCTGCACCTTGTCTCCCATGGGATTTTCAATCATGAAACTATGTCAAGACGCTCCTCCAGTGCTAGGGGCTGGAAATCCATTTCCCAGTCCATTGGATGGACCAGTCACATCTACAAGAGCCAACATTTGAATGAAGAGTCAAATTATTCAAGGCCCTCGCCTGAGGGTGGTTACTTGAAATGCAAGAGTCAGTTCCTACCTGAATGTCAGGTCTAATGCTCCGGGGAAAAGAAACAGCCCCCAGGGAATCCCCATAAGACAGGACTTGACCTCTGTCTGCAATTTACTGAACTGCATGCCCTGTCCTCTCCACTTGCACTGCTCCATCTTCATCGACTTCATTGACCTCAGACTCAGGCCGCGGGGCCTTTGCCTGGGCTCTTCCATCGGCCTGGAGAACTCTTCCGGGCCCTGTCCTCCCAAGTGAGGCCTGTTCTTGCTTTAGATCTTGGCTCCTACGAGTCTTCTGAGGGGAAGCTTTCCCTCATGATACACACAGCACCCCACACAGCACCCCCGTCCTCCCTTTCATAGCTACACACTCGTGTGTATTTCATTCGGTCTCATCTCCTCCACAAGCTGCAAGCATCCTGAAGGTAAGACGAGGTCTCTTTCACTTGACATTAGAGTCCCAGCCTTACACCAGGCCTTGGATAAAGTAGGTGCTCAGCAAGCATTTTTTAACTGGCATAAATGATGTGTAGTAAGTGTTTAATAAACTTGAGACCTTTTTTTGAATGGAGCAGAATATTTCTATGCTTAGAAATTTACCAATATAATTTTTAAAAAAAGAACAGGTGCAGACAGGAATGAAGGTGAATAGACAGACAGGCAGGAAGAGAGGAGGGAGAAGCACTTTATTTATTTTACTTAGTTATTCATCTTGGTTGCTCCCCCGGCCTTGGGTAGCAAACCTGGGACCTTGGGATGTGGACTGTGTTCAGTGGACTTAACCATTAAGCCACCAGGGCGTGCACAATCTCATTCTTATGGGATATGTGGGAGCTCCTTCCTCCTAGCTCAGCATAATAACTTGGTCTTCAGGAGACACGGTCCTAGATCTTGGAATGTGGGGTTTGGAGAGCAGGGATGGGAGAAGACACAGGACAGCATTAAACAAAAAGTTTTGGTTATTAGGGATACGAAAAGTCAGCAGACACACGGACTGTGCTACGGTCTTATAAAAGGAGGGCCATTGTAACTCCTAAGGAGCAGCAAGGGTGTAGCTTTAGGAAAAAACTGTATCCCTTCTAGGTGGGGACAATTGGTGTCCTTATGCTGACATCTTCAGCACAGAAAAATGCTGCTGGTGCTGTGGATTTAAACCTTGGTTCTACTCTTTCCAGCTGTGTGACCTTGGGTAAGTGCCTTCACCTCTCTGTGACTTTCTTTTTTGGAAATGACTGAACCTGTTCAAAGCCCTCAGCACACTCGGTCAGTCTAGCACCTCCCGTGACTTGGTTTTCAAGTCGCTCACAAGGGACAGCAGCGCCACCCAGTGGTCTTTTGCTGGTGTACAGAGCGGCGGCTTCCGAGGAGCCTTGAGGAGACATCCACTGGCCTAACCGTGTGTTGGCCAGGCTGGAGCAGCAGCGTGGAGAAAGGTCATGCATATTCATAAACTCATTTAAAACTCAGGCCTGTCCTTCACCCTGCGAATGAAGTTTGTTCCTTGGAAGCTACTGTCCCAGCTGCCAGCCCTTGAAGAGGAGAGAAAATGAAACCTCCCTCCCTGGCATCCCCCAACCACTATCATTTGGGGGTGGCAGAGCCGTCCCTTCCCAGTGACTGACAGGACAGTGGGACTCTGGGCAGGGGCAGAGCCACAGCCTGTCTGCCTAAACGCCTGTGAGGCTGGGAGAAGGAAAACGAAGAGCACACTGAGGCAGGAGCCTTTTGGTGATGAGCTCAGAACAGATGGATACAAGGGTCCTGACCTCTGAAACCATGAGCCATTGGAAGCAGGTCTTTGTCCTCGGAAGAGCCATCGAGGTGGAGCGTGTGAGACCTGCAAGCAGACTCGAGCACTCTCTCCCTGTATGTTCCTTCCCCAACTGAGCGGTTGGCGGTGACTTTCCTCCCTGCCTCTGCTAACAGGCTTTCATTTAGCGTGTGAGCCTGGAAAGGGCCTTGATAAAGGGCAAAGCAGGCTGACTCTGGGGAGAGGAAGGCTCGCATTTGAATTCTGATTCTGACAGTCGCTGACCAAGTGACCTCGGACGAGTCGTTGCCGCCGGGATCCTGTCTGTGCATCTGTACGCTGGGTGGGGATGGTGAGACCACATCCCTCAGGGGTCTGATGTGAGACTTGAGCATGCTCGTCTGTCCCACAGTCTCAGATGCCTGCAGGGCTCAGTAAGCTCACACATCAGAGAAGTGGGCCAGGTGCTGGGCAGCAGGGAGTGGTGGGGACTGTGGCACAACCATGTGACGCGGTGGCTGCTGCTCAGTGTCTCTGGTCCAAGCCACCCCGGCATCTGAACTGGGGCATTACAGTCAGGCTCAGAGTCCTGGAACTGGTTTTGCTCCGGTGTGCGTGGACTTTGACACTGTCGCACTAGGCTAACGTGCGAGCATTGATGTGATTAGCAGTGAAGTATTGGAAGAACGAAATGCAGGTCCAGTGCTGCTGTTTCTCCCCAAAGTTCAAGAGAATCAAGAAATCAGCTCCATTTTTCAATATTTTTCATATGCTGTGCTCTGGACAGCTCCCCGTGTGAGCTGCGTGACCTGGGGAACGTGTCTTAACTACTCTGAGCTTCTCTCATGAAAAAGAGAAGAGTGCGTTGAGTTTCTGATCTTAACAATTTACATCAATGACTTCATTCAGGGTTTTGCTCTCTGTGAGAAGGGAGGTGTTACTATTATCCCTCAATTCACAGATGAGAAACAGGTGCAAAGAGACTAAGTAACTGGTGAATCCCCCAGTGAGCAGAGGACAGCTCCTGTGAGGCTTCGGAATGAAGGAAGCTTGCAGAGTGGATAGTGAATGTTCGCTAGCGTTGTTGTGACACTGTTTTTACTATCCCTTTTAATAACAGGAAAGACTAACCTTCAGGTCTTACACTTCGCCTGATGGCTGCTAGACTTTACCTGCCAGCGAGAGATCAGGGCCAGCTCTAAATCACATGCCAGGCGTTTTTGCAGGTAGCTCTTAGCCATTATAATCATGTCTCTCCCACCCATGATGGGCCGCCCTGCCAGTGCATTTCCCTCAGTGGTAATTAGATTTAGGCTCCGGATACAGTCGATAGATTCTCATTTTGGGGCGACCAAGCCAATCGTGACTGGTAATTTACAGCTTGAGTTATTCTGAAATCAATACGGATTTGCCCTTTGTCGAGTGGGCTGTAAAACACGGGTGTCAGGCGGTCCCCCAAAGCCATTGACATGGGAGCAGAGAGCTTCTGGGGCCTGGAGAGGGGCAGGTCTTTGGAGGAGAGCGGGAGCGGAGGCTGGAGGCGGCCGAGCTCTGTGCCGTGGTCTGTGGCAGAGCCCACACGAGTCCACCGGCCCTGAGTGGGTGCTGAGGCTTGAGGAGAGTAGATTTGCAGGGCACTCAGGTGAGGTAGAAAGAGAAGTTTGGAGCCGGTAGAATTGGAGTTCTTTGTCAGCTGTGTATTTTTCTACCTGTGAGAGACCCCGGGAAATCGGGCTCCTTTCCTTGATACTCAGTTTCCTCATCTGCAAAATGGGCAATTACTGTATTTATTTGATTCCAAGCCACAATGTTTTGCCATTTTAATGTCCCCGAAAATCGGGTGTGGCTTGCATTTGAAGGTGGCTTTGTAAATAGATATTATTATTTTTTATTTTTTTCATGAAAATCTCTTGAGAAATTGGGGTACAGTTTAGAATGGATGGTGGCTTCGATGGCAGGAATGCACAGAAGAGGTCGGAGTGAGTCTGTTTTGGCCAAGCACTGGTTTTACTGCAATATAAGGCCGTCAAGTGCAGCTGTTAAGAGGCCGCGGGGCAGGCGAACGGTGGTGGTCGGGGCGGGGTCAGTCCTGTCTCTCTCACCTCCGAGCTGAGTGACCTCGGTCAGTCAGTCTGCCATGCTGAGCCTGGAGTTCTGATGTTGGGATCATAGCAGAAGTCCCTGTTCAGGGCGGTTGTGATCATTCTGTTAGTTACTGTGTGACAGATGAGCAGCACCGTGCTCACACGGAGGTGTGAGCTCAGCAGGAGGAGGGCGTCGTTTTTTTTTATCACTCTGCTTCCCACCAGCCCCAGCTGGGCCCAGGGAACACGGGCTCAGTCCCACGATCGAGTGATGTGTTCTCCAGGGGACAGATGCCGTCCTCAAACTGAGAGATTTGAGAAGGGTTTAAAAAAAAAAACACGCAATGATGTTAAATATGGAAATAATAAAGCTGTCATGAACATCCTACATGCCTGGACTGTTGCCAAAGTGAGGGTGGGGCCGCAGCCCCACCCCGGGACAGTGCTGGGTGCCAAGAGCCATGCCTCAGGGGTGCCCTTTGGAGCCACTCAGATGATCTGTCAGCACGTCTTCTTGTGACCCCGGTGACCTTGCAGGCCTACAGTGATGTATGAGGGAAGAGCATCTGCACCCAGATGTTCAGGGATTGACCTGTGACTGGTCAGCAGATCTGAAGCAGGAAAGGCTGTGAGCAGAGACTCACGATGTGGTGACACGCCTCGACTCACCCCCTCGCACCTTGTCATTAGCCAGGAGAGGAATATGCTCCAGGTAGCCGAGGGCCTCAGAAGGACTCAGGTCTGGAGTCACCTGGCAGCCCACACCCAGGTCGGCTGAGCCTGGCAGCGAGCAGAAAACCAGGATCTTGGCTCCTGAGGCCACTGAGGGTTTGAACTTGTGTGCATGTGGTAGCGTTGAGGAAGGCCCAGCTCTAGCCTGGGAGGCGCCTGGGGCGGGAGCAGCTGCTGGGCTGAGCTACCTGGCAGGAGCTGTGGCCCCATAGAGGAGAGTAGGTGGCTCACCCATACAGCAGACGCTCAAATAATGTCATTTTGTTTCATGTTTTGTTATAATGATGAAAACCATTGATTTCCAGCCGGGGTCGCAGTCTGTGTGGAGTCAGCATGTTTTCCTCAGCCATGTGGGTTTTCCCTGTGCCCGGGGCACTTCCGAAGATGTGCCTGTGACATCCTGGGCTTGTCCACAGCGTGCCAGTGGGGCATGTGGATTGACACGGGAGCTGCATTACTGCCCTTCTTGCAATACTGTGTTAACGCTGCTCCGTCGTTGTTACCATGTTGCCTCAGTGAGGTCGGATGAAGACTGTGCTTCTGGATGGGGCTGCGGTGGACAGATTGTTCCACTTCATGTCATAGAGCCCGGTTAACCAGCCCTGGTGCTGGGAGAGCCACACGCATTCTTCTGTCAGCGAGGTCCCTTCGGTTCTTGGAAAAGCAAAGTTCTCATCCTCCCAGGCAGGGAGGACCTGAGGTTTCGCTCCGCCTCCCAGGCTCTGGGCTGTTCTGGACTGTCCTAGTGGCCGGTTGGTCTGGTGCCATCTGCTTATTAAGTATCTATTCCACTTGTTCCTTTCTAGAGAAGTAGGTATCTGCCAATAGCTGCAATATCCTGGGATTTGTGAATTCTTGAATCTGAATATACTTCTTATCAATTCAGTGATGAACTGAGGTCAATCTGTGTCTTGTAGATAAAAGACATGTACAATAGAAGAAGATTGCAGAGGAAAGGTGAAGACGATCTAGCAATCTATTCAGAGGGGAGAGAAGTTACTGTAGGTGTCCACTCATCTATCGCAATCCCACCCTCTTTCACTAATGGTCACTCACTTATTTCACCACCCACCCCCATCCCACCAACACCCACTCTTTTCTCCGTCTACCTATTACCCCCACCATCCCATCCTACCCACCCATTTATCACACTGATCTATTCATCCATCCACTCATCCTTTTACTCACCACCACCTAGCCAATCTATCATCCCACCATAATTCCAGTCATCCGTCATCCCAATCATGCATGCATCCATCCATTCATCCTTTCATCTACCCATGCACCATCCATCCATCCACCCATCCATCCATCTGTCCAATAAGCACACATCCCAGGTTCCATCCTATTCATTCACCCTCCATCTATCACCTTCCACTTAGGAATCCATCCATACATATATCACTCATCTACACTACCCATCCGTTTAGCAAACATTACTTAATCACTCATATGTGCCAGGGCTTATGTATGGGCATAAAACACAAATGACTAAGATAGTGCTCCTTTTTCCAAGAAACTCTATCTTATATATGAGAGATATATTCTAAAATAAGCCAAAATGAAAGTCAACTAACTTTTACTAAGACATGGCAAACAAGAGGCAGCATCTTGTAGGAGTTGTGCTCATAGATTTTGCAGCCCGACTAATTCGCCTTTGATTTGGGCTCTGATACTTGTTAGGTGAATGGCCTGTACCAGTCATGGAAACTAAACCTCAGTCTCTTTATCTGTTAATAGGAATGATAAGTGCATCTGCTTCAGAGGATCATGGTGAGTACCAAATGAGTTAATGTTAAATAAGTTCACATGTTGTGAGAGAGTCACACAGCAAAAAACTTCAGATGTCCTCAAGGAACGGTGAGTCACCCCACTGATACCAACAAAAGAAAAGGCACCTCAGTCCTACACCTACAAGGATCTGAATTCTGCCAACACCATGTGAGCTTAGAAGGGGATCCGCGTTCCAGCAAGGAGCCCACTGAAGTCTTCATTGCGTGGTGCAGGACCCTAAGCAGAAGACCCAGCTAAGCTATGCCTGGACCCCTGACTCATGGAAATGGAGAGATATTAACTGTGTGCTATTTTACGTCACTAAGGTCAAGGTAACTTGTTATATGCAATAGGTAACTAAGACATTAAATAACTCACCTCAGGCTCCATAGCTGAGTGAACAAGAGTGAACCAGCACTTGCTGAAAGCTGACTAGCAAGAGGGGTTAAAATGTAAAAGATTTTCTGATTAGCACTCAGTTGACTGGAACATTCAATTAATCAGGAGCTTTCATCCCTGGACCTTGTGATTAGTCAGGGACTTTCTGGATGTGAAACCAAGCTTTCCATGGCAATCAGGCAAATACCGCGGATGCCCCGATGACACCCCGAGACACCCTGAGACACAGCAACTGTCGAGCCAGGAGGAGAAGGTCTATGTCACGTGTTGGGTCCCATGGGCTGAAAAAAATGACATCTCTGTATCTGTGACTTCCAAAGAGAGAATGACTGCAGGGAGACGATCTACCAGTCAAATCATTTCTGCTGCTCCCAATCATCCCGACCTCTCCTAAGCCTGGCTCATGGTCTGCTCAGGACCTGTGACTCCCGAGGGAGGCTCACAACTTGGTAACTTTATTCATCATTTATTTGTTGGAGCTGGGTCAGGAAAAGAAAGTTTCTTTTAATAAAACACCATGCGTTTTTCAAACTTGGAGTGTGGATTAGATACTGCAACATGATAGGAAAGGAGAAAGAGACATTCACACCCTGGGGCCAGGGTGGCACCAACAACCTGAAAACACTGGGCAAAATATTTTTGCCCCCCACCCCTTCTTTTTTTTTAAGGACAGGTGCAGCCAGTAATGGAGGCGAGCAGAGGCAGGCAGGAAGAGGAAGGAGGAGGAAGCATTTATTCATGTTATTTAGCTGTTCATCTTGGTTGTTCCCCTTGGCTCTGGGTCTGGAACCTGGGTCCTTGGGGTGTATGTGGACAACCGTCCAGTGGCCTTATCCACTAGGCCACCAGAGTGTGCCCCAGGAGTATTTTCTAAGCCTCGTTTTCCACTCTTCAGGAACGCGTACCTTTCCCTTCTCTTGCCTTTCATGTTAAGAGTCCACATCATTGAAACGCCAAAGAACTGAGAAAACCTGAAGCAGCGCTTTTGCCCATCTGATGAGAGCCTCTGTCCTGGAGAAATGTTCACGTGCATGTGTCTGCATGCACACGGACAGACAGACAGACACGGCCACACCCACACCCTGGTTTCGCCGGTCTGCTTACTCTTCCAGGGGACCCACAGACCTCTTGACGTGTAGCCGTCGTTTCTGAGTGAGGACCCCTGCAATGGTAAAAGCCTTCGGCTTCTTCTGACTGGCTGCAGGAGAAGAGCTTCTCCTCCTCCACGGGCGTGAAAGAACTTCAGAAGCTTTCGTGAAAATCCATGCACCTCCAGCTAACCGAACTGCAGGCTCCTGACTGAGAAGCTTGTCTTTCCACTTTCCAGACTGCAAGGCCGTGTCTTCTGGGGACGCTGCGCTCTGCAGTTAGGAGAGCAGATGACAAAGCTCCCAGCAGGGCCACCTCTCTCGCTCTGTCACTTGAGGCAGGTTCTTGACCCCCCCCCAGGGTAGTGGGTTTTTTTAAAAAAATTATTTTATTTTTGCACATTAAAATAAACTCACATGTGCAGGTTCCCCGTCCCTCAGATACATGTCAACACACGTCGCCCTCCACTACATCACCGAGTTCTTCATCGCTGTCCACTGGGCTCTGCCACCATTTCTTCCCCCCTCCCCGCTGTCCCGTCCTGTTCCCTATGCAGTTCTACTGCGAGTGTCCAAGGGTTGGTTTTGTTTCACCTCTTCTTTTGTTTTGTTTGTTCACGTTCCACCTATGAGTGAGGTCATCTGGTGTCTATCTTTCTTCTTTTGACTTGTTTCACTGAGCATTGTCCCCTTTAGATCCACCCATGTTGATTCAGATGACAGGGTCTCATCTCTTCTAAGGGTTGTGTAGCGTTCCCTTGTGTCTTCTTCATCCATTCACCTGACGTTGAGGGTTGTGGTTTTAATTCACCACACGTCGTGGAGACCAGAAGTCCCCAGCTGTCGCACTGTGACACTATGGGTGGTCATCCATCAGCAGGGATATTGAAACAAAAGTTTGAACTATTGGTGAAATACCAAAGTTGGCAAATTGTTGCCTTAAAGAGTGAATTTGAGAACATCCGCGTTTCCCTCTAGACTGGTGCCATTTTCACTGCCTTTTATTTTCAGAGGTGCCTCCCTGCAGGTGGGGCAGGTGCGGGAGGGCAGTGGGCACCGTCTGGAAATTCTGAACAGCGGGACGACCACACGGCTTGCTCTGACCCTTTGTGCGTCCTGCTCTTTTGCTTCTGGTGTTTAGAAAGGCCTTTTCTAACCTTAAGATTTTTAATGTCACCATTTCTCTCCTTTTAGAACAATGTTCCCCAGCCTCCAATTATTTTAATGTCACCTTAAGCTTTTTATCCTCCTATTTTTTTCACTGACGTTTTTGTTCTAATAGTCAGTCATCTATAGTTTTGACCTAAGCAATAATCACTATAGGATGATGGGGTGGTGTGTTTATTATTTTCCCCTAATACACATTAAAATAATTACCTGCCTTTATAAGTAAAAGTCACTATCCGATCAGAACGATTCCCTATACCCCCGGTGGTCTGGGGACCACATCTGGAGTTGAAAAATCGTTGCCATCCATTTATTAATTGGTAAATCTCATTTTTTCTTTTAGAACCATCTATTAGATGCTTACTGTGGGCCGGGTACTGGCCTGGGCATGCACCTGCTCAGTATTTTATTTAATTCTTGTGACAAGCTTTGAGGTGTTTCCTGTTAAGATTCCCATTTTTGCAGAGGGAGGAAAAGGAGCTCAGAGGGACCTGAGAGTTTTGTCTAAGATCAGACAACCTGGAATTTTTCCAGAAGGACAGAATGAGGAACCCGTCTTACAGTGAGACACCACTGGCTGAGAGGCGGGTGTGATGATCTCTTGAAGTGCTGGGGAACCGGATTTCTAAATAGTCAAACCGCAGTGGAGACGTCTGTGAAATATGTCTCTGAGTTCCAGCAGCCTAGGTTCTTTCCAAGAGTCTCAAATCCAGCAGATTCTTTATTGCCCACCACATAATAAGAATATAACTTACTATCATTGGAGCACCAGGCGTTCGGCAGCCTCCATGAATCTGCCGCTCCAATTGACTCCATGGGTGTTTAAGCAAAACCCGACCCGCATCGGGGAGCTGTGGATGTAATTGGAATATGGAGTGGAGCTTTTGGATTAATCACATTCTGAATATTAACTGTGTATTATGCCGATTTCCTTGTAAATATATTCAGAATCCCCAGTGTGCGTACCTGACTCAAGCTTATGCAATCAGAATAGCAAATTTCTGAATGGAGAGTTGGAAACAGTCGCAATTGTCTGTTTGAGGCCGAATTTCATTTCCCCCAAGGGAAAAAAAAAATTCAGCTCTCTCCAGGAGGCCTCAAAACACAATGTATGGTTTTCTAACATTAGGGGAAGAAGCTGTGTTTGTTTTCAACTGCTTGGTTCCGAATGGATTTTGCAAGTGAATTCTTGGAGGGATCTTTATGGTCCCGAATTTCTTCAGGAATAAGCCACCAGGGTGATTGTCTTTTTGCTGGGCGGGGCCGAAGATGTGGAGGAGGGGTAGGATGGGAAACTGTGACCACCCACAGAGGTTAGAAGGGAAATCCTGACTGACTCCCAATGTCAAGGGCATCGCTGCGTGAACCGTACAATAGCTTCCTTGAGTTACTGGATTCATTTGCAAAGCAAGGCTCATATCTGCAGAATTTCATTTTGCATTCACAGTGACTCAGAGAGGCAGGTGTCCTGGCGCCCATTTCACAGATGTAGAGACTGAGACATGGATACATTTTGTCTTGTGGAAACGTGAATGATAAGTCAAGGAAGGAGGACTTGGACGCAGGCACAAAGTTAAGGAATCACTGCAGAAAACCTCCTCAACCAAGAACCATAATGAAGTAAGGTTATATTTTTTCATTACTGCACAAAAAATTTTATGAATGAAACGCCAAAAATTTAAATGAAGATGAGATTAGTAACAGCGCTTTGCTGAGCCATCTTGGAGTCTGAGGCAAAAGGAAACATCTGTAATACTAATCCTGCCTTCGTTGTTCTTGACTGCTGAGAGTTTTGACTCCTCAGATTTTGTGCCTGAACTGAGTGTCTGACTTTTCTCACCCTAGGTCAGCCCAGCATGGGAGCCAGAATGAGCTCCCAACCCACACATGAGGCCATGCCAGGCCTCTGATCCAACCCTCAGGGCCTCCCTGTTCCCTCCAGGAGCGTCCTATGCTCAAGCCTGACTCAGAGATGCTTCTGGAATCAGAAGGTAGATGGCATGCCCAGAACTGGGCTCTGTGACTTGCCTACATCAAAGGACTCATAATCTGTGGGCTCAGGACACAGGCTCGGGACTTAGCCCACCTGGGTTTGGACCTTGTTCTACCTCTTCTGAGCAGTATGACTTTGGATGATGTCCTGCAAGTTCCAGGGTCCCAGCTTTCTTAACGGAAACAGGAGAATGCAGTCATGATGGTCTCGTGGAGTTAGTGAGAGGATTCAATTACAAAAGCAGTGAGAACCATCAAAATAATGGTATCATTTACCGAACACCGATTTCTCCAGCGTAGCTCAATTAATTTATTCAACAGATATTTATTAAGCATCTATTATGTCCCAGGAACATGGTGCTGGAACTTTTGGGACTCAATAAATGCTAGTTATTGATTACAACTATTATTTAATCCTCACAATAAATAGCCCTATGATTTTCTTTTTTTCCCTTTTTTTGTTTTTGAGGAGAATTTTAAGGTAGGAAGGGAGAGAGGGAGGGAGGAGGAAGGAAGAATGAAGGAAGGAAGGAAGGAGGGAGGGAGAGAAGGAAGGAAGAAATGAAGCCGGGAGGGAAGGAAGGAAGGAAGGAAGGAGAAGAAGCATCTTTATTAATTTAGTTATTTATTTTGGTTTTTCTGCATCATGGCCCCAAATCTCGAACGGAGGTCCTTGGACTTTCCATGGTCTGCACCGAGCATCTCAGCTGACACAGGGGAGCCCCCCTGTACCATGATCTTCATCCTCATTTTACAGGTGAGAGAACTGGGCTCAGAGGGATTAAGTAACATACTCAAGGTAAGTCCGCAATTAAACTGAAGAGTCGGGACAGGGCCCCAGGAGGTCAGGCTCTAAAGCCTGCAGAACTCTCAGCTCGCTCCATGGGAGCCTTTGCTGGGGGCAGGGTCGCCCCTCCCTTAGCACTGTTTCCAGAGGGCGGTGCCATGATGCCGTCATCTCCACATCCACCTCAGGCCCAGCAAGGAGCCTGTAAGTGCCCAACAAATAGTCAATGCAATAAATGCAACCCTGTCTCCAGCCTTCTGGAATATGTTCTGAGTTCTGTGCTCTGGTATGGGTTCCCCCAATGGAGATGAGGCGGGGCTTCCCTGCACTCCCGTCCTCTTGTGCAGATGGAGGACTTGGCTCCATGGTGGAGGCAGGTAGGTGTCCCAAGGGAAATTCATCTTTGTCTCCACATGCCGGCTTCTCCTCCAGGTTCCTGCTTCAGTGAACATTGTTCATTCCACCCATTACTCACACAAGACCCTGGGCATCCTTCCTCCTCTCCTCCTTCTGTTCCATGATAGTTACTCAACTGCCGTGAGCTGGGGGTCCTCCTGTCACCGTATTTCCTTTACTTTGCTTTACTCTCTCCGTTCTTTAATACTCTGCCTTGCATTTCTTAGCAAGGACCTCCTTAGTGAAGCCCTCCAAGGACCTCCAGCCCTTGTGCCCCTGTAGGAAAGAGTTCAAGTGAAGCACAGACACGTGAAAGAAATTTTATTGAAAAGAAGATTTATGCAGGCAAAGGCAGGTTTAGGACGTGCTCAGAGAGGAGAAAGGGGCCGGAGGGCGGTGGGTCCTGCAGCCCAGGTGTCTTCTTTCCGGGGGTTACAGTCTCCTTGTCCTCTGTCAGGATTTCCCCTGGGGTGGGGGGACGGTTTTCACCTGTCTTTTATGCTGATTGACATGTAGAGTTAATGTAACCAAACTCTTAGCTGTGCCTGTTCTTCCCCATGAAGGCCTAAGGGAAACCCACAGGGGTGCCAAACCCATGGGAGAGGGTTTTGGAAGATGTCTCTGACCTTGAGAGAATGTCTCTGGGAGGGCGGATGCTTCTCTTGTTAGAGTCCTCCACCTTGAGAGGGTTTTTCTTAATGAGATGCCTCAGTTAGGACCTCCCACCTGGTGCTCTGTCCAGCAAGTGCTCCTTAATAGGACAGCCTGTGTACCCTCACCCAGCGCTCAGGTTGAGCTGGGTCCCTAACGCAACCCCCGCGTCCCTTTCCCAGCAGTCACATCTCTCACCCCCACCATGCTCGTCCTGCCATCTCTTGCTTGACTGCCTGTCACTCTTCTTACTGCTCCACCTGCTTGTGGTCTGACTATAACCCCACTCCATTCTTCCCTGGGCAACCAGAACCAGAACCGTCTTTTCAAATTCCACATCTGACCCAGCCTCTCCTGTGCTTCAACCCCTGTCAAGGCTCAACTTACCTGTAGCAGTGGTTTCCAGAGGGGGGGGTCATCTGCAAACTGGGAGCGATGTAAGAAGAACTTCTACTTTCTCTTCCTTTTCTATTTTGTCTATTTCGAAAGTTAGATTTCTGGTCATGTTTCCTAATGTACTGTCAGTTGAGATCCCTCGATGCAGAGCCTGAGGCAAGGATTTGTATGCATGTGACTGATTCAGGGGCGCACCCCAGAGAAACCTGTGGGAGGGTAAAGGAAGCGGGAACCGAGTAAACAAACTAAGCAGGGCGTGGCCTTAGCTGGAGTCTAGTTTACAGCCTAATCCAACTGAGAGCTCTGGAAGGTGAATCACACCACAGAGCATTGACTGTTTGTAGACCTCTGCCTGCACCCGACCCCAGGCTGGTGAGACGTGTCAACTTCCAAGTGAGGCAGCTCCCTTTGGCCAAGAGCAATTCTTCAGATAAGAGGGAAGCTATCTATGCGAGTGTGTGTACCATGCGAGAAAGGGAATGGGAGCAGGGATCGAGAGACTTGATCTATGTACAGGGGGTGTGGGAAGAATAAGACTATTTTTATCTGTTTTCCATTTCTTCCTTTTGCACTTTATGTATTTTTGCCACACTTTATAATAGATATCACCATAATGTACATAAAATATCAGCGTAGGACTATGCACTGAATTTAACCATACACAGATTAATGTGGGGGATTAGGATAAAAGCTCATGTTTTGTTGGCTCCCGAGGGGTTATAGGTGAACTCAAATCTGCATCCGAGAGCCAAGCCACACGGCCGGAATCCAGTCATCCAGAGAAGCCAGGGCTGGGCTGGGCAGGGGCGTATCTCAAGCGTCTGGAGTGTAGACATTCAAGGGGCCCTGGCTTGTTTCTTTTGGAATCCAGCATTAGAACGCTCGGTTCCAGTTTCTTCTGTCACCTCATCTCTCACTGGAAGCCTGGGAAGGAAATGACTGCACCAAAGGGAGCTCTTGCAGCTGTTTTTAGAGGTTCTGTTAATTCTGATCTTATGCCCCAGTCCTGAATCTCCTCCAGATGCTGTGAGATCCATAACCCATTTCCCCCTTGGCCAAAACAGCAGTCCTCCCGGATTGAACCAGCCGTGTAAAGGTGGTCTGCTTCGGAACAACAGGCTTCCCGCTCTGTGCCTGGCTGGGCCCCTGATACCAGCTGCTTTCACCCGAGCTTCTGCACAGGAGCTGGGGGATGTGCTTTCAGCCGACATCAGAATAGGAGGGACTCGAAATTCAGATACCATCGGGTCCCTGCCTCCCCTTGGCCAGGTACAAAATCTTACTAGTTATGTGACCTTGGGCAAGTGACATCATTTCTCTGAACTGAGGTCTAGACATTTAGGTCCGTTTTCCAAAGCCAAGCCGGGACAGCGAGCTGTGAGCACAATACAATAATTGCTAATGATGATGGAGTACTCGCTGCATGCCCAGGACTGTGCATCTCTCTGCGTGTGCATATATAACATGCAGGCACGCATGTGCTCGCACACATTCTGTTTCGTAATCTCAGTAACCCACTAGTGGGGCGCATTGTCCTTGCTTTAGAAGAGGAAACTGAGACTCCGAGGGGTTGATTGACGTAACACGGCTGGTTAGTGCTGGAGCTGGTATTTGAACCAAGGCAGCATAGCTCTTCACCAGCCCCTTCATTGCTTCTCATATCCTCCCTTTCTTAGGCTCTTAGCACTCTAAATGCAGACTGGAAACCTTTCAGAGACAGCGAAGGCCCCATCTGCGGGCGTTTGGAAATTGTAATTAGAAAGCACAGTTGAATTCCACGTGGTGGACAGCTGGGTACAGAAACCGTCCAGTTCCTAGGGCTTGCATGTCTTCTTTATCCCGGTGGGTAGGTGCCTCCCCTAAATGAAGATCCCCTGAAGCTACTGCTGTCCTAATGAACAGTTTGCCTTGCTAGCACCGTGAACTTTTTCCCAGTCGCAGAGCGGGTCACGCCAGTGAAAGGGGGGATGATGCCAAGCTTCCGTCCGAGCCAGCACCTGCCGAGAGGCCCAGCCTTCCCTTGCTGCCTGTGAGCCTGTGTTCTGCGGGGAGGTCACCAGACCGAGGTCCTGGACTGACAGTTGCTCCCACAAGACAAGCAGCTCTCACATGGTTTGGGCAACGTAGAGAAGCTGGGGGCCTGAGTTTGGAGCCCTTGGCATTGGGATGTGTGTTCTGGCCTCTCCCTGTGCCTCAGTTTCCTCAGCAGGACTTGCTGCATGAGCTGATACAGAAATCAGGAGGAGAGGAGCAGCCTGAGTGAAGAGAGGTGCACAAGTGAACAGGCGGTGCCATTTAAACATGGAAGCTCTTAACGTCCCTCCTGCCTTCCTCAGGTGCTGAGGCTCAGGCTCTCAAAGTCATGGACCCAGGTTCGAGACGCGGAGCTGGGGAAGAAAATCAAGCAGTATGGAGTCTCTCTCCCCTCCACGTCCACTGCTCTGGTGGACCTAATTTTATGCTTTCTGGCCAGGGAGCAGTGTTAGACTAGTCTTCCCTGGTGGGGGCATATTGCCTTGCGGAGTATTTCCCTTCCCTAAAGACAATGCCAAAAACTCACTAGTGTGTATGTGGCCCAGTCTCCTCGAAGACCGGAATTTTTTGCAAACTTTTTACTCAAGAACACGTACAGACAAGAATCACATACAACGTAAGTATATTGCTTGTTAAACAATGACACACTGAACGTATCCCTGCAGCCAGGACCTAAAACAGAGCATCACCAGCTTCCCAGAAGACCCCGGGTCCTCCTTCCGGTCCTTAGTCCTCAGAGTAACTGCTATTTTGACTTTTTTGAACTCTATAGAAATGGGATTACATAAAGTTACATATGGAAATTAATGGAATTATATATCTACATAGTCATGGAATTAATATATGGAAACATAAATGAAATGGAATAGAATCATAAGAGAATTCATAATTTAGCGCAGTCTTCTATGATGTGACTAAACCATAGTTTATTCATTCAGCTGCTGATGGACATTTGGGTTGTTTCCACTTTCCAGCTAAGTCCACTTTCCTTACTTCAGGGTGTAATGAAGATTCTTGTACATGTATCTTTATTAGTGAGCACATGTGGTCCCTTCCTCCCTCCCTTCCTCCCTCCTTTCTCCCTCCCACCTTTCCTCCCTCCCTTCCTCCTTCCCTTCTTTTAAGGAAGGAAGGGAGGGAGAGAAAGAAGAAACATCTTTGTGTATTTATTTACTTACTTTGGTTTCTTTCTCAGGTCCTGGGTCACAACCCCTGACCTTAGGGCTTCACACGGTCCATACTGTCGCCTGAGCCACAGGACACACCTGCATATCTTTGCAGTAGAAATGCTGAGTCACAGCTGATGTACGTGGTTGGCTTTTGCAGATACTGTGAAACCCTTTTAGACCGTGTTTAGCCAATTTCTCTTCCACCAGTGACACCTGGGAGCTGGTAACTGCTACAGCAGATGCCGTCTGTCTTTCCAGCTGAGCTGCGGCAGCAGTGAGAGGTGCTACTCGGGAGTTTAGTTTGCATTTCCCTCTGCCTAAAACCTTTTGCTGTGGTTATTGGCCAGTTGCATGTTGTCCTTTGTGAATGTCCTGTTCATGTCTTTGTCCATTTTTCTCCCGGGTGGTCTGTCTTGGCTTACTCATTTGGAGTTCTCATTACACGTTGGATAAAAGTTCTTTCTGAATTTTGCAAAAATCCATTCCCTCCTTCCTGGTTGTCCCTTCATGGTAAACTATCAGTGGTTTCCTATATCAGCACCATTGTGATGCGTTTAAGACATTTTTGCTTACTTCAAGGTCAGGAAGATACTCTTCCATGTTCTTACCTTTTTGTTTTAATTTACCTTTGATGTTTACCTGGATAATCCACCTGCAGCTGACTGCTATGTATAGTGTGAGGTAGGGTTCAAGATGCGTTTTCTTTTCTTACTTCCTGCAATTATTGACCCAGTGTTTAAAAAACCACCTTTCCCCGCTGCTTCCAGGGAATCTCTGTTATAAGTTAGATGATTCTATAGGTCTGAATTGACTTCTGAACTCACTTTGGTCCCATGGGTCCACAGTCGCTTATTTGGGGAACATTGATATGGAAGAGAGGCTTGTGAAGGAATTCACTTTTGGTCATGGCTGTGGGAGAGGCAGGAAAAAGTCCCTCTGGCTTCTGGAGGCAGCTGTGTCAGGGCTCTGGAGCTTTTGTTGTATGAATTCCAGTGTCTGGGGCCAGAGTGCCACACCCTAGGGTCTTCTCCAGCACGGTCCAGGGAGTACTAATGGGCATTGCCATGCAGACTTGAAACTTAATCTTCTGTCCCTTTCATCAGGCTGATACACAACACTCAAATCCTCCGTGCTTGTCTTTACCTGAAACCTCCTTCCCCAGTGAGCTGTGAAATACAAGGTCTTCTTGTAATACTTTTATACACTGCTCACTGCAGTTTAATATATGAGACACTGCATCATAGTGTGGAGGTTCAAAATTACCTTGAAGTAATCATTTCCTAGAGGGCTGGTAGTAAACATTCTGTCACACAGCTATAGATTGTTGCCTGTCACCATCCATCAGCCCCCAGGGAGATGTTAGGGGGAATGATATGGGAATGAATTGAGAACTGGTTCACGTAGCTGTCAGTCTCTGTGGAGCGAAACGGGCTTGGTGGCCTATGGCACGCTGGCTTTGTGGGGGGGCGGGCTCTGTCTGCATCACCACCCAAGGTTGGGAGATTAACTCCTGGGCGGCCTGTTGGTAAAACTCAGTGGCAGAGTCATGGATTCCAGCACCCTAGTCCTGACCTTCTGCTGTCCTCCCCATGTGCTTCAGACCAAGCCATCACCTGTGTTTGTAAAATCATAACTGCCCTTGGTGAGGACTCACTCTGTTCAGGGGTCTGCTAACTCTTCTCATGCCTCATCTTCAGAGTGATGCCACGATGGACTTACTCTATTAGCTCTACTTCACAGCGGTGGAAGCTCAGGCTTGGAGCTACCAGGAAAATGCAAAGTCAGTGGTAGAGCCAGAACTTGAACTTGGATGGTTGTTCTGCTGCTTATTGGGTGAAAGACCCTCAGATAAATACTCTATCTTTGGCACTCAGTTTCTTCATCTCTATAGTGGGGTAGGTAGCCCTATCCAACAGGACTGTAGAGTATTCAGTATTACCCTGCAGACTGATGCACATTAGAATTGCTGGAGAGGGTGCACCCTGGTGGCTTTGTGGTTAATCTGCAGCCTCCGGCCAGTAGTTCACATACATCCCAAGGACCCAGGTTTGTGATCCCGGGCTGGGTGATACAGCCAAGATAAACAACTAAATAACAAAGAAATGCTTCTTCCTCCCCTCTTCCTGCCTGTCTACTTTCCTTCTTTCCTGACTCACCTTTCCTTAAAAAGTCACCTCAGATCGACAAAGTCAGACTCTCTAGGATGGGACCTGGGCATCGACATTGTTTAAAATCTGCCCAAGGAAAGTCTCTTCAATAAATGGCATTGGGAAAAATGGACAGTCACATGCAAAGGAAGTTCTTTAACACAATTCACAAAAATTAACTCATAATGGACTAGAGACTTGGACCAAAGATTGGAAACCATAAAATTCTTGGAAGACAACGTAGGAAAGACATTCCATGACATCAGTCGTAGAGAGGCCTTTGGTGACTCAACTCCAGCATCAAGGGGAAAAAAAGAAAAATAAACAGCTGGGATTATATCAAACTAAAAATCTTCTTCACAGTGAAAGAAAATATGACCAAAACAAAAAGACAACCTACTAATTGGGAGAAGGTATCTGCAGCTCATATTTCTGACAAGTACTCAATATCTAAAATACATAAAAACTCAATCATAGAAATACAGGCAATCCAATCAAAAAATGGAGGAGACACTGGAGAGATATTTTTCCAAAGAGGAGATACAGAGGAGCAACAGATACATGAAAAAATATTCCTACTCACTGGCTATCAGGGAAATGCAAATCAAAACAACCACCAGATACCACCTCACAGCTGAGAGGCTAGAAGTCTAGAAACAGCAAATATTGGCAACGATGTGAAGAAAAGGGAACAGTTTTACACTGTTGGTGGGAATGAAAATTGATGCAACCCCTCTGGAAAACAGTATGGAGATCCTCAAAAAGTCGAAGATGGAAATCCCATATGATCCCGCCATCCCACTTCTGGGTATTTACCCAAAAGATACAAAAAATAAATAAATAAATAAAATAATTCACAGAGCTTCACACACCCCCCGCCCCCCATGCTTATTGCATCCCTATTCACAATAGCTAAGAAGTGGAAACTACCTAAGTGCCCAATGTCAGGTGAACGGACCAAGAAAATGTGGTGCATATACGCAATGGAATATTACACAGCCCTGAGAAGAGACGAAACCCTGTCATTTGAATCAACATGGATGGATCTAGAGGGGATTAGGCTAAGCGAAACAAGTCAAAGAAGAAAGATAGAGACCAGATGACCTCACTCATAGGTGGAATGTGACCAGATGACCTCACTCATAGGTGGAATGTGAACAGACAAAACAAAGGAAGATTTTGGAGCTCGGCGTACTCACAGAATTAGAAACAGAACCAACTCTTGGACGTTTGTAATAGCAGGGAATGGAACCGGGCTTGGGCACAGGAGTGGTGGCGGGGTCCACTGGACAATGGGGAAGAATACTTGAAGGTGACTTGGTGGAGGGCAGGGTGTGTGGACATAGATCTGAGGAATGAGGAGCCTGCACATATGGGGAACCTACACTTAGGAGTTTATTTTAATTTGTGAAACAAAGTTACGTGAATAAAATACCAAAAAAAGTTAAAAAAAAAAAAAAAGCTGCCTAAGTACTTCTGATGCACAGTCGATGCATCAGCCACCTGCCGCCGCCAGAGCCCCGTGAAACAAGTCATCACACATCTCACCGGCTTCTCACTTCTGTCTGGAGAGGGGCTAAGGCTTGTCTGATTTCAGTGGGCTGTGACTCCAGAACGCGTGTCATTCTGGAACTGGCAGCTCCTGGGACACACCCTTGTCGCGGTGCTGGCAGGAGCGCAAGGGATTGGTTACAGTGACGGTTCTTGAAGCTCAGTTTAGAATTTCGAAAGAATCGCGTGTTCCCACATTTCATTGGTCAAGGCACGTCACATGACCAGACAACCGCCAATAAGGGGCAGGGAGGTAGGCCCCGCCCACAAGTCAAAGGGCCAATAGCAGCTAGGTAACTAGCAGGAGCTTGTAGGTCTCCAACAAGGACAAGCCCAGGAAAAGCGCTTAACAACGTGCTTGGTCATAGGAGGTGCTCAATAAACATGGGGTTTTCTCGTGAGAGCGGTTTCCTTGGATGCCGCTGAGTGGGAACCTTTCTTCTTCCATGACAGGCTCTCGGGATGAGTTGACTTTCCCACCCTGGCGTTGTCAGACTCCAGGGACTGAGTTCTGTGCCATAATCTGCTTAATGCTTTGCCTTCCCCTAGGAAGAGAGATCCCAATTGGAGGCTGCAAGAACGATTATCTTCTGCTTAAATATCCATTTGCGTGTCCACCACTCACAGAGCGCTCTATTTATTTGCACACTCTCTATAATATAGCAGCAGAGGGAGACTTCATTATGGTAAATCGTGAGGGTAGCTTTCAAAAAAAAATTCATCTCTCCTTTTTAATGCAGTACATAGTTCCCTGTTTAATGAGAGCTCGGCAAGTCCATTTTCCTTAAGGGTTTAATAAAAGTATAATTTAAAAAATTAAGACAGATGGGGAAAGAGCCGAGGGAACCTCTTTCTCCCATTAACTTACAGAGCAGAACTTGGTGAGGCTGGAAGATGGGTGGGGAGGAGAAAGCCTCAGGAAGCTATCGAGAGTTCTTTAAGGGTACATCAAATTTCGGCCAGGGTAGATGCAGTCCAGGGATTCCTGCCGAGTAGCTAGGAATTAGATTTACTGGTTGAGTCATGACTGTTACTAGCTGGCAGTTTAATTAATGCTGGTATAGAAGCTTGGCTTGCTCATAGAATTTGAACCACAGAGCTCAGAGAAAGAGTCATTTCCACTTTGAAAACTTTCAGAATTGTCTTGCTTGCTTTTGGAGAGGAGCGGAGAGGGGGCTGTTTGAAGGGGGAGAGTCTTACGGATGGGGGACCAGCGTCTGAAGTGTTCCCAGCAACCCACGCGAGGCCTCTCAGGGGCAATGAGAGTTGGTTTCTTCCACACTTCTGCTGCAAGGTAGAACCTGAGATACAACCACTTAATCACAGACACTAAAAATGACTGTCTTTTTAATATGATTAAGGAAGTCAAGAGTTAGGATTGCTCACATATTTTGAGTTTCTTTTATGAACTTTCCCTGGGAAGCTGGTGGAGTTATCATCATCCCTAGTTCGCAGAGCAGGAAACCAAGGCTCAGTCCCATACATGGCGATCGCAGGGATAAGAGGTAAACTCTGTCCCTGGCTTCCCCCCAAGGGTGACTTTTTCTGTGTGACAAATGGGCCACCTGAGGCTGAGGGAAGTGGAGTAAAATTCCCCGGGCTGAAAAGCAAGTGAAATACAGAGTTGAGACTCTTTTAAAGGAATGGCGCAGGCAGGAATGAAGGTGAGCAGGCAGGCAGGAGGAAGAGAGAGGCGGAAGAAGCATTTTATTTATTTCATTTAGTTGTCCATCTTGATCGTTCCCACTGTCCCCGGGACGCGAACCCAGGTCCTTTGCACATGTGTAGCTTGTCCAGAGGCAACGGATTTAATCAGAGGACCATCAGGGTGTGTGAAGACTGATTTCTTAGTGAGTAGCTTTCCCTCCTACATCTCTCGGGTTTAATGTGGGACTTGGACTCACTTTAATATTAGTCTGCACAAAAGTGATTAAGAAATATAAAGATGCTCGCTGCTTCATCCGGAAAACAGCAGGCGAACTCCCGTTGATGGAGATCTCCCTAGTTGTGGGCATTCTGCTGAGTCCTGCCTGTTTGGTATTCACTTAATCCTCACAATAGACACCAAAAAGTATTTAACTCTCTCCACTTTTGAGATAAGGAATCCCAGTCTCTGAGAGGTGAAATGACTTGCCCGAGGCCACGTAGCAGGAAGTGGCCCAAAGAGGACTGGAGCCCAGGTCTGTCTATAATTTCCAAACCTTTGCACGAAAACCCTCAGACTAAATAGAAATGACTCTGGGTTTTTCTGTGTCCCAGGCTGCTTGCATCCAGGATCATTGAGAAGTGACAGAGGCAACGCCTCTCACGTCTGGGAGTTATTCTGACAAGTTCCTCAATCTTTCCTTCTCTGAAAGCAGGTGGAGCTGGCTCTCCTGCTGCAGCCGCAGGTGGCACCTTGACTTGTGGCCTCCTGGCTGTGCTGTGCTGTAAGTCAGGAGGCTCTTTGCTCCTTGTTGAGAGAGACACTGGTTCCTGAATCAGCAGTTTTAGAAAACACTCTCCTCTCTGCCTTCCTTGGGCTGTTGCTTATGAAACAATCTTTCAGGGACCAGATTCCTGTCCAGTCAAGAATATGCCTTTGATTTCCATCTTTGATCAATTCAAAAGTCGTCAAAACAACCTTTGGTTTCTTGACTCTGTTGGCAAACATCTGCATTTATGGAGAAAGCTGGAGAACGAGATCATGTCCAGAGAACAGAGGATAACTCCTAAATTCACGTCCACATTATAAAAGTTGGTGATTAGCTTCAAGTAAATTAAGATGCTTTCTACCTGGACCAAAGAAAATAAGTGAGCAGTTTTAAATTTTTCAAAGATCCTTGAATGTTCCATTTAGGAGTCACACAAATGACTTGGCATCACACAGACCTATGCTTCCGTGGCCTCATGCGTGCCAGACATCACTAACAGATCGCAGCACCGTGGCCAGCTCGGACATGGTGTGATCTTAAAATCCTTCCCACTAGAGGGCTCCCAGCAGCTGCTGCCTGGTACCAAAATTGGATTAGAAGGTGAATTCAATTTGCCAAGCTTGGCTGAATGCTGAATCCCTTTTAAATTTAGGCATCTGTGTTTTCCTATCAGATGGCCTCAGATACAGGCCAACCTGGATTGAGTTAAGAGGCTAATCAAGGCATCGGATGTCAAAACAAATGATGTTCCGATCCTAAATAACTGGAAATGAAGGCTGAGCATGGTGATTTATCAAAGGTCACAGGGCCAGTAAGCGAGGGAGGGGGTTTAGTAGATTTGGGAGTCATTAGACCAGGTTTGCGTCCTGGCTATACCAGTTCCTTCTTTGGAGATGTTGGAAAAGTTATTTCAGCTCCCTGAGTCTAAGTTTCCTCATCTGTAAAGTGGGACTAAAAAGTGCTTCCTACCTCATTGGATTGTGAGGAGGATTAAAATGAGATCATGCTTATGAGATGCCCAGGAGAGAGCCTGGTAGGTGGAAGACATGACAATGAATATGAGCCTTTTTCCTAAAAATATTTTATGCATGCACAAAACAGTATTCATTATTATGAAGTCTGGCAATTCTGAGAGGAGCATCACTATTTCTGTTGTACAGCCTTTAAAATGGCTTCTCAGAGCAGTAAGATGGCTTTCTCAATGTCATACAGAAAAAGAAGGGCTAGAATTCAAATCCTAGCTGTAGAAGGCACAAGTCCTCCTTTCCTTAAAGTTTCATTCCGAGATCTCTCTCCATGCAATGCACCCTGATCGTCCTTTTAGAATTTCAACATCTCTCTGCAGGCCTGTTCTCCTGCTTTATTTGTCTCTCCGAAGCACCTTTTTACCATCTAACATATTTACTATGTGACATACCTATTTACAACAGATACATTTTATTGTCTGTCTCCCCGCTACTTGACTATAAGCCCCACAGAGCAGAGCATTTCATTTATTCTGTGAACTGCTGCATTCACCAGTCTGATACAATGCCTGGCATACAGTAAGTTCTCAATAACTACTTGCTGAATTAGTGCATGAAGTTTACTTGGCTGAAAAATCTCATGTGTAACATACCTTGTCCTAGATGATTTATAAGCAGAGCTATCATTTGTCGAGTGCCCACCATGTTTAGGGCATTCATGGAAGCATCATGAATATTGTCCATTGGACCACCGCCTTTCACGGAGGGGTAGCCAGGCTTTGCAGTTAAGGAAACTGACAATAAACCAGGTTAGTGGGTGCCCATCAGACAGCTATTAAGAGGCACTTGTGGGGAGTCAGGTCAAGGTCAGCTGAACTTCAAGATCAGATTTCTGCCCCAGACCACGCATTGTAAGAGGTGTGCGCATTCACAGAGAAAAGCAGCGCCTTACCCCGCATCAGTGAATGTAAGTATACATCGATTAGAGGCATGGACCACTCTGCTGTCTTGACATGGACAACATTCTCGTTCCAGGACTGCCATACAAAGAACTACAAATGGGCTGGTTCAAACAGCAGAAATGATGGTCTCATAGTTCCAGAGGCCAGGAATCTGGAAGCAAGCCCAGCTGGGCTGGTTCCTCCTGAGGACAGTGAGGAGGATCTGCCCAGGCCTCCATACTTGGCTTGCTGTGCACTTTCTCCCTGTGTCTCTTCATGCTGTCTTCACTCTATGTATATGTGTCTTTCATTTTTCCCTTTATATCAGGACACTGGTCCTGTTACAGAAGGGAGCCGCCCTACTCCAACTTGACTTCATCTTCACGAGTTGCATCATGAAGATGCAACTTCACGAGCTGCATGGTTGGCAACGACCTGTTGCCAAACAAGGTCCTGTCAGAGGAACTGGAAGGTTAGGATTTCAGCCTCTAAATTCTGGGGGAGAACATCATTTAGCCTATAATATAAATATTATGAGGCATACATACATTAAATTCTAAATGGATAAGACAAATAGAAAGTCATATTCTAATATTCTCTTCCTGTACCACGATGATTTTAAAACTGATCTTTGTTGAGAAATAATTCATATCTTACACATTTCACCCATTTAAGTATTCTGTGTTTTTTAAAAGATATTTATAGAGATGTGTAATTAATATCACACTCGATTTTAGAACATTTCATCACCCCCAAAGAAATCCTATACTTGGTAAGCCCTATTGGCCTAGCAGTTTAGTTCACCAGGCGTAGCCCACATACATCCTAGGGCCCCCAGTTCAAGACCTGGGGTCTGGGGGAAGCAACCAAGATGAACTACTAAAAAAAAGTAAATTTTTTTTAAAAAGAAAGAAATCCTGTACCAATAGCAATTACTCCCCATTCCCCTAACCCTGCTACGCCGCTGCTGATCTCCTTTCTGTCCTAATAGATTTGCCTATTTTGAATATTTTTTTATGAATGGGCTCTTAGAATATGTTGCCTTTTGTGAATAGCTTCTTTCACTTAGCATGTTTTCAAGGTTCATCCATGTGGTAGCATCTATCAGTACTTTCTTCCTTTTAATTGCTGTCTAAGAAACCATTTTCTGGGTGGACCACTTTTCTTTGTTAACTAGTTGACAAAGCATTTGCTTTTTCCACTTCTGGTTGTTAAGAGCAGTGCTGCTGTGAACATTTGTGCACACATTTTGATGTGAGCATGTTTTTATTTCCCTTGCTGAAATCATTCGGAGTGGAATTTCTAGAACTCACGCAAACTCTAACCTTTTGAGGAACTGGCAAACAAGTTTCCAGAAGGGCTGCCCTGTCGCTTTCCAGCCACAATGTATGAGGTTTCAGCATATTCCAATCCTCTCCAGTATTATTCATTTCTGATGTTTTGAGAATAGCTGTCCTAGTGGGTATGAGATGCTATATAATTGTGGACTTAATTTGCATTTCCCTCGTGACTAATTATGGTAGCATCTTTTCACGTGATTTTGGCCATTTAGAAAATTTTTCCTTGGAGAAAGCTCTATTCAGATCCTTTATCTTTTAATTGCTTTATCTCTCCATTATTGAATCAAAAGAACTCTTCACGTATTTTTGAGATCAATCTCTTTCAGACATGTGCTATGCAAATATTTCTGTCCCATTCTGTAAGTCATCTTTTCACCTTCTTGATGATCTCTCCTGTGGAAAAATTTTAAAACTGTTAATGACGTTCCATTTATCTACTTTTTCTTTTGTCACTGCTGCTTTTGGTGCCTTCTCTAAGAAGGGTTTGCCTAACCCAAGGTCACGAAAATTTACTTCTTTGTTTTCTCCTAAGAATTCTATACTTTTAGCCCCTTACATGTAGGTTTATTATGTCTTTAAGTTTTGTGTATGGTGTAAAGTAAGGGTCCAGCTTGATTCTTTTGTAAGTGAAGGCCCAGTTATTCCAGAACCATTTGTTGAAAAGACCATTCTTTTCCCAGTGAGTGACCCTGGCCATCCTGTTAAAAACCACTGGACCAAACACGTAAGGGTTGTTTTCTGGATTCTATTTTTGTTCATCGATCTCTTGATTCCGAAAGCTTTTAAAATGTTTTGAAATCAGAAAGCACGTGTTCTCCAACTTGGTTCTTTTTCCAGCTTCTTTTGACTATTCTGGGTTCCTTGCATTTCCAAATGAAAGTATTCGCTTGTCCCTCTCTGCAAGAAGAAAAAGCCAACAGGGATTTTGATCAAAATTTCACGGAATTACTTCGCGAGTATAGCCACTTAAAAAATCTTAAATCAACTTGGCATGCCTTTCCACTTGTCTTACGCTTCTTCACATAACATATTTCAGTTAACGATTGTCTTTGGCATCCTGGCCTAGAGCTGCCCACTTTGGTAACATCTGGTCCAGCAGCTTCGGCACGTGAGGGGATCACTTGCTGCTGCTGCCGCCTTTGGTCTCTCTGCCAGACAGCCACTAAGAGCATTGTGAGTCCTGTGGGCAGAATGCGTCCAACTCTGCTGGACCTTTCCCAGGTGTGCTCTGCTCCTTACCTACCACTCGTGGTGAGGGTAACGAGTACTGTGCTGAGCATTTTCTGTCCACTACCTCATTTTATCTTTAAGGCCCCCCTCTAAGATAAAATGATCACTTGAAAAACTTCCAGGCCTCATGAGAGGACTCTGTTTCATGCCAGTTACAGGGCAGGAGCCCATGGGGAACCGCTAACACAAAATCCCTAGGGTTCGAGGGAATTATGGGGACTCTGAGAGTCTGTTCTTTAGTACAAAGCTAGGTGATTTCTCTCATCACCTAGGCTAATCTAGAAAACAGAGCAATGGCCTTCGTCCATGCATCCATCCCTCCATTGTGTCATCTCTAAGATGGAGATAATTCCAGTAGCCAGTTGACACGGTGGTTCTAAGGATGAAATGAAGACCCATGAAGGAGGACTTTATGTCTGAACCACCTGCGGTCCTGGCCCGCTTCAGGTTATGAGGGCTGCAGCAGAAAGAGACAGACACGGCTTTGCCTTCCTGGTGCTGACTGTCTGTCTGGACTCACCATAAACTTTGGCATCAGACAAAACTGGGTTGAACTCCTGCCCTTGACACTCATACTCAGGTGTGACTATAAATGGACTCCTGACCATCTCTGGACCCATGTATTCAAATATAAAATGAGGGTGATAACATCATTAGTAAGTAACAAAAAAGCTTAACTTTTTTATTACCGATGTTTTTATAAATAGAGGTGATGGAGGCTCAGAGAGGCAAAGTAACTGGCCTAAGGCCACAAAGCCAGGAAGTGGCAGAGCTGGGATTTAAAGGCACATCTGTTAGACTCTCAGGATGTAGTGTTTACCTGCCATATTATGTGGCTTCCCACAGAGAGAGGCGACTGTAAAACCCACAGGGAAGTGGTGGAAAGAATGATTAGCTCCAGGAAGACGTCCCTCTGCTGGTGAACACCTGCACGATACACTCAGACATGGGGGCCCCACCCCTCACCTGGGACAATCAGATGCCCAGACATCCCTAATTTCCACTGGCTGCACACCAGGGTCTCCTGCATCACAGGAATTTGGAGAGCCCCTTGGAGAGATGTGATTTTTCTCATCTTGGCAGCACCAGGCAAGTTAGGGAGACGTGAAAGGCAGCAGTTATTTATTTCATGAATAGATAACGGCAGGCCATTTAGAGGGAGCAGTGGCAGGAAGATGAAAAAGCTATTAATACAGCTGGAAGCTCATTTCTTTCAGAGTGGTCAGCAGCAGCCGGAGAGGACAAAACTCAGAAAATATTGCTACGGGAGCGTCTGACAACACAAATTATTCAGGAGATATTAGAGTATATTGTTCACCATAGTAAACTTTTTTTTTTTAATGTTTATGAGATCTGTTCAAAGGCATTTTGATGGATGAAACCCAGTAACATTTATGTGTGTGTGCTCCTATTTCTTTTGTTCTAGAATCTGTTGTAAATCATTTCTTTGAGCTGATGGAGCTCAACGGTGACTCGGCTGGGTCTCTGCAGTGCAAAGTCAAGTACATACCCCGGTGTCTGCTGCTCTGTGGATGGGGCTTCGGGAAGTGGGAGCTGAATGCAGGTGGATGGTGGAGGTGAAAAGAATGTTCTAGTTCTGGGAGGAGAGGACCCAGGAACATGGAGGTGAGAAAGATGCAGCAGTAGTTGGAACTGTCTGTTCCCACCCAGAGAGGGTCCCCTGGCAGCAGGCCTGGGGAGCCTGCCGCTTCTGACCTTTATGGGGGAGTCACAGGATCCGGGATCCTCTCCAAGTCTCTGTGGCTTCTGAGGCCTGAACAAGGCTTAGCTCCTCTCCCCATGTCGCTGACCACCACGGACACCCCCAGCATGCTGTGTCCTCAGAGACTGCTTTTGAGAATGTGGCATTTAAGTGACGGAACAGAGCAAAGCTGTCAATCATTGCAGCTGAACAGTGGTTTGACAAAACCATCATATACATGATGTTTAGCTCAATTATTTGGAGCAAAATAATAAATAATTGACTTGTCAATTGAGTTAAGTAACTGACCAAATTGGACAACCTACTGGCTGACTAGATGGCTTGTCCCACTTGAACTGGTTTGTTGTTTGATTCTGGACTAATGAATGAATTCAGCTTTGAATCCACTACCGGGTTTTGTAGACTGATTAAGAACACCAGTTTGGTGAGCAGACAAATCTCAACAAAATTCACAGGATGTAAGGTTGTGGTTACTAGGGGGTCGCTGGGGGACAAGGGAAGGAAGGAGGGAGCAAGGTGGTGGCAACTGGTGGGACTCTGATGGAGAGTGCACATAAAAGTACACTGAGTGCTCATTCAATATCCTAAGAGCATAATGTAAACAAAAAAATAAAACAATAAAGTATTATTGAATTGAAAAATGAAACAAAGCCCCCACTGCTTTGGGAGTCAAACACCAGGGTTAAATCCTGGCAACTTTGCTTTCTAGAGGTATGACTGGGGAAGTCACCGAATCTCTTTAAGCTTCAGTTTTCTCATCTGTAGAATGGGAACAATAATAACTGGACCTGTTTTATTGAAATGTGGAGATGAATGGAAAGAACGTCAGTAAAAAGCTGCACAGGTGCGCTCTGGTGGAGCAGTGGTTTGGTCCACCGCCTCCAGCTGAGGGCGCAGTCCACATACATCCCAAGGGCCCAGGTTCGTGTTTCGGGGCAGGGGAACAATCAAGATGCAGAACCAAAATAAAAATAAATAAAAATGCTTCTTATTTTGCCCTCTTTCTGCCTGCCTACCTACCTGCCTTCATTTCTATCTGCACCTTTCCTTCAAAAAAAAAGCTAACACAGGGCTGGCACACAGCGAGTTTGTCATCGTCACTGTCATTGTCGTCACCAGTATTAGGAGGAAGAGGTGGGGCTAACAGGTGAACTGTCCATTATCCAGCCTCTCAGGGATGCTCGAGGAAACTTGGACTCTGTGAGATCAGTGAAAGGCATGTATCCAGTGGAGATAAATGATGGTCTCGCTGGCTGGTGAGATGCTGGCCACTGACCCAACAGTGTCCCCGAGCGCTTTGTACGTGGGTGTTGGACTGGTTTATCACACGACTTGTCATACATGGAGTGCAGCTGTGCTGAAGGACGGGAGAGTGACGTGCTCCCTCCAGGCACTGGGCTTAGAGTAAGGCCTTCAAGGTGAGCGACCTGAGCCCTGAAGCTGTGCTCTCTGTGACCCACAGTCACACCAGCTGTCATCCTTCAGGCCAGCACGATAAGTGAGATGTTGTGTTGCCTCTGGAGGCCCAAGGCCTGGATGATACAATCAGTCTACAGGCAGGTCCCCGCCTTAGGCTCTGTCCTTTCTTACAGTGCGGTAACCTCTCATGGAAAGCTCATTGTGACTTATGAGCTTCAGTGACAATCTCAGCCTGAAACTCATGCCAGTCAAGGGCGTGAACATGCTATGACGTGTGCTAAAAACTTGTGGACTTGGGTGACACCGCCACGTACTGCACAGCTTTAGGCAAATGACTTAATCTCCTTGAGCCTCAGTGTCCTTGTCTGTAAAACAGGCACCAAAGCACACACCGCATGGAGTTGTGATTCATTCATTGAGATGATAGGTGCCGACGCCTGGCCCCACACTGAGTGATGGTTACGTAAAATGCCCAGTGTGGTGCCCTGCTCTGGGTCTGGGCGAGGGGGCTTCCCGCAGACTCCTCTCCTGCTCAGTAGGGACCATGCGAGTCAGGAATCGAATTCCTCGTTAGTATAGAGCTGTCCTTAACTGGCATTTAGTTCTTGCTGGAGGCTCCTAGGGGTGTCTTCACTCAATAGAGAGCTTCATCAGGTCAGGGAAAGTCTTAGTTCATATCTAAGTCCCTTTCCTATTATTTGGCAAAATGCTGTAATTGCTACAGGCTCCATGGTTCATAGTAGACACATGAGAGAACCGAAGAAATGAAACCTGGACAGGTATGATGACGTCATATAGTGGCGGTCGGGCTAAGGGTGTGGCCACTTGTATGTACGGATGGATTCTGAGCAGGGCAGTGACGTGGTCAGCCCATCCCACACAACATCGTCAACAGTGTAACAGCTGGCACATGACAAGCGTACTGATATCAGGGGAAGGTGAGCTCTTCCTCTGAACAGAAAACTAGACTAAATCCTTACACTGACCCTCAATGAGCTTGGGATATTGGATAGTTGGTTGTGTATGGGATGGACTGAAAGGCAGAATGACTGGAGGGTTTTGAGACTTGGTGGAGACTTTCGTTAATAAAAATGGAATAGACAAGCTCCCCCTCACAAAACACATGTCTTGCCAATTTTATGGGTCAAATGCCTCCTTAGTTCAGTAAAATATTCTGCCAAATCAATGAATTCCCTTATGTCAGAGCTGCCAAAATGCTATGACTCAGACAGAAAGAGCCTTATTAGACCTACAGGGGATGGCGCAACTCGTCTGTAGTTGGGTCATACTGGACCCCAGAGAGGACACTCTGAGACGGGTCTATGTCTGGGCCATGCATGGGGTAATGCATGACGTAACTGATACGGGGACACTTTTCTCCTCGCTAGAGGCTGTGCTTCCTGACTTGACATGTCCCTTTCACTTTAGTGAAAACCTCCTCTGGGTCTCTTCTGAGGCTTCCGGTTGACCACGGATCCTGTTTTCCTTCCCTAATTCTAGGTCTACATGCCACCACCATCCTCTCCCTTAAGTCGGAAATCCATGTCGTCCCACCAGCTCTCTCTGCTTGCTCCGATCAGCTACCAAATTTGCCAAAGTAACACTCCGGGAGTTCCTGCATCCATGTCTTTCTCTCAAGTTCCACGGCCACCACTATTTAGGCGCCATTACTGCTCAGACAGGGACTGCAGTAATAGTTCTTCCTGCCTCCAGATTTGCCTTTCCACACTGTTTCCACTTTGCATTCAGAGGGTTGCTTCGAATCGGAAATGCCACAGTCTTGTTTCAAACCCCCTCCCCAACCATCATGACATTCAATGTTCGTCATAGCCTGGCCCCTCTCCTGCCCTGTCCCTGAGCTGCCGCTCCTGCACCCTTAGCCACCCTGCACCATCACACAGATCCCCAAAGCACCAGGCTGTTCTGGGGACTCGAGTTCTCAGCCTGACACTGCCAAGTCCCTGTAAGTGACCCTATTTCTCCTGCCTCCCTTTTTTTATGCCCTGTCAGAGAGGGCTGGCAAACAAAGGCTATATTTCCCTGGGAGATTCCTCTGGGGCTGTGTCTGCATTTTGAATTGAGATTGATGAACTTTCAAATGATGAAGTTTCCGGGGGCATTTATTGACATATAAATCGAAATCCAATTTATGTGAAGGAAAATCCCAGTTGGTTTACATGGCAAGACTGAGACAGTTTTCACCTGGTGCACAGCCTCTGGACAATGTAAAATGATTTCGTCTCCACATAGGAGGCTTGGCTTGGTAACTAGCTTCTGCTGGCATTTTCCTGGGGTGATCCTGGTCCTGGGTTCAGTCTGAACACTTCCAATATGCGTGACATTCTGAGGCTGCCAACTTATGAGATGGATCTTATGAGAGGAGGAGGTTATGTGAAATGTATGTGCCAACTCTGTGCCAGGCACCTCCCTCCGCATCCTGTTCTGACCCTCCCAACAATCAGTCAAGTATGTGACATCATACTGAAGGACTGGCTCTCTTATGCGACTGTTTTACTGTTCTCTTTCTGAGAGGACACATTATTTATGTATGATGCATAACAAATTTCCACTCACTTGGATCTCTGCTCAGGGTCGTACAAGATTTCAAAGTACTAGCCCAGGCTGTGATCCCATCTGAGGCTCGACTGGGGAAGGATCTACTCCCAGGCTCATGTGGTTGGTGGTGATGGCCCTTTACAGTGGGTTGTAGAGCTGAGGACCTTAGCTTTTTGTGATCTTGCTACCAAAGATGAATCACCAGTTCCTTGACACAAGGGCTTTCCCGTCGTAGTCACGTTATGTCTTTCAGGTTAGGGAGGAAAAGAGAGACTTCAAACAAGACATCTGTTAGAATTTTATGTGACGTCATCATAGAAGTGACATCACCCCTTCATCTTGGTCATATTTATTGGTTAGAGGAACCAATACAAGTCCTGCCTACACTCACTGGAAGGGGGAAATCTCAAAAGGGTGAATACCAGGAGGTGGGGCTCATGGAAATCACTTCCAAGTATGTCTTCCCCAGAAGGGTTAGGACACTTAAGGTCACTCAGTTAGTTGTGGAGTTGGGATTCATCTCAGAGGGCACAATCTTGACATTAGCTGGCCCGTTGTCTGATTCCAGCGTGGAGCTATGACCCAAGCACAACTCTTGTTGAGAGATGTATCTTGCCTGCTGAAGCCTGGTCATTTGCTCATTCCCGGGCTGCTGTGTGCTTTCAGCACCCATATCATTGAAATGGAAGTGGAGCAGTTAAAAAAAAAACCTCAAGTATTCTTATCCCCAATAGAGAAGGAAGCCTGAGTATGTCCTTACTGCTGGTCACAGACCTCCAGGGACTGTTGTCTGATGGAGAACACATTCTCATGGGGAGCCCTGGTGACCATGATTCTCTGTAGCCTTTGGGAGACACTCATGTCCACTCAGTAAAGGTCAGCCCAGGTCTTTCTCCTTGTGATCCCCCTTCACAAAAGTCCTCCCGCTCTGGCTTATTTAGCAGAGGATTGTTGCTGTGTTTTTATTTTTCCACTGACACTCACAGCCTCCAATTTTTTAATTGAAGTTCCTCCAATGCTTGGACTTTGGTTTGTGTTAATGCCTACATGGCTGTCATGTATCGTTGTAGGGGCCATGCACTGCACAAAAGGTGAGTGGATCATATCCAAAGTCAACACACTGAGACGGTATTTCCAATGACAGTGAAAACACTTAGCATCCCTTCCCCTTCTTTTAGTAACAAAATCCCAGTTGTTGTTTCATTTCAATGTGGGAGACTCTCCTCTTCAGTCTTCAGCCTTTACACCTCCCATTAGGTCAGTGGGAGCTGTTTCTGCCTGGGGAAGGAGGTATCTTTTTCCAGTTCATGTGCAGAGGTTCACCTAGGTTTGCAGCAGCCTTGGTGACTGCTTTCAGGATAGAGAGACTTCTGCTGGACTGGGACGGGGACATAATCGGTCCAAATTGACTTGGAGAGGAAGCAACTCAGAGCTTTCAAAACTAAACAATGGCTGTCCAGTCACGGTGGAAATTCTGCTTTCCACATACTGCACCTAACTCCTAAGTCCATATGTAGAGTCAATTAGCTAAAGAATGAACAGTGCTGGTTGTCACATGCCTTTAAATAAACCTTAAAATTGACAGCCAAGGTTGGGCTCCCATCTGATTTTCAGACATAAAAGCTGTGCTCAGGAAGGGAGTATAGAAGAGCAACATTAAAAAATATGCGCTCACCACCAGCTGTGGTTCAATTAAATTCAACCCATCACAGGCGTTGGGACAGATCTCTCTCTCTCTCTCTCTCTCACACACACACACACACACACACACACACACACACACTCTGCCATGTGGAGAGTGAAAAACACAGCAAGAACAAAGCAAAGCAAGATGAATAATACACACCAGAATTACCTGAAATTCTTCATCAACGTGTAGGCTTTTGGTCCCAAACCTAGACCTACTGAATCCAAATATATTCGGAGAGGGAGGCCCAAGACTGTGAATCTTCGGAAACATCTAAAGCAGTTTTAAAGCTCAGTGGCATCGAAGCCTGCTGGTCCGCATGGCTGGCCAGCAGTCCGGGGACCCCTGTGTTCCTGAGATACACTGATCTCTCCTCTCAATGCAGAATGCAGTGCTGGTTTGTTCAAGGGTTCAGGCTCTGGGGGACCTCAGGAGATGTACTCACTAGAGTCATTCTTCATCTCTGTCATGGTGATATGTCTCTCTCTCTCTCTCTCTCTCTCTCTCTCTCTCTCTCTCTCTCTCTCTCTCTCTCTCTCTGTATGTATATATAACATTTCTTTCTTTATTTGCTTTAGTTGTTCACCTTGGCTGTTTCCCCGGCCTCGGGTTGCTCAGAGGTGGCTGACTTATCTGTTAGGCTTCCTGGGTGAGCCTAGATATTTTACAAGGTGCTGTCCTCCAACCCTTTCTTATGACATTTTCCAATTTCCTGACATCCTCGAATGACACATCAGGAGCTGCATCGAACCTGGTGAAGGTTCAAAGGCAACGCCTGACTCGTGTTTGAAATCAGTTGGTGCCTCATTTGGGATACGTGTGGGCACAAGTAATGGAAAACCCAGCAGTAGTTCAAACTGGAAGCACTTTTGCTTCCATTGTCAAGAGGTCTGAAAAGAGGTGCTTCAGTGTTTCCAGGAGTCATTTGGGAGCCTGGGCCCCTAGGTATCTCCACAGCTCCCAACCACTCATGGCCACCACCCCCTCCTTGTGAGTTGATGGCAGCACCACCCAGCCTCAGGGTCTCCCCCACCTGCTTGCAAAAGGCAGGAAGGAGAGGCCGAGGAAGCAATGGGAGATGGTGATGGAAGGCAAACTGGGTTGTGTCTGAGACCAGGTTATGAGAAGCCTGTAGCTTTTGCCTGGGTCTCTTGACAAGGTTTACTCTTAGGTCCTCTCTCTTGGGAAGCAGCTGCCATGCTGTGAGAAGTCCAGGTCATGTTTATATGAGCTGGTGGTCAGTCTCATTTGAGATCAGGCATATTAGATGGTCCAGTCTAAGCAAACTTGAACCTGAATGCAGTCACAGTGACCAGCTGACATCCTAGCAAGCAGAACCTCCCAGGTCATGGTTTTAAGCCACTGTACTTAGAGGTGACCGTTACGCATCTCTAGATATGTCAACCCTCCAGTAGGATAGGAAACCTTTAGATGTTGATGGAGGCTCACCAAATCACAACCGTTGATTGAAAGCGGCTGGGGGTGGATGGGAGAGAAGGTATTTGCTTCCTGGCACCTCCTGCCCTACAATGAGACAGCGGACTCCACAGCAGAAGGAGATGACACACAAAGAATGCAATGACGGTGGCTAGAAGCCAGTTGGCTACTGGGTACAAAGAAGTGGTAGATGGTGAGGGGATGGGGTGCAGGAGCACACTGGCCTCTCCTGTAACCTTGTCTAAGGAGCGGCTGCTCAGTTCTGGATAATTGTGGCCATGAAGGAACACAGATGCCACAGAGCAATGTTTTAGCCAACAATGCACTGCCTATAAGATGGTGGTTCCTAATCCATCGATGATGTTTGTGCGTGATGAAATTGACTAAGGACACTTTCTCAGAACGTATCCCTGTCAGGAGTGACACATAGGTGGCTATAGAGTTATTAAATCTGTGGCCTCCCAAGAAACATCAGTGAGATGGATTTTTATGCGAAATTTCATCATTTTTGAAAGTTGGCAACTAATTCAAATAAAAAAAAAAAACCTGTGTAGTGAAACTATAGAGGTCATATCAAAGCCCATGTGTGGGGTGGCTGGTGTCCACAGCAGCACAGGATAGAATGGAGAGAATGAGAAGACATGGCCACCGGTTCTCTGGTGTCCCCTGCTCTGTCATGGGCTGTGTGGGGTACGGGTAGAGGGGACAGGTCTTGAATCCGGACACTGGGGTTCAAATCCAGGCTTTCGGATGTGTGGGCCTTCAGGCTTTAGCAGAGACCCTTCACTTCTGAGGATCACAAGAGGTCCTACTGTAAGTCTCTTCTTTTAGCGTCTTTAGATTAATTCAGAAAACTCAATCGGTCTTACCAGTCATTCTTACTGAAGCTCGACCCAGAGTGAGTATTGTTTCAGGAGGCATGTTGAGCAAATTCCCATGAGGGCATCCTCTTGAAGAGGCCCACTTTCCTGCACAATCTTCAAACTCTTCACAGCAGGAATCATCTGCCACCTGCTCTCTGTCACTTGCTGTGCCCATTAGGTTGAATCAGGAATCCAGGGTTCCTGCCTTCATGGGACTTCCATTCGAATGTAGAGTTCTGCTGTCTTTCGTCTACGAGCTGAGCCTTCCTGTCTTCCAGTGGTGGCTGAACATAGACAAGAGTGTATCACTCAGCTATTGCTGTGTAACCAGTGCCCTCACGAAGTGGTGGCCATTTATTTCGTTTAAACTTCTGCCAGTGGCAATCAAGGCTGGAGTCAGCTGAACACATCCCTGAACCTATGTTCAGACACAGGGTGAGTAGACGGTTTACCGACCTCTCACATGTCTGCGGCCTCAGCTGTGGTAATGGATCTGAACTGACTCCGGTCCCCATGTCTGTCATCTTCCCACAGGCCAGCCCAGGCTTTCATGTGGCACCAGGAAGGTTTTCCAGAGAAAGGGGTGCATGCAATTCTCTTGATGTCTAGATTGTGGACTGACACACAAGTACTCCCACTGTGGTTTTTTAAATTAAAAAATCGGTTATTTTAAAGGAATGGTGCAGGCAGGAATGAAGGAATGAGTCGGCAGGCAGGCAGGAGGAGAGAGGAGGGAAAAACATTTATTTATTTTATCTAGTTGTTAATCTTGGCTGTTTCTCCCCACCCTGGGTCCTGAACCTGGGTCCTTGGAATATGTGTGAACTATGCAGTCAGGAGGCTGCTGACTTAACCACTAAGCCACCAGGGTAGCCTCCATTGTGTTTTATTGGCCAAAGCTGGTCTCAAGATACAGTATAGATTCCAGGAGCAGATTAATAGGCTCCACCCTTTGATGGGATGGGTTTCAGAGTCTCATTGCAAAAGGCCCAAACACAGAGAGTGGAAGAACTGGGCCATTCTGGTAATGTCCTCAGAGAGCTCAAGCACTCCTAATTCTCCTTAGAGACGAAAGGAGCCACCAAAGAGTGGTCCGATGATCAGATGATAATAGACCTGTTTCTCGTCTTTCCAAGCCAAACGGAAGACATACTGAGACCTGCCTTTTCCCAGGAGGGATTCACTGTCCCCTTTGGCTGCTGGGTCCATTTCTTTTCACTTGAGCTTTCTGACTGTGGCCATCCTTTCCTTTTCATGCCCCAGGACAGGAGCTTGGGATCCTCTGCACATGTCAAAGAAATGAAATGTCACGGGAGTTCACTGTGACCCCTGAAGCCCTTTCTCTCCCCGTGGCTTTCCCATCTCCTCCTCGCAGTTCTGCTGGTGGGGCTGGTCTACACTATTAATAAAACTCCCTTCAGTGTTTTTCTCGAGGGAACCATATGAGATAGGCCCCATCTATCTCCCAGCCTCACTCCTGCCAGGCTGGAGAGAAGGTCTCCTGACACAGAGATAAGAAATCCCGGACATCACTGTCATGTGGGGGCAGCTGGGAGTTTCATTTTCCACAGGAGAGGTCAGACCGCTTCTTTTGCAGTGTTTGGAAAGAAAGGAGCCAGCATAACGCACTTTCTAAATGCCAGTGTTCTCCACATCCCTGAGAAGGAGAAGCTAGTGAGGGAGGAGACTAGCTCGTGAGGAGAGCTAACTGCTAAGTGGCAGCAGGGAAAAGCATTTGTAATAGCTCGTGTTCAAGGCTGTGTTTCCTGTGATGCCTGGTTAGGGTAATGCAACTATTGCTGCTCAAAAGGTGACCTGCCTGTTGCATTGACTACAGCGATGGTGACTGCACCCCCTCCAGAGGTTTGGGTGGCAGGATGGGTCAGTCACTGCTGGCTATACCCACTTTTCATTCGTTCCTTCTTTCATTGCCTCTCAATTGAGGGGTGCCTGAAACCATGCTTGAAACAGAGCTGGGCTTAGGGAATGCGGACCAGGTCAAATGCACAGCATTCTGCTTAAGGAACTCACAGTCCAGTCTACTCAGAGAGCAGGACAAGTCAACCGCCAGCCCTTACAGAGAGTGGGTGCTGCCCCAGGAGGTGGAAGGTGTGATGAAATCCTCCCCATAAAGGAGAATCTAGGAAACGTCCTAGAGTTCCTTTCTTGAGCATTAGAGGCTCTAGGATCAGGCCTGGCATGGGCTCTACGATATCCCTGGTGCCTGGCACTTAGCAGGAACTTGTTCCTATTTGTTGATTGACTTGGTATGACTTCTATATTCTCACCCCGTGGGGCCATCCATTCTTCTCCAAACATTCTGTGCATCCTTGCACCTGCATGCCTTGGCAAATGCCATGTGCAATCTTGTTCTCCCCTGTTAGTCTCTAGAAAACTCTATGTAACCTTTAAGATGTGAATCAAATGCCCTCTCTTCTACAAAGCCTTTTCCGATCTTCTGAGTAGAATCCATCCTCTCTCCATAATGATTGTAAAAATCTTGTTTATATGTCAAGTTTGTTCCTTATCTTAAATGATTATATTATGATAACTATTTGTTGTTGATAAGTTTCTATTTATTTTACCAGACTCTGGGCTTCTTTGGGGGTAGGATCTGGAAGTTAGGAATCCTTGGATCATCTGCTCCTGCCCAACAAAAGTAGCTCACTACATGGGCATCGTGTGGATAAAAGCATCGGTATTACGGTTCTCACCACGGATCAGTGGGTACCATTAAGATGATGGCATCTGCCGATGTGTGACAACGTGGGACAGGTGATGACCCAAGTGAGGCGAACTAAGAGGAGGGCCATCAACTTCACCTCTTCTCTGCTATAGGAGCAGCACCTCCTGCCTTGTCTAATCTCAGGGAAGGAGAGGCCAGGGGTCATGTCAGGAACTCTGGATCACGGCTCGCTGCAGACAGTGAGCGTCTTTGACCTTTGATGTCTCCTGCCTAGCAGGCACAGCGTGTGCTGCCTGTGCAGAGTTCTCAGAGTGCACATTGAAACCTGTGATCCCTGCCTGTATTTCTAGAGTCTCACCATTTCTCACCGCCTCTGCCAGTGCTGCTCTGGGCCAAGCCCCCAGTGCATCTTGCTTATGTTACTCTGAGGAGCTTGAGGTCTCCCTCCAGGGTTCTTGTGAGTCCAAGAGAAGATTTCATTTCATCAGACCCACTCACTCCGGGAACAAAGAAGGTAGTGCAGCCTGTAGTAAGTAAAAGCAAGCGCGATTTATTGAAGACAGTACACCCTTTAAGAGACAGGATGAGAGCAGGACATATTCCAAGTGGGGAAGAGGTTAGAGGAGCTTCTGGCTGAGGTTTTCAAGGAGTCTGGCAGCCCTTATCCCCACCCAACGGGCATCCTGAGGAGGGACAACGGTTTTGATTGGTCCATTAGTCGGTCCCCTTTTACACTGTTTGGAGGACTTCAGATTGGCGTCACTCAGGGCCTGCTGCCTTTTGATTGGAGGATTGTCTCTGTTCCCTTCCCCCTGCTTGCCTGCTCATGGCCGACTCACTGCCTAGCACTTGGATGATAGTAGTAAGCCCACAACTGGTTCTCTGCTTCTGCCCATGCTTTCACCTCTTCTCTCCTCTCCCCTTTCCAGTCTAATTTAAACACAGCATTCAGAATGATCTTATGAAAATGGAAGATACCTTTCCTTTGTCACAACCCTCCCATGCTTTCCATCCCAAAGGAAAAAGCAAAGTCTTTATGGTAACTCTCAAGGTCCCATGGGATCGAGCCGGCACCACACCACTTGACCTCACCTCTGACCATCCCCTTTCTCGTTCATGTTGTTCCAGCCATATGAACCTTTGCGCTGTTCTGTTATGACAAGTGTACCCCTACGTCAGGGCCCTTGCATATGCTGTTCCCTCTGCCAGACTGACCCTCCTCTAGATGCCCACATGGTTCATTCTTTCATGTGTTTCAGGTCTTTGCTCAAACATCATCTTCTCAGCAAAACCTTCCTTAAGCACCCTAGGTAAAATAGCACATACCAGCCCCAGGAATTTCTGCTCTTATCCTCCCTGCTTTTCCTCTGTAACACTTATCCCACAGGCATGCGTTTGTGTGTGTTCTTGTCTCCCCTCTTGCTGGCGGATGTTGATGAGAGCAGCATCTTGGGCCTTGTCTGCCCATTATTGTGTCTCTGGTGCCTGAATAGCACCTGGCAAGCATCTGATGGCACTTGGCATCTGATGAGTGAATGGATACATGGGTGAACGCATTCCCTGAACACTCAAGCTACTTTGTGAAGGAGATTTTGGGATTATTATCCCATTTCTTTGAAGAGACAGTGGAGGCTTGGAGCAGGGAGATCCTTGGTGAAGCTGGTGCTGTAGTCAAGAGAATATCAGGCTGCCGGGACTGGAGAAATGTTCTTTCAGATGGTTGAAGCAAATCTTCATCTACAGGGAGGCACCGCATACCTTATGGGAACTGAGACCTCTGGGGCAGAAGAAGGGGATGGGCCACTGTCAGGACTGAGGGCAGGGCTATCACTAGGGTGTATGGGTCCCAAGGCACATGTGTTTTGAGGATTCTGTTTCTATAATAATACGAGTCCATTGTAACCAGCATGTTTTGTTAGCACCATTCTGTGACTCAATTGTACTCAATGGCATAAAGAAATACCACACTTGCTAGTGGGAACATCAGCTCATCAGGCTCCAGTGACCAGGACAAACTCAAGCCCTGGGGTATCTGGTCGACCTGAAATGTGGGTAAATGAACCCTTCAGGGGAGGAGCAGAGGTTAGGGCTTACCTGGGTGCTCATCTGGTTTTTAGGGTGCCCTGCTGGGATGTCACTACCAGCCTAGCAGCTTCCAGGCTCTGATGAGCGGACACAGGAAGTTTCCAGGAAAGCAAGAGGCTGTCTCTGGTCTCTTCGTTTCTGTCTATCTCTGCCACATGCTTCCTGAGGCCCAACTCTCTTCTCTATTCCATTCTCGTTTCTCCCAGTCTGTCTTCAGACTGGCTTCCCTGAGAAAAACACCCTCTTTCTCCTCTACAGCTTTGGTCTCCCAGCTTACACCCTTGCCAACACAGCCCAGATGTGACCAGAGTTCTCAGTCCTAATTCCAGTCATCTGGGAAAGACAGTCTTCTCTGCTTATCTGTAGTCAGGTGCTCCTGCCTGGTCTAATCTGCAGCGGCAGGGTTTGGGGTGGGTTGCAGCGCACAGACGTGGCTTCTGCTCTCACAGAAGGAAGGTGATCGGTTAAGCCAACACCTTCAGTGTATTTACTGTGGTTAATCAGGAAAAGCAGGTGACTTCACACTGGATATTCCAATAGCCAAAGCCTCCCTTCTAGAAGAGCAGTCTGGCAACTGAACGCCTTTCCTAGATCCACCTGCGGGAAGTGCAGACTTTAGGATCCTGGTGACAGCAACGAGCCTTTCTGAGCCCCACACACTGGATTTCAAATCTTTTCAACTTATTCCTTGTGAGTTGGGATGCAGGCCCAGAGGAAGTGGAAGCATTCTGCCTGCGGACCAGGTGACATGAGCATGGGCCCCCTCTGAGCTGCCAGGTGCTGAATGCATGCACCTGCACATAGACCTGCATAAAAACTGGCGGGTTACCCTGGGTGAAAGCAGCTCATTAATTTCACCCCTTGGGCCTATTTAGGGCACCATGTTGCAGACGAAAGGGGCAGGACTTGGGACTTCTTCAACAAAACATCCAGATGCTTTCATTAGGGCAGCCTCTCATCTTGGCAGGTTCCCTCCAATCCCTGCGGGCCCCCTGCTGCCCCTCAGGAGTGCCGATGCAGCCCCCCGAAGGAGACCCAACAGGGCGTGGCTGAGGAAGCAAGTGGAATGGGGTGACTTGGGGGGAGGCGAGGCTGGTCTTAATTGTCTGAAGGACTGTCATGTGGAAGGGGCAGCAGAGCTTGGAAGAGACTGATTGTTACAACAGTGCAGATTGAGTGTGACACAAGTGATGCTCTCGGACACAGAGACTCTTACACCAATGAGACTAGACGATACACTAGCCACTTTAGGTATGACATCAGACTGGATGCCATATTTGTCCTATAATTGTGAAGATATCAAAACTTTTTCACTGATATTTAAGATAAAATAATCATAGAGACGAACAGCCCATGAGTGCATTGGTGTGACCTACCCAACCGTCATGCTTAGTACCTGTCACTCTAGGGGATGTGGTCCTGTGTGCCTGCCTTGATGGCTTGTCTCTTTCTTTCATTGCTATGTTTTCTCCCCCCTCCATTTTAAAACCCTCTTTATTCTTACACCTCTTTCAAAATCTGGTTAAGGTATCTGGGCCGGTTTTGATAATGTCACCAAAGTCCCAGGGATGGGGAAAAAATGTTTGAGCTCAGTATCTTTTAGGACCGTGGACAGCAACAGATATTTGTATCTTCTCCAGCACCTGAGATTAGGCTACAGTCAGGTTGTCAGAGGCTATGCTTAAGTAGAAGTTGTGGGCCATTTGGCATAATTGATGTACTTGGATTCCTATGCATCTATTCCTTCCTTCTTTCTTTCCTTCCTTCCTTTCTTTCTTTGACTCCAGAGAGAGACAGTAAGGGAGGAAAGGATGAAAAACATGGAAATCTGGTGAATTCTGCTTCTTGAAAATGCCCAGTGTTTTTAATTCACCATTGAGATCCACAAGATTGCTTTTTACCATTCAATCAACTTCCTTTTACCTGACCTGGTTAAAGGGAATTCCATAGCACCATTGGATTAGGATCCCTCATTCTGAAAGTGATTAGTCTTGCCTTTCTGTGCCCCATAGAGCTCTGGGCATGGCAGGCTCCAAGACTCAAATACTGATAGTATGGATAGAGGACCGCTTGGGGCAGGTTCTCATGAGATGCGCGTTCTGGCCACAGCCAGAAATGGTTTCACTCTCAGAGGTCTCACTTCTTTTGGAAGGCAGATGTCAAGAAGCACCAATAAATTAGACCCCAGAAACATTCAGTTTAATAAGTATTTCTTTGACACACAAAATTCTACTTGCTCTGTCAGCAAATGTGATCTGTTTGGTGTGAATAATTCAGCGGTTTGCAGGGGTTCTGACTTCCAGGGAGAATGCAGTACTGCCAAAGATTGCGAACTAATCCTATGGAGCAGAACTGAGCTCCGGTTCACCTCGGTGGTCAGGAACCACTTGGGGAAAGAACACAAAGGGAATAAAGAAGAAAAGTACTTTTCCTATTAACAACAGAAATGATTCTCCCCCAAACTCTACCAGCACACATGGATGTACAGTGCTTGTCTCCTCAGAGCCTCTCCTCGTCTAGGGAGATTTGGGTCCAAAAGAAATTTCTGAGGCTGCATTTCCACGCCAAACAAAGAATTTTCAGTGGAAAAGTACAGCTCTGAATGAACACGCTGGCTGTCTTTGTTCAGAGGCAGTGAGTCCTCCGGGAAAATGAGATGCACTGAGCACGTGCAGGTCAACCTTTCTCCCACTTCTCTCCAGCTGTGTGATCTTGGGCAGGTCAATCCCGCTTTCTGGGCACATCTGTAAAACTAGAGCCTTGGATTAGAGGTCAGAAACTATTCTGTGCATTTGGAGAAAGGGGCAGGCACAGTAGCTTCCATCATATTCTCTCAAGTGTCTAGAAGGCTCCGAAGGGTTTGGAAACTCCAGGACTAGACACCCAGTAGGTCTCAGTTCAGTTCTAAATAAAACGGTGCTTCTGGTGCCTTCTGTGAGTTTGGAGGGTCGTGTTTCAGTGTCTGGTCTGCTTTGGGGGACCAGGGCGGACTGTGGGTGCCTCCACCTTTCAAGCTTTAGAGTCATTAGGGGCTCCAGCACCCGATGCAGTAAGTTCTGTGTGTAGGCTTCTATATGACGGGGAGATGTTAATTCCTTTATTCATCTCACAAATATTGATCAGGTCCTTCTATGCGCTAAGCCCTCTGCTGCCCACTACCCTCCTGGAGCTCACAGTTCAGGAGACAGTCAGTGGAAAAAAAGTCACAAATGACTCTGACTACAGATGATGGGGGCTCTGAAGGGTCACTAAGAGTTTTGGTGCATGAAGATAAGAGGGGACCTGACATTCCTTCACTCTGCATCCTATCCATACAGGGAGTGGTGGGTTCCCAAAGCAGTTCACCTTTCCTGGCTCCCTCAGGGTTACCACCCTAGACCAAGCCCCCATTATCTCCCACCTGATCCCCTGCAGCCATCCTCTCTCTCCTTCTGTTCCTGCCCCTCCGACTGAACTGGGAGAGCATGGAGGGGAGGGTGGGGCTGAGGAGACTCCAGTCATGTGCTGCCTGTAAGAATATGCAACCCAATAGCACATTTCTGTGCTGGAGGCACCCCCAGGTTCCCAGGGAAGGGGATTGGGGGCAGTTGCTGCCAGGGGCTCCAGGGACTCAAGGCAGAGTGGTGGGAAGAGCATCTACATTCTCAAGGGGAGGACTTTGAAGGAAAATGCTCACTTCACTGTGTAACTGATAACACTGGAGAAACATGAGCAGCATTCATTTAGCATCACACCTGGTGTTGCAAGAAACAAAACACAATACCATCAGCATACTCATGACAGAGGCTGCTGATTCTCAGCCCACAACAGGATTCAAAACAGTCTAAATAAAGCAAGCAAGCAAATGCAGACCCACAGATGGGAAATTAGGGGGTGATTGCATCCATTTGTGTTCAGAAGCACTCTTTGATTTGTAAAGGCTTGTCTTTAAATAGTATCTTTGAGGTGTTTACAGATTTGTGACTATTGCTGGAAGGGCTGTCCATGGGGAGGGAAACCCAAAACAAAGGTGGTAGAATCCCGGGCCAGTTGAAGGCCATTCCAAGAGCTGGATCACTCAGTTTAAAGCTCGACACAAGGAGGTTTCTACCTCGGATGTAAAGAGAGGCTCATCTGACCTGTCAAGTTTAGGAGCAGAACAGAATCTGGGTACTTAGCTGAGAAAATGAACGTGAAAGATTTTGAATGCACATTGAGCATAAAGAGTGCCCAGTAAATGTCAGCCATCACCGTCCATCCCTAAAGTCTAACAATGTTTCTCTAAGTCCAGCTGGATGTCCTACAGTTCAACTAAAATCTGACACTATTTAGCACACGTCCCATAGGTTAAGAATCTTAGTCCTTAACCACCCCTACTTCAGACACCAACCAGCAATCTCCCTGACACCCATATTTCTGCGATACATTTGGGGTCCTACTAATTACTCTTCAAATTCAATAATTCACTGGTATATCTCACAAAACTCCCTTAATATGCTATAATTACAATTATGTTTTTATTATAAAGGATACAACTCAAGAGCTGCTAAATGGAAGAGATGAATAACTCAGGATGCGTGGGTCAGGGAACACAGAGCTTGCAAACTTTTTCCCTGCGGGGTCAGGATGAGTCATTCTCCCAGAACATCCTGTGTCCACCCACCTTGAAGCTCCCCCAAGCCTCAGTGTCACAAGAGGTTTTATCCAGGATTCATGGTGTCGGTACAATTGATTAACTCACTGGCATGTGACCAAACTCAGTCTCCAGTCCCCTCTCTTTCCTATCTATTGGTGTAGGGTTGAAAGTTCTAACTCTCTAATCACATCACTGGTTCTTTAGGTGAGTAACCCTCCTCCTGAAGCTGTCTAGCCCACCACCCTCTCTCTCTCCATCCTGCCTCCAAAGGGGCTCATGATGACTCAGGAAAGATACTCCTATCACTCAGGAAGTTCCAAGGATTTTTGAAACCCTGTGTCAGGAACTTGGAACAAAACCGATTCATATTTTTTCGTATCACATTCCCTTTGTCATGCTGTCCCCTGCAATATAAGGCTAAAGGAAGAGATCAAAAGCTCAAAGTTTTATTCTCTCTGCCTCTGGGTGAGCCAGTATTTAAATCATTGAAGACTGTGGGTTAGCATTTTCAGAAAACAGTAAGTCAACAAGATCTCACGACTGGAAGCATCTCTGATAAGTCCTTTGCAGCCATGTATTTCCAAATTCCCAAGGAGACATGGCAATAGGGACACTGTTCATGGGGACTGGCTATCTCTCTTCCCCAGGTCTTCCTATTTGCTTTTTATTAAAACTCTCAGATCTCCTCCAGAGCCAGAAAGACTGACCACTCAGGAGTTAACTTCCTGGAAAGATCCAAGTCACTAGGAAGGTGATTCCTAGGTTCCACCACATTAGGCTACAGTGCTCCACTGTACATGATTTTGATTCTTCCTAGATAATTCACACCCATAATGGTCTGTGTCTGGAAGGGTTTTCAGATTTATTGCTTCTGCTGAAGGTGTCTTCCTGTACTTGAATGCACTTCATTTTCTTTCCCGGCAATTACTCTAATGTTACACAGTCAGCAGTGCATATAATCACAGGTGCTACAGCCCACAGACTCTGCTTAACATTCTCAAAGGCCTTCCAGGTTAGGGCCTCACAAAACGGACACTGCCTTCTCTTACCAGGCATATTTTCCCAGGAAGTGTTTTCTCCTGTTGTCTTTTTCCTTCATTCGACCCTACTTTGCCTGGAATTGCTTTTCCACATTGTCTAACTGATGGTTATTTCAATACGCCTGAACTTTCAAGGTCCAGCTTAAATGTCACCTCCTCCGAAAAGACTTCCATGATTGCCTTCGGGTCTCTCTTCCATGCTTCCAGGAGTAGCCTAGATATCAGTGTGTTCATGTGTCACAGTCTGAAACAACTATTTAGTTAATGTCTGCCAGTTCCACTGGACTAAAAATCCTGTGAAGGTGGGAGCTAACTAATTCTTCTCAGATTGTTTAATGCTCATCCTGACACTTGACACTGGGCAGTCATCCAAGAAACATTTACTGAGTGAATATACAGATGAGCCCTGACCTACAGTAAGCATTCCCTACTCCATTGGTGGGAGACTCCTGGTCATCCACTTCTCCTTTCTTGCTACAGAGCCCCAGTCTGGACTAGGAACTGGGCGCTCTTGTCACTCAAGGCTCCTTTTCCAACTCCAGGGGGATGAATGTTGGTTATTTCAATACAATCACATTAATTTCACAGCTCTGGCCAATGATTGGCTTCGGGGTGTGGGTATGCACGACCTCAGCCAGTGCGATGCACGGCAAATTAGCTGGGTGTGGGGATTCTAGAAAAAAATTCTAGCAGGGGTAGCCCTGCTCAAGCCGTGCTTCCCTGAGGGTGGCCATGAGAAAGGACAGAACATTCCAGGGTGTGTGCTGTCAACTGTCATCCTCTGGGTTAGCCGGCCTGGATCTATCATAATATAGAGATTTGTCCTCTGAATTTTGTCTCTCCCTGAAAGGGAGAGGTGTGAGTGTCTGAGATGGGCCTGAGGAAGAGGCTGCTGAGAGCTTTCCAAGACCTGAAAGAGCGACCACTTGACTCACAAAACTATGACCTTATGTGAATGACATTTCTGTAGAAACAACAGTTTTCTCCTTGGATCAGCTTTAAGGAGGGACCATATTCCACACCCTCATGAAAGTGTGACAAACAGCGTTCACTAGTCAGGATTGCCAGTGCCTTCTCTAGGTGGCAGAACAAGAGAGGAAGATGGTCGCAGTGCCTTGCCATGTAATGACCTGTAGCCAACGGGCTGTCAGCTGAAATGGTGATGTCTCGCCTGTCTTACGGTGTTTAAAGACTAACGTGCCACCTCCATGCCCTCTCATGCTCTGCTGCCTCAGCCTTCAAGCTACGTATCCCAGAAGGTACAGTTATAAGACGACGTTATTTTTTAGTTTTGGGGGAAAGCCCTCGTGCTAAGTGACTGATTTAGGTGTTATTTTCTTACCCCATCGCTTGTCCTGACTGATACACAGAATAACATGTCTGCAAAATATAAACCAGCCCGAAGAGGGACAGAAAGAAAAATCTCCTGCATTAGTGGCCTGCCGAGGGCCGTGACACTACCCATGGATAATCCCAGAGGTGTTAGCAGCTCTTACCCCAGTCTTCCCATGAATGCTCAGGAATTTTCTAGATTTTTTTTTTCTGCATCAGTGACTTTCACCTGATTTCCAGCAGACAAAGAGCCAGTCTCCACAATGGGAGACGAGAAGAGAAGCAGTGAGAGCAATGCACGGGGAGAGCCTTCACCACCACAACCCTTTCACTGACAGCATTCATGCACGAAGTCAGGAGAGCTGGAACGTATGCCTCTGTGAGGGGCTGAGTTGTTTTCTGCTTCGTGTTATTGTCTCGGTAAGATTTTCTATCCTTTCCATTAAACACAATGTTCATTGTTCCACTGAGCCACTCAGCATTCCCTCCTTCAACCCAGCAGGCAGACCTGGAACAGGCAACATAACGCTCACACACACGTGCTTCTGCTCCATGGAGGCTTTGTGTCTTATATGAATACCTCTGTCGCTCCTGTGGATTCTATTGTGTTTATTTTATAAAACGTACACTTTTAAATGGGTCTTGGTCCTATGGATTTTATGGTTTGAATTCCTCCCCCAGTTGCATCTTCTGACTCTCATGGAGGTTTGGTTTCCTTCTGTGCTTTCTAATTTTCAACTGTGAGACGGAATTTTTTCCTTGAGATTCCCAGGGGGCCAAGCCTGGGCAAGCTCATGGTACAGGCTCAATACTTAGATTTCTCCCAGTGAATCTCTTATGTCTGTGGCAGCTCCCAACTCTGCCATCGTGCCATTATGACGCTCGAGCTACCTGTGGTTCTGAGACCGCATGGACCCTTTGGCTCATTTAATTTGCTCTTTCTTTTTGACACCTGGGATTCTCTTTTCCCCTATTTTTGAGCCAAATGCTGTATTGGAGGTTTTTCATGTTACATTTTTATCTAGCATTCCTATGAATTCGGAGTGCTGCGAGGACTCTGATGTCGGCTCAGCTACTTTCTTGGTTGGAAGTCTCTGAGCTCTTTCTGCACCCTCAGGGTTGATTTGACACTCTTTGATGGTGGCCAGAGGCAGGAGAGAAGATGAAATAACAATCAATGCGGCTGCTAAGAAGTCAACACAGGTAGAACATTTGAGACTCGATGGGTCCATGTCTACACATGGGTTATTTGCAAGAGTGACAGCTGTTTTACTGCGGAAGAAAAGAAACATGGTTCATGCCAAGAAGTCTTTGAGCTCCTCGTTCAACACCTTCTTTTTTGTCCACAACCCTCTGCTTAAGCCCAACAAGTAATACAGTGACACATTTTTGAGTATTGGGTACTGCTATAAACACGTCACATAGATTAATCCATCTAACATCATGAAAACCCTGTGAGATAGAAACTGTGTCCCTCACCAACTCCATTTTACATATAAAGAGACTGGTCCAGAGAGGCAGAGCAACACAGCCATGGAGAGATGGGATTTGAACCCAGGAAGCCCAACTCCAGATTTCACAGTCCTGACCACTGACAGAGGTATATTCTTTCCTTGTCTTCTGCACAATGTCCTCCCAAACTTTATAAAACCCTTCTCTTGACATGTCCTTAGTATTCAGTCTCTTCTTTATCATAAGACTATTTATCTAATTCTACTGATTCAGGGCATCCTATTTCTAGTAACATGAACTAACTCAATCGACCACACGATTAACCTTCCTTCTCACATTCGCCCCACACACACACTGACGCACACACACACACACACACACACACACAACACTACTTATGAAGCACATTGTCACACTCAACTCAATGCAGTCTCCCTTTTAATGCATTCGTTCCCCCTCCCAAGAAGGGCAGCCATCAGCCTCGCTGTCCTAGCTACCTGAGTCAACCCAGCGGCTACACCTCCAGGCAGAATTCTCAGCAGCCTATGTCCTCGCTGTCCTGCCACTCACCTGACAAAAAGGTACAGACACTGTGCTTCTCAGCCATCAACCATGACGCCCAGTGAAGTCACATGGGGAGTTAAAAACAAACACGGACACCTTGCTTCCATCCATAGCAGTTCTTGTCGAATTGTTTGCACATAACCCAGGTATAAGGAATTTGAAAAGTTCTCCCTGTGATTTTCATGTGCATCCGGGCTGAGAAACATGAGAATGAAACCAGCCCTTCTCCTGGTTTCTGTCCCGATCGCTGTCTGCTTGGATTTGGGCAGATGCCTCATCCTTCTTACCCTATAACCTTAGAGCTAGAGTAGAGAATCAGTGGGAGGGCTTGTTAAAACACAGATTTCTGGGCTGCACGCCCCCAGGAGTTTCTGATTGAGATCTGGGTGGAGCTTGAGAATTTGCATTCATAATAAACTCCAGGCAGGCATGCTTTGGTGATTTACCGGTTAACTCCGTGGCCTCTGGTGGGCGCAGTTTACATACATCCTGAGTACCCAGGAACAGCCAAGAACAATTAAAATACATAAGCACATACATAATGAATGAATGAATGAATGAATGAATGAATATATATTTCTTCCTCCTCTCTTCCTGCCTGCCTGCCAACTTGCCTTTATTCCTCTCTGCACCTTTCCTTGAAAATAAAAAAGTTCCAGGCAATGCTGCTGCTGCCAACCCAGGGACCAACCCTGGGGACCTCGTCTTAGCATCACTCTGCATCTCTAGCAGCCCCTCTAGCTGTCGCTGCTATGCTTTGGAAGATCTCACCTCCCTGTTCCACTGTTTTCCTAACTTGTTCTTCAAGGTCCCTTCAAGCCCTCCTTCTTCAGGCCTTCCAGGATGAGCGCAGCTGGGTGGCACCTCTTCTCGCTCCGCACTGCTTGCAGGTGCCTTCTCCTCTGTACCAGCCGTGGTGGCTGCTGGTTTCAGGTCACAGACTTTAGAGCTGGAAAGAGACTCTGGAGCAATAAAATGAGGCTGATGCATAATGCCAGAACCAGCTTTCTCCTCAACTTAATCCTATTTTGTTAAGTTATGATAGAATAAAACTTTCCCTTTAAACAGAATAACTCTCTCATCCAAGTAAAATCCTATTTCAAGTGGCAATATTTCAAATAAAGAGATGGGGCAGGATAGGAGACGAGGCATATCCCGGTGCGCACCTCTTTTCCCCTGTGAGGTCTTGAGGCACTCTGGGAGGCACTGGGGACCTGGGGAACATAATTTGGAAGCCACCCATAGTCCAATACTTCTCTTCATTGCTGAGGAAATGAAAAGAGGGCAAGTGATAAACCACCCATTTGATAGAGTTCTGCAGCGACTCTGGCCCAGGAGCAGTGGGGCTCCTGAGAGAGTGAACAGGACACACAGGCTCCTGCCCTGAGGAGCATTTATTCTATCCGAGGTGACACATGCATAAGTAAACACACAGGCATCACGACAGCAGACCGTGATAAGAGCTGTGGGGGAACCCAATATACGTGAACTCACAGGAGTTCTAGGAGGCTCTTTAAGAAGTGACCTTCCTTCTGAGCCCTGAAGGATGAGAAGAAACCAGCTATGGAAAGAATTGGCTGGAGAGTTTCGTTTGCAAACCGCAGCGGGAAGCCTGGCTTTTATTCTCAGTGGGTTGGAAAGCCAGTGGGAGGGTTTAGGCAGGCAAGAACAAGATCTGATCTTGCTGCTCCCGTTGTCTCCTTGGAGACATAGATAGTTATCAATCTCTGTAATTTTCAGTGTATCCCATGCAGAGTAAGTACTGAGAATGTGTGTGTTGATGCTGATGGCTGGAAGTCAAAAAGGATTTCTAAGCTGTCTTTTGTGTAACTTCCCATCTTCTAGACCAATATCTCTGACCCCAGTGGGGCTTTAGAGCCCTTTCAACTGTCTGATCGGTACTGCAGCGTTTTCCTTATAAAATACTCCCAGGCGCACATGCCGCCGTGTCTTATGGTGCCAACCGGTAGGTGAGCTGTCGGCCAGCTGAGGACTTTGAACCAGGACCCCCTGCTGCAGAAGCTGCATCTCACACCTTCCCTCTGAGTCCCCTGCTCTGGTGGACTATCATTGCTCTCCTGGAGGTAGAGCCAAATTATCACCCTCTTTTAAAGTCCCAGCTTTCCTGTCTATAAGATGGACTGATGCACACACATGACAGGGGAGAGCCGCATGCTAGGCCGTCTCTTACTCAGCTTTCCTCTCTTGACAATGGAGATAAATATGGAACAGCACTTCGGGTAAGAACTTGGGTATTTCGTTTCTGATCCTTGTTTTTATGGAAGAGGTACTGGTATTGTGTACGGTGTGCTATGCCAGGTCTGCTTGCAGGAGGCACAGCAGGGCTTATCGAAAGGGTTGAAAACACAGGCTTGATTCTCAGGAGGTTAGATTTTGGGGATTCTGTTAATCTGTGGAAAATCCTTCTAGAGTGTTGCCCCAGGGGGACGCCTTGGCTAAAGACCCATGAAAGCTCATGAAATCCAGGTCCCTTGAACAGCTCTGCCAACTTCCTGAAGCAAATCAGAGTGGAGAAGGCAATTCCTCAGGCGTGGGAGATAGAATTGCTTTTTCTGAGAGCCTTGGTGACAGGAACCAACTGCACCCCCCGACACACACACCCGAGAGAGCTCAAGGACCAGTGAAACGAGGCCGATGCATAATGCAAGAGGCAGCTTTCTCCCTGACTTAATTCTATTTTGTTAAGTAATGATGGAATAAAAATTCAGGTTGGTGGAAGATGAGATTTGTGACTCTATTTGATCAAATGCCTATCGCTGTCGCTTCCAGCCAAATGGGGCGCTTCATAAACAGATAAATAAATCAGACATCAACGGGAAATGAAAAATCATGGCCAAGAATGAAACGAGACAGAAAATCATTCCCAGTCGTGATGTTCACTTGGGACATCACACCTGGGCTGCAGTGGGAGGCCCAGAGTGGCCGACGGATGATTATTTCAGAGTAGGGATTCAGCCCTGATATGTAGCCTCTATTAGGGAGAGCCATCTCCTAAGCCAAGGTCATCCCAGGAAACCGTGAAAGGCCAGCAACTGATGCTCACTATTAATGCTCCATTTGTGGGATTAACTGGCATGTGTGGTAATAATTTATGGGGCGTCATTAACCTAATGATATTGGGTCTCTATAAACTGCTTAGTCCATCTCAGGGAAAATGGGTTTCATAAATCTAAGCAGAGAATTCTGGGTGACTCATGGCAGGCCCTTCAGTGGGGTGGGGATGGGATACCAGACAGTGAAATTCTATACTTTTGGCTTGCTTGAAGGGTCTTGAAGGTCGTTGCTTCATTTTTTCTTATCCACCAACCCAGACGGTCACTCAGATGGAAGCAGGTTTGAAAAGTACAGGCCAGAGAAAGGTGTGTGGTTCTCTTTGCCTTGAGGATTAGGTCAGCATACGACCGGTTCTGCAGATCCCAGCAAAGGGAAGATTGTGTTTCTACTGCGGGGAATTTCTGGGCGGCAGAAACCACATTTTTCCTCAATTCTTTTAAGAAATCAGTAGCAATTCTTTTAAGAAATCAGTTTCTGCATCTGTTCTGTGCCAAGCAGGGAATTTCACTTCTTTGGACAGAGAAGGTGACTTTAGAGGTTGAATGATGAGAGAGAGAGAGCTTGCCAGAGCTTGAGGGAAGGAGGTTTAGAGGTAGAATAGATAACAAGGCAAGTGCAAAGGTCCTGAGGTCAGAGCAAGCTTGACCTATTTGGGGAACAAAGAAAGGTATTAGCATAATGGAGGGAGGGAGAGTATATTGAGCCCCATGTGTGAGGAAAAAAGTGAGATCCAAAGGGATCAGATAGGTAATTCCCAGCCAGCCTGGAAGATGGGATTTGCAGGAAGTGCCTGTCTGATGTAATCACTGGCCAGGGGTCAGTAAACTATGGCTCGTGGGTCAGAGCAGGCCATTACCTGTCTTTGTAAATAAAATATTATTAGCACACAGTCATCTATTTACATACATATTTCTGTAGCTGCTTCATGCCACATCGGCAGAGTCAAGTAGCCATGATGGAAGGCGCATTTCCGGGAAAGTGTAAGAGATTTTCTCTCTGACCTTTTACAGAAAATCTGTACAGCAGTGCACTAGACAAGGATGCCTTTCTTCTCTCTGTTTGCCCTTTGCAGGAGCTGGAGTTCTTGGGAACATGCAGTCACCTCTTGGGCCCCTGGGATTGTCTCTGTACAGAAAGTACTGGGACGGCCACTTCAGATCACACCAGATGAGAGCAGTTCGTTGGTTGAGAAAGGCAGGGGGCGTCTCTCTCAACAGTGGCCAGGCCTGTGTGCGCGTTTTCCAATATCGTCAGGGGGTGGTCCACGTTTTAGAGCAGCCGCCTCCTCTGCTTTTGGAACCGGGTGACAGGGAAGTATGAGGTTTCCCTGCAGACACACAGATTCGAGGTGCCTGGAAGGTATTTTTCCTGTGGTGAATCTTGCTGAACAGAGGTCTCCCTCCTGCCTGCTGCTGGTGTCACAGCATCGCGCAGGGAAGGAGGAATCATGATGTTCACAGCAAGCCCACCTGAGCTTAAATTCTGAGTCATGTAGTAGCCGGGTGATTCGAAGGAGCTACTTAACTCCTTTCAAGTGTCCGTGATTTCATCTGCAATATGGAGAAAATAATAGCATCTGTCTCATTGAGTCTTGTGAAAAGACGAGAAATAGAAACCATGTGCCATTTGGTAGTTTGAATTCCTGTTCTAGATTTTGAAGTTAGGAACAAGGACTATCTTTGCCAATCTCCCTTGCAAATGGACATAGCCATGTGCCATCTTATGGTTAGTAAGGTGAAAAAGTCTGGAGTCTAATGCTTCCAGGAAACACATTGTTTTTTCTTCTTTCTGGAAGTTGGGAAGCTGGGCATGATGACTGGAGCTGGAGCACCAATTTTGTAACATGAGGAGGAAGTCTTGTGAAGCAAAGCAACAAGCCAGGAACCTAGGCCCTTGACTTCCTTAACTCCAGCTTTTGATTCTGTGAGAGATAAATGAACTATTGTGTTGTTTAAACCATCTTTACATTTTAAAAACCATAAATTATCTTTTTTAAGGAAAGGTACAGGCAGGCAGGAAGAAACATTTTAATTGTTTAGTTGTTCATCTTGGTTGTTGCCCCCAGTCCAGGGTTTCAAACCCGGGTCCTTGGGATGTATGTGGACTACATCCGGTGGCCTTAACCACTAGGTTACAAGGGCACACCGAACATCTTTATGTTTTGAGGTCTCTTCTTCTCAGAGTAGATTAATCCTGACATACGAGTTGTGTGACCATGAGCAAATTTTCTTAACTTCTCTGAGCCTCCCTAACCTCATCAACAAACTAGGTTTAAAAGTCCCAGACCCTCAGAAACATGGTGAGGATTCAAACACACACAGCGGTTTTCTGCTGTCTCAGAAACATCTTGTGATGACACCCTAGAAACACAGCTCTTCAGGGCTGACCAGGTCTGGTGATGGGGCCAAAGAGTGGGCCTTTTTGTCAAGTCCCAGGTGACACAGACCCAGCAGGCTTGGGAAGCAGAGCGATGAGAGATCCTCCTTTCCTTCCTTGCTTTCCAAGTTCAAAGTGAACATTAAGAAATGCTGTCTGTATCTCATAGAGGCTCACCTGCTCGGAGGGGACCTCCCACCTGTGTCCTGGCCACCCTGCTGTGAAAGCCCTCAGCCCCCACCCTCCTTGGAGGGGTGATTTGCTGGGTAATGACATGGTGTGTGCTGTCTGAGGCGCCAGCACTCAGTCCCAGCTGAACGGCTCGCTCTGAATTTCTGTTCAACATGCTTTGCCTCCGTGGGTTATGGCTTGCTGGTTTACTTGCTCATGATGGATCTTTTCACCTAATTAAGGGAAGGCCAAGATCTCCCCCTGGTGCTTTTTGCTGCAGAGAGCTGTGGTTTTTAAGTATGGCATGCTGGCTGAGAACACTTGTTTTAGGGGTAGGAAATCTGGGCCCCTCATCCTGGCAGTGTGTCCCTGGATGAATCACTTAACTTCTCTGAAGAGGCAGTTTCCACCTCTAGGAGCCAGGTTTTGGGCCAAGCTCTTTTCTGCATGCATAAAAAATCCCCCGGCCACCCCATGAGACAAGCGTCTACATTACTCACATTGTATAGATGGGAAAATGGAGGCTCAAAAGGGCTAACTAGATGACCCAGATCACAGTGAATAAACAGTATGAATTTGATAGAGCAATAATAATAGCTGGTGGACAGGCTGTTTTGAGGATAAAATTATTGAGTGGCTCTAAGGAGTACCGCCTGACTCTTACCTATCACGTGTAGCGCCAAATGGTCTAACAATTAGCCGCCATTACTATCGTCATTATTATGTGGGTGCCATCCATGGAGGTGGGCTGCAAGTCAAGTGGCACAGGGTCATCCATGGAGAGTGACGTCCCTGTCCAGGTGGAAGAGCACAGAAGGCAACATTAAACAATCAGCAAAACTCAGCACCGGTGGGTGAGTTCTTCAGAGCTTCAGAGTTGTCTGTCCTGCTCCAGATACAGCCTGATGTCTGGGAGTTGAGGCCTCGTCAGACACTGTCTCGACCTTAAAAGGTCTTGGTGGTGGAGACTCTGGTTTTCTCGTCACCCCTTCAGTTATCTTGTTTGTTTTCTTTCCAATCACATGGGTCCCCCCAATGTGCCTGCAGTCAGCTATATCCACTGACTCCTGATTGTTATTTCTCTTCCAGTCTAGGGTCTCAGGAGAAATCATGACTGATGACCACAAACCACCACCGAGAGCCTACCATTAACATCGTACTTATGTCCTCACATCTCTCCCTCTCAGATGCATTCCGAGTAAATTGTAGACATCTGTGTGCAACACCAGTGTTTTTGTAAAGTCTCAGAATCACTGGAGCCTCCAAAGCCTGACCTGGAAGCGCCGTGTGTGTGTGCAGAGGAACGCTGAGCCCTGCGGTGAGGTGGAGCGGGGATCCGAGCCCTCAAACCCCACCGTCGTCTTCTCTTCTGAGCAGATCCCCAAGCCCTTGGCGCTCTGAAGAGTTTAGTTTCAAAGTCTTTCCTGATCATTTTCTGGAAAAGAAAACGAAGGCTTAACTGAGAGTGGGGCTCCCACTTATTCCCAGTCACCTCTTAATTCCTGAAGAATTTGTTCAGTGTGACTCCAGGACTCAGACGCAGCCCTGGATAATTTGATAGATGTGGTGGGCCTTTCTCAGGGGGAAAAAAAAAGTGCTCACAGCAAGGGGTGAGATTGCTAGATTCCCGGGTCCATTTGTGATTATCCAAGGACATAGTGGACTAAGACTGAACCTTTCAGCCACATGGATGACCCAATGGTGAAGGAGATGAGGGACCCTTCTCTGGAGCCCCCTCAGAACTTCAGGCCACATGGGACCATCTGGTGGAAAAGAACGTGAGCTAGGAGAGAGAAGGGGAGATAGTTGCGAGAAAGAGAGCAGAGATATGAAAGATAAAGAGATGAGAGAGACCTGGCGAGAGGCAGGAGAAGTCCTTCCCTGGGAGCCTCTGCTGGCTGGAGGGCCTGGACCTGCTTGGGATCACCCTCTGTTGCCCTGCCCTCTGGCAGCCTTCTGAACTGCTCACGCTGCCAGCTTCCTGATGATACCAAAGCAAATGCCCTCAGAAGAGTGCTGCGAGTCTGGAAGGAGGAAAGGGAATGCTATTTCCAGTAGCAGCCCTGCCTCACTGGGATTGCAAAAGCCTCCTCCATTTTACCACCCTCCCCCACCTCTTCCATCTCTGAATCTTGAGATCCCCGTGGCGAGTGGGCTTCTTGGTGGGAGAGTCACTGGCCTGACTCTTGGTCATTCAGTTCCACAGGGCAGGTAATAGAACAATAGGGGCTCCTAGACAGCCCTAAGTGGACACACAGAGTAAGAAGGTCAGAGTAGGGTCATACAGGATCCAGAGGTGAGACCAGACCAACAGCTCAGAAAAGCAATTGAAGGCAGGGGCAGAGAACAGGTCTCTGGTCTGCTCTTCTGCCCACTAAACCTGCAGAACAGGGAAGTGGTTAAGACCGTATTATGTGGAGTCCCTCCTCTCCATCCATCTATCCATCCATCCATCCACACATCCGTCCATCCAAACATGCATCCACTCACCCATCCATCCACTCATCCATCCAACCATCCTCCCATCCATCCATACACACATACATCCATCCTCCACTCTCATTTTTCCTTCCATCGTTTCTTTCTGCATCTACTCATCTATCCATCCATTCTTTCAGGAATGGCTCTCTTATGGTCCCACCATGGCTATTGGCTTCCAGAGATCAGAAAGAAGTATACCCCTGCTGCTGCTCTCACCTCTGAAGAACTGAATCAAAAGCAATTTGCCTGTTTGGGCCTCTAGATGAATAAAAACAAATCATTCTCCTTTGGCACCTGCTGCAGGGAGAGGGGCTCCAGAAACTTGTCTCTACTCAGAATCAATTTAACACAGTATTGGCACTGATAAATGGAAGGAAGTGACTGAAAATGGATAGACTCAGTGAGCTCTGGGAAACGCAGAGTCTCTATTTTAAGTGACTCCTGGAAACAGTTATTCAGTGGGTTTATCCACATTTGTCTGGGATGGTCTGCAAAGTGGGCTTTGAGATGTGTTCCTGCTGGAAACTCTTAGCCTTCTTCTCCTGGAGTCCAAACCCTTCTTTCTTGGGGGATCCCACTCCACGTAGTGGGGTCGTGCTGATCCCCACTCTAGCCAGCCATACCTGGACACTCGGTCACATATGGTTAATCAGAATAACGCCTCCTTCTGGCCACAGCGTTTAGTTCGGTGGTGGGTCCAAGAGCCAGTCTGGCCAATCACAGCCCTTCTAGGATTTTTCTTGGAAAACAGGATTGTTCTGTTGAGATGACTTAACAGGGCAATGTGAGCCTAGGACTGTATTTCCCATCACATCGTGAAAACCAGACAGAGAAGAGAAAGAGGCAGAGGTTCTGAGAAAGTCCCGGATGTAGTTAGATCTGAATCCCAAACTCACTCTGGGAGCTCCTGTTTCATGAATCAGTATCTTCCAGTTTTTGTGGAAGCTAATGTGGGTTGGGTCTCTATCGCTCAATAGGCTCCTGGCTAATCCAGGTCCCATACAAGAGATTAGAACATTTTATGTGGCTTCTCTGGTTCATGACTATCTCCTGTCAGGCAAGAATTCAATTCAATTCAGTTTATTTCAACTCAATTCACCTAAGTTTGTTTTGAGCACCTGGTGTATGCTAGACATTTTACTAGGTTATAGGGATTCTGAGATGAAGAAATGTCCAGCTTTACTCTTAATGAATAAAATGTGTTGAAAGAGACTTATAAACAGGAGTTGAAAGTGACTTTGTAGACAGTCTCTGACCAATGTGACAGACATTTTTATGTTCCAAGAGCAGTGGAACCAGAGAGAACAACTCTTGTTTTTCAGCTGGGTGATTTTCACTGAAGAGACTTCATTTGTCTGAGTCTTATTTTTTATCTCTAGACTGGGGATGATAATACAATCTACTGCAGATTTGTTGTGAAAAGTCCAGGGAAGAGTGAATCGATTAAGTGCCTGGCACACGAATGGTCAATAAATGACAACTGCATTCTCTCTGTCTGAGGGGTGTGTCGATGGGGGGAGACAGAAAGCAGTGGGGTCAGTAACAGAATTGTCTCCCCGCAAGGACACCAAAGCTCTAGGGCCTTGCGCACTTCCTGGCACTTAAAACACATTTAATAAATAAATGCTGAATGAAAAATTAAGAATTGTTAGTGGTGGCATGTCCTGATGGCCCAGTGGGGTAAACCAGGCGCAGTCCACACACAACCAAGGTCCCCGGTTTAAGACGCGAGTCAGGAAACAGCCAACGATGAACAACTAAATAAAGTAACGAAACTGCTTCTTCCTTCTATCTCTTTCTGTCTGCTTGTATTTTGCTTTCATTCCTGCCTGTATTTTTCCTTTAAAAAAAGAAGACTTGGTGGGATGGCAGTGTTGAAAGCAGACGGAAGTCCACCCCCAGCAGGGACTCGATGTTATGATAGCATTTCTCCCTGGGAGGAGCTTAGGGGTGTCTTTCTCCGAAAACCATGATTGGGGGCTTGACTCGAAGCTGCCTACTGGACAAGACCTTTCTTTATCTGAGAAGCCGAAATAAGTATCTATGTCACCAAATAGAGGTAAGTGATGGAGATTATGGGGTGTGAGGGTCTCAATTCATTGAGCAAGTCACTGTCCTCTCCAGAGCACAGGGACCCTCTTGTGACTCAGCCTCTTCCTTGAGATGTGATGAGTTGCTAGAAGACAGCTCACAGGTCAGTAACTCAGGGCAACAACTTGATTTTCCAGAAGGAGAAGCCACAAATAGAAGGTTGTTATGTGCAGGGAAAAGAAAAAAAAATATCACACCACAGAGCACCTGGGACTTTAGAAACTCAGCAACTTTGCAAGGTCCCTTCCTCTTGGCTGCTGACTTCATGCCCAGATTCCGTTTCTCCATTCTCTTTGTGGGGCTGAAATGACACACAGTCACCCTTCCTCCTGTGGCAGAATCAGTGGAGGCCGAGAAGCAGCTGTGGCTTCCAGACTTGCACAGACTCTGGTTTGCCACAGTCCCCACCACTCCCTATTGCATTGCATCTGGCATTCTCATTTGTCAACGGCCTGGCCCCTGTGAAAACTGGAGCTTTTCTGCAATGCTCTGGTGGAGTGGTGGTTACGTCCACCACCTCTGGGTGAGCGCAGTTCACATACACCGTAAGGACCCGGTGTCCCAGGGACAAGGGGAACAATGTACAACTAAATGTAATATAAAACATGTACAAGTAAAATAAAAATAAAGTGCTTCTCCTGCCTCTCTCTTCCAACCTGTCTACTAACCTTCATTTCTGCCTGCATCTTTGCTTAACGAAAAAAGAAAATTGGAGTTTTTGTCCCCTGTGTTAAAGAGTGGGCTAGGTGTGGCCAGATCTTGCGTTTTTCCAGAGAAGCCAGTGTTTTGTTGTTGTTGTTTGTTTGTTTTTTAAGGAAAGGTGCAGGCAGGAACAAAGGCGGGCAAGGGCAGGCAGGCAGGAAGAGTGAGGAGGAAGAAGCACTTTGATGTGTTGAGTTGCTCATCCTGGCTGCTCTCATCAGCCCCAGGACACGAACCTGGGACCTTGGATTCTATGTGAACTGCGTCCAACTGCTCCTCTGCCAGGGTGCACCAGAGACAGATTCTTGTGTACGATTCCGTTTGGAAAGACTGCACCTCGGCTGGGGTTATTAGCCCTCAGCCCTCTGTTCACCACTTCGCGTGGCGCTGCGGTCCCCCCAGGCTCCAGCGTGTGAGGTGCAGCCCCACAGAGAAGGCGGGGACACAGAGCCAGTCAGGGGCTTTGGCGTGAAGTCAGCGGCGGAGAGGAAGGGACCTTGCAAAGGTGCTGAGTTTCTGAAATCCCAGGTGCTCTGTTGTGCGATTTTGTGTTTTCTTTTCTCTGCACAGAACACCCTTCTGCTCGACTTCAGGTTACAACAGACCAAGATGTGGAATCTACTTTGAAATGCTAATCACGGAAAAAAGTGATACTGTTGTTCCCAACCAGTCAAGGGCTGGCCTGGTTTACGGAGGCTCCAGGCCTTGTCTCTGGCCTTGGCTGGAGTGGGGAGGGTGCTATGTTGTAGAGATGAGTCAAACGGCCTAGGGGCTCAGGGAAGGCAGGGCCGGGGAGCACGGTGGCGTGGAGGCTGTGAGTCCTTCACAACTCATTTCCTGGACTGCAGGAACGCGGGTCTCAGAACACCAGTGCGGCTCCCCTCGACGGCCGTGGTGAGGCGATGGTGTCATGGGTCGGGCGACAGGGCCTGGCTTTATTGGAAGTGAAAGCAGCACAAGGCGGCCGATGAGAGTGGCCGCTATGATTTGCAGGCGGCATCCTCTGCAGATTCTCTCTGCGGGGTCTGATGACTCTTGGAGACCGTCCAGAATTAGTAGCTGCCGAGACAGCAGGGCTTCAGACTTCAGGCCCAGCACCCTGGTTGGCAGGAAAGGAGGGCCTCAGGGTCATCAGCCCACTGCCCTGTGCAGAACTTCCTGGCTCTGGATCTCTGACGACAGCCGACAGTCACCACAGGCTGCTGGTGCCTCCCTCGTTTCATTTTACAGGAGAGGAAACTGAGGCTGAGCGTCCTGCCGCAGAGCTGGGATGCAGACCCAGACGATCTAACTCCAGATTTCAGGGGTTTAGCTCCTCCATTCTGCAGGCCCTTGGTCTTTGCCCAGAGCCGGCATGTATCGAATACGCTGGATCCACTAGGCTCCTCGCTGGCAGAGCTGCTCACTCACTCAGGCACGCAATCAGCACGCACGCACTCTCATTCTCTAACTTGTACTAAATGCTTCCATAGGTTTTAATTCCCCTTGACAGACATGGAAGTGAATATGTGACCGGCCCTGCTGCACCTCAGGCATCGGAGGCAGGAGTCACGACTCCAGATCTTGGCACGAAACTTGAACTTCCTCGAAGGCAGACTAGGGAGGTCACCCTCAATTTTAACTCCCGGGGTGCCCAGTGCAGAGCGACCACGCTCATTTGCTCACCTGGTGTGGAGGGGGAATGACTGTTGTGCACGTGCTGGGACATCGGGGCTGAGCCGTGGGCCCAGTAGACAGGCCCTGCCCCTTGGAGCCCATGTCTTGACTGCTCATAGATGGCACCACGATGATCGATTAGAGGCAATGACAACTGCAAAGGCTGGAAGTGGCAGGAGGCTAGGAGACCCCACAGAAGTGGCTTTAATTTTGCTTTAAGTTTAATGAGCACCCATGATGTCATGTAGGGTCAATAAAAAAAAAAATTTCCCTTGTTATGAGAACTATTAGAATTGACCCTCTTAGCTTTCCTATATATCACATCAGTGTAATCCATTTAGCGTGCTGACGGGAACATCCTAGAGCTTGCTTATCTTTTTTCTTTTTCTTAAAGGCAAGGTGCAGGCAGGAATGAAGGTGTGTACGCGGCAGGAAGAGAGAGGAGGAAGCAGCATTCAATGTATTTAGTTATTCATCTTGCTGTCCCCTCTATACCCCAGTCCCTTGTCCTGGGTCTCAAACCTGGCTCCTTGGGATGTGTGTGGACTGTGCCCGGTGGTCTTACCCTCTAGGCCACCAGGGTGCACCGGTGATTATTAATCTTATAACTGGAGTTTGTGCCTTTTAATCTCCTCCAATTTCTTCTTCCCTCAACCCCTGTCTCTGATAACCACAGATCCCATCTATGAGTTCGAGGTTTGGTTTTGTTTTGTTTTTTAAAGAGAAGGTGCAGACAGGAAATGAAGGTGAGTAGGCAGGCAGGAAGAGAGAGGAAGAAGCACTTTTCATTCATTTTAATTTTAGTTGTACATCCTGGTTGCTTCCCCCAGACCCAGGATGGGGGACACAAACCCGGGTCCTTAGGATGTATGTGGACTGTGCTTGGCCAGAGCTGGTGGACTGCACGTGACTCCATGACTCCACAAGGGCATGCCTGGGTTTTTGTTTTTAAGATTCCACATAGGAATGAGATCATGCCATATTAGTCTTTCAGAGGGGCCTTTAAGATGAAAGCTGACGCCTCTCACACCCAGTGCAGTGGCTAGTGACAGGTGTGGAGCAGGTGGGTTGGCGCCTGGGGCCGAGGGGAGGCGTCAGAGGGTTGGGGCCCCTGGTGTGTTAGTTCTTACAGGTGAAGTCCTTGGATCCTGACGGGGTGTGTCGGGGTCCTCTCTTCTCAGTTAATCGCCCCGTGTCTCAGGAAAGCCACATTGTCCTCCTTTGTAGAGCACACTTCAGTGTCTTCCTCCCAGGGCTAAAGGGGGAAAGTACACGACACGCTAAGGACAGGGCTTGGTGTGTGGACGAGCAGAACCGCAGCTCTGCAGATGTCATCACCGTCGTGGGCGCTGCTCTAATGACCTCAAGCAACTCTGAGGGCCTCGGCCCTGCTTCTTCCCTCCTCCTGCCCTTCCCGTCATCCCGAGAGCTGGCTGGGGACAGACACCGCTCTGTCTGGAGCTGGGCTGGGCCCAGATGACGGGCCAGGTCTTGACAAACTTCTGTCGGGCTGTGTCTGCTGCTTTCCGGACCAGCACGAAGTAGCCTGTGCTGACGTGGGAACTGCTTAAAGGAAGGTATGAGACAGTGTATGAAATTATGAAATGCAGTGTCTTAAAAACAAAACTACCAAGGGGACCCGTGACCCCGAGACAGAGAGGGCAGTTCAGACTTTAGAGCACAGTGGATGTTGGGAGAAGAGTGGTTCTCAATGAGCCACGCCTTCCGGTTCACAGGAAGGTCCCCACCCCGTATGCACGCCCTTGCGTGGTCCCCTCCCGCATCCAGCTGGCCCTGGACTCGCTTTAACCAACAGCATATGGCACAAGCGATTTGTGCTGTTTTCAGGGATAAGTCTTAAACGACAGTGAGTTACTGAAATCTGGCTGGAGACTTCTCTGCAGGAAGGTCTTCCCTGGCTTTGACAGCTTGTGGTTAGGTCAGTAAAGTTCAGCAAGAGTCAGGTGTCAGAGACCTATAATGCCGAAGAGATGCTTCCTCCTTGACTCCATCAGAAGGATGAAAGGAGCTGAGAAGAGAATGACTGGGTTGAAGATGCAAGAGGGAGTGGATTTCTCTCAGTGTTACTCACTGCGCTGGCCCTGAGCCACCGGCCTGTGAGCGCTGCACTCTGACAAAGGCTGGTCCAGGTGACCTGTGGCTTCCAGCAAAGACGGTCCAATCCCGGCTACTGTGTCCTTTCTGCAGCGGCTGTCGTGTGTCCCTGACTCCCAGGGCTCTGAGAAGGACACAGTCTGCCGGTCATCTCAGCTCCCCATCTGGAACGCCATGCCTTCCTCAGGACTTCCGGGCAGGTGGGAGAGGAGTATTTATGGCTCAGTTGCCAGATGGAGCGGGAATGTCCCAATGTGGCGTAGTGGCAGGTGAAAAGTCATCAGGGTGAGACTGGCGTCAGTCACGTGTGGTTGAGTTGCAGTTTTTGCTGTTGTCCCAGAAGGGACATTTCAATGTGGTGCTAATCACCTCTATTTCCTCTCAAAGCACCCCTGGCTCCTGCAGGCAGAAAGATAATTGGATGCACTTGAGAGGGGTGCACTGGGGACTCTGGCAAACCGGCGACATCACTTAACTAACCATCGCTGCTCACACAGGACATGGGCATTTGGGTTTGTGTGCCCCTCCCAATTCCTGACCGCCTCCTCCTGAAATGACTGACCAATATCAATAATGATGCTGATTGTTTCCCTGTCTTCCCGCTGCTTGGGCCAAGGGCAGTTTTGGATCTCAGCAGCGGGAAAGGTGTTAACTCCAAATGGAAATCTAATCACGAGGCAGAGATCCACTTTTCAGCTCCATTGGGGATGTACTCAGGATCTGATATGGGCAAATGTGTTTCTCTTTCCAGGTCGAATTCCCTGATTTCTTCTCCTCTCGGTCATGCTTTGGATTGATTTATAACTTGTTTTCCTGTAAATAAAATGGTTTCATATAGACATGGACTTGAATGAACAAACAGGGATCTTCGCTTGTACCTAGCATGTGACACCAGTCAGCACTCAGGAAGGCCCCAGGAAGAGGACTCGCTCTAAAGGAAGAGGTGACGTGGGAAGATGGCACCCTTCACAGGCAAAGCCTGAGTTGTCATAGGGGCGGGAAGACTTTGAGTGCGAGGATTAGGTATTCACCTGGGGCTCAAATCCCTCCCCAGCCTGGGTCAGCTGTCTGGACGCCTCGGAGGAGGAGGCAAGCAGAGGCAGAGTTCCTCCAAGTTTAATGACCATGTAGCAGCGCTAGGACCCCTCTGAGAGCAGGTGCCATGTGGGGGAGAAAGCCACTCACTCCCGACTCTTCGTCCTGGACTAATGGCAATGTCAGCACAGAGGAAACGGACTCAGGAGAACGGGCTCCTGGTGGGGCAGTGAGAGAGGGGATGGCGCCCGTGGAAGACTGGACACAGTGTCGGTCTCTGCTGTGCCCAGGGGAGCAATCAAGTGACGTGCCACACCTGGGGGATGGCTGGGGGACAGAAACATCTCACACAGTAACCCTGGATGACCAAGAGGGGCTGTGTGACGGTTCACTGGACTGGAGATTTGAACTACGCTCAGAGGAGAAGACAAAAGATCACTAAAGAAGCTCTTTGAAGAAAGCACGTGTGCGGGCCGATCAGGTCACAGGGTGGGCTGCTCAGTCTTGGGCAGCAGGGTAGGCAGGGAGAAGCAGCACATGAAAGGTGTTGAGAGAGGCCATGAAAGACAATGCTCACCTGCAGGGAAGAGCTAATTCCGGGGGATGTTTTTTTAAGCCAGCAAATCAGGGCTCAGTGAGCAATGGGTGTCTCTCCTGAAGGCTCTCCCAGGCCACGAGCCAAGAGAGAAAGAGACAGGCTCGAAGGGACCCTTGGTGGGAAGGCTCCAGGTGCCAGAGGTCAGGGAGTCATGTGGCTGGGGTGATGACTGTTTCCCGGCTCCTGGTCAGCAGCTTAGAGGGGCCATTACTTCCCCATGAATGAAGACTCTTTACTAAGAAAAGGGGCTTCCCATTCAGATGTGGGGGGCTGGAGGGGTAGCATTCAGAGGAAGAGCTCAGCTTCTAGCTGGAGGTGACAGACCAAAGTTGAGGAGTGAAAGATGAAATAACGTACCAACAGTTTAGGTGTCCAACTCAGTCTGTTCTAGGGAAATGTTCTCTGCCCCATAAATGGCTAGAGGCTAACAAGGTACTCAGAAGGAGGACATCCTACCTGGAGGGTGAAGAGTTAGGTTACTGTTCAGCAAATGCTCACTCCCCGTACACCTGCAGGGAGGACTGAGCATCCCGCCCCTTGACTTGGGTTTGGCCATGTGACTTGCTTTGGCCAGTAGGATGTAAGAGGGCTTGACCCAAACAGGAAGTTGAAAGGCACTTGGGCATTTCTCATTGCCCCCTTTGGCATGAGTAGAAGATGCCTTTCGAGACGGATTACTAGTCCACGGAGGATGAGGGATGCCTGGAGCAGATATGGATCCATCCTAACTGGAACCAAACCCAGCCAGATCAGCCAGTTCCAGCCAACTCACAGACATGAGAGCGAGAAATAAATATTAGGTAGAGGACGGAGAACTTTACTATCTTCACACCTCTTCGAAACCCATCCCTGCCGCTAAGCATGAAGTGTGGCCCCCAGGTGGCCACACCGGACTCTGGTGGATGCTTCTCCAGCCTCATCATGAGTCGCCCTCTCTCCCTGGGGGTCTTGGATAAGTTAGTGTTGTCTGCTTTCCAATCATCATCCCACTCTTTCTAGCTTTGTGACTTTGAGCCTCAGTTTCCTCCTCTGTCAAGTGGAATTTAAGATGACCTCCCTCAAGGAGCTGAGTTTTAAAGGAGGTATAAGGCTTATAGAGTATTTCGAACACACCTGGTACAGAATCAGTATGTTTTACGTTAAAAAATATTTATAGAAGTAGTTTTGATTTACAGATAATCTGAGTTTCTCTCTCTCTAGGTTCACTATTTGTCAAATATCTATCACCATACCACATCCATGACTACACTGCCATAGTCCTTTATAACTGTCCACTGGAACCTCCACCCCGTGTTCCCACCCTCCACCTTTCCCCACTGGTGACCTCAGTTCTACTGTCAATGTCCAAGGGTTGGTTTTTGTTTTGTCTGTCCCTTTGCTTTGCCTTTTTTTTTTTTTTCAGATTCTACACATGAAAATACTCAGTTGTTTATCTTTCTCCTTATAACTTACCTTACTGAGTGCATCCTCTCTAATTCTACCCATGTTGTGGCAAATGACAGGATTTCATCTTTTAAGGCCTGTATGGTGTTCCATTGTGTATTTAGGTCACATCTTCCTTATCTATTCAACTGATGATGGGCACTTAGTAGTTTCCAATTCTTGGCTGCTATAAATAATGATGCAGTTACCATGGGGTGCATATATGCCCGTAAATTAGTGTTTTCGTGTCTTTTGGATAAATACTCAGAAGTGGGATAACAGCATTTATGGGATTTCCACTCTCAATTTTCTGAGGAAGAATCATACTGCTGTCCATAAAGGTTGCACCAATGATCAATTTGTTTTTAATCGAGTAATAGTTGAGTATTATCCTTTCCCATGGTTGGAACACAGTCTCCAGACCTGGTACGTCTGGATTTTACTCGTGGTTCATTCAGACTCGAGGCTCGGATGCTCCAATCCCTGTCTCTCTACTGGTGAGCTGGCCTTCATCCTCAACGCCCCCCTCTGGACAGCAGGAAGGCACATTTCTGAAAGGCCTGCCCTTTGATTTGCTGTTGGAAAGGCCTCACACATCCCAGGAGGTTGATGCCAGTTGTGGAGAAGGGAGCATGAGTCATGGCTCTCCAGGGAGGCTCTGCCCCAGGTTCCAGGGCAGCTGCCAAAGATCACCGAGAGCGGGGTCAGCTTCTGAGTCTCCTGCAGAACGGTATCCTTTCCTCCTGCCATGAGTCTGAACCCTGGCGGAGGATTATCAAGAGTCCAGTCACCCAGGTCCGAGAACACATCGGGGCGGGGGCCTTGCGGCCGGTGTCAGTCTGGGTCAGAAGAGAAGGTGCCTGCGCTCACGGCCCCTCCCCTGGCTCAGGCGGCCCTGGCTCTGACTGAGAAGATCATGCAGGTTGTCCCGGGGGCTGTGCTCTGTGGACAGAGGGGTACTGGGGAAGGACTGCTTGCAGAGCACAACATCATCCCAGTAAGGTCGGAGCGATGACAATCTTAGACATTTCTGCACCGCTGTCCTTGGCGCCTGGACACGCCCCCTGCACGGCTGGACGCGCCCCCTGCACGCCGGGACACGCCCCCTGCACGCCGGGACACGCCCCCTGCACATTCCAGCAGCTCTGAAATTGGATCTCTTGCCATCAGCTGACACGGAAGTGTTGTGTCATAGGGTGATTGGCACCGTTTCCTCATTTCTAGTGGCTCATGAAATAACGTGTGATTTTTTAACCAATGGCATCTTCGATTTGGTGAAATATGGTTTCAAAAACAGCTCATATTGATAGAGATTTACTCAGCGCCAAATCCTGTGATTAGTGCTTTACATGAATGAGTTAATAAAGACTCTGAAGTGATTCTCATTTTGAGTATAAGAAAACCAGGATCAGAGGGGTGAAATCACTTGTTCAAGGTCACACAGCAGTGGACAGTTCTGCACCTTTTTCTTTATTCCTGCGCTTGAATTCATCTCTTTAGTCTACTCTCTTTGAGCGATCAGTTTATTAATAAATTAGATAAGGCCTTACTTTGCATTCTCTCCCTCCCTTCCTCCCTTCCATCTTTCCATTCATCCATCCCTCCACCCCTCCAGCCCTTTCCCTTCTTCCCTTCCTCCCACCCTTCCTCCCTCATATCTCCTGTTTCTCTCTCATCCCATCCCCTTCCTTCTTCTTTCCCTGCTTCCCTTTCCTTCTACCACAAGTGCACACTCACACTCACACATTCTTGACTTCCTGGTCCTCAAATCTTTCCCTCTTAACCTATAATACTTCTGAGAAATTGACTTCATTCTCAACCATTCTTCAACTCAATTAAGATTGAGTGAATTATCAAGGTTCTGGGGAAATTATTCTGTGCAAATGAGAGATGAATAAATCTCTCTCCTGATCTCCTGGAGCTCACCGTGTTGTAGGGTGTAAAATGTTTGCTCTTTGTAGGTTAATTCAAGCCCATTTCAGATGCACTAGGAAAAGCTATTGATCAAAAGTGGTGGACTGCTCTCTCCTATTTTCACGGCTGCAACAAGGTATCCTGTCTGGCTATCACACAGGTAGAAATCCCACTGGGACTTCTGGCAGAATCTGGAAACATTGGACAATGGGAAGCAGTTTCTGTCTAGCAAGTGGTGGGGATTTAACCACTCTTTGGGGAAAGCTGCTCCTTTGTTCCGAAAACCACCTCTCCATACCTTTTACCTGCATAGGAGCAAAGCGAGCGGAGGCCAGCTGTTTCCAGGAAAGCGTGAATGGATGTCGTCCTGCGTGCAGAGGTCTAGCCCAGGCTCCTCCTCTTCCTCTGGAGACTGGCTCGGGGTGGGTGGGTAGGGGAATAATGCTTCTTCCTGTCTTCTGTCTGTTGCACTGTGCCGGAGACCTGGATCCACTGCTTCGCTTCAGGGACTGCTGTGGGGAGCTGGGGGACAAGTCCTGGTGGCCGCATGAAGGACAGGAAACCAGCTTTAAAAAGCATCCAGTCTAGCTCCGGGGACCCAGCTGGGACTCTGGTTGATGTCCTAGAGATGGTGTCATCAAAATGCATACATGCCTCAAGAGTTAAAAAACAAAAAACAAACCCCAAAGCCCCCAACTACAAAATGGGCACCCCCAGCGGAACAGCGGTTGGATCCACTGCCTCCAGGCAAGTGCAGTCCAGGACATACCAAGGACCTGGGTTCATGTCCTGAGGCTGGGTGCAGGGTGGGGGTTGGGGGGGCAACCAAGATGTACAACTAAATACAAATAAACAAAATTTTTTTTCTCTTCCTGCCTGCCTGCACCTTTCCTTTAAACAACAACAAAACCCTACAGAAGGGAGTTTGTTAACGGTACCAGGCAAAAGAATGCCAGTGAGGGATTTCCTGAGTGGAGCATGCACAGAGGGATGGCGTCATCAGGAGGTTTAATTGGTACGAGGACTGCCGGAGCCCTGCTGATTGAGTTTGGAAGCCGGCCCTGCCGGCAGGATGAATGGGTCTGCAGGGCTCAGTGCTGGTCTGTTGTCAGGGAAGAGTTACTCCCGGGGCGGCCTGGCCTTCAGGGTCACTCATCTCATGTCTTGACCAGCTGGTGACAGCCATTAGTAGTGAGAAACCAGTCAGTAGAATTGTTATAATAATAACACTTTTTAGTCAACTTAAATAGAAAACCACGATCAGAGAGGCGAAGTCATTTGTTCAAGGTCACACAGCAGTGGAAAGTTCTGCACCATTTTCTTTATTTCTGTGCTTGAACTCATCTCTGGTTAATCAGCTAAGTTGTAGCCACAGAATGGGCCACTATGGCCCCCCCGGTGGAGTAGCGGTTGGGCACAGTCCACACATATCCCAAGGTCCCGAGTTCGCATCCTAAGACCAGTGGGAGCAACCAGGCTGAACAACTAGAGAACATGAATAAAACGCCTTTTCCTCCTGTCTCTTCTTGCCTGCCTGTTTCTGCTTGCCTTTATTCCTGCCTGCATCATCCTTTAAAAAAAAATGACAGTCCCTTTGAAAGGCGGGCGAGGACTCTTAAAATAAATCAAGCAGAAAAAAAGGGGGCCACAAAAGTTTCAGAATATAATGCCATTTTAGTGATAAAAATGACTTCGTGGAGAGTAGAAGGACATTGAGATCACTAAACCAAATGTTAAGAGATGTCCTATCTGCATAAGGGCCTGGGAGACTCCTACTTTCTTCTGTTGTTGATTCTTCTTTTCTGACGTCGCCATAATACAAGTCAATTGTAGACGATACTGGGAAAAGCAAGTGCTGTTTTTCAGGCTCTTTTAACAATGTTGCTGCTTTGGCTGTGGGTGTACAGCGCCAGTCTCCCAGAGCTCCCACCTGCTACTCCCTGCAGCAAAAATGCCAGGAGAGAAACATTGCAATTTAAGGAGGTCTGTTCAGGAGCACGTTGGGAGGAGAGCCAAGATCTGCATCCAACCCCTCAGCCAACTATGTTCTTGGAAGAATAAAGATGCAAAGCTTTGACCAAGGAAGGATTTGGAGCTCAGGGAGAGAAAATTGGGCAGAGAGGCAGTGTGGGGGGTGGAAGCTTACTGACATAAGCTGAGGTCAGGATGGGCTTTACCTTCTAATCATTGCAAAGTCATACCCCAAATTTAATATTATTTTTTGACATGACAATGGGTATTTTCTCCATATTAGATAGGACAAAGATAATAAGCATCTTTAGACAATCTGGCTATTTTAACTGTTAAATCACGGTGAGAAGAGTACACCTGAGGCCTCACTACTGAAGTCCTGCAGCCGCCACTGCAGACTTTGGAGCGAGGGGCAGTCTGTGTGCATGAGCAGCCGCCAAGAAGCTGAAAATGGCCCAACCAATAAGTTTCAGGAACTGACCTGCTCTAGGTCATATTGACATGGCACTGCCAGTGCCCTTCCTCTGACAGGGCATGCTGAATTTCCTTTTGCCACTCCCAGAAAGCACAAAAGTACATATGATATGAGAAGATATCATAAAGGAAATCTACTTGGCATGATTAATTTCCAGGTCCAATTAATTAATTGCTTTTTACATTAGGTCTTGGTTCTATCAAAATGGACACTTTTGGGATGATTCATTCAGCCATTCACTTAACCACTCATCCACCTATTCAACTATCCATCCATCCACCCAGTCATCCATCCATTCATCCATCCATCCACCCATCCATCCATCCATCCAATCATCCATCCATCCACCCATCCATCCATCCATCCACCCATCCATCCACCCATCCATCCACCCATCCATCCATCCATCCATCCATCCATCCATCCAACCAATCATCCATCCATCCACCCAGTCATCCATCCATCCATCCATCCATCCAATCATCCATCCATCCACCCAGTCATCCATCCATCCATCCATCCATCCATCCATCCATCCATCCAACATCTATCCTTCCACTTATCTACCCATCTACCAACTCATTTATATACCTATCTACTTACCCCTCTACCCATCCAAACATTTATGGAGCACTTACTAATATGACAGTGTTACCTCAAAACGTTACTGCCTCAAGAAGCCCAAAATGTAGAGGGAAAGAAAAAGCAAGAAAGTTACTAATCATGAAGAGCAAGGTGCCCCCTTCATTGTTGTGGAGTTTAAATCAGCAAAAGCCCTAGAAAGGGCAGCTTGGCAACAGGATCACTGAACATTCCCCTTGACCCACCAGTTTCTCTTCTAGAAAGTGAATCTACAGCTGTCGTCATCCATGCACAAAATGACTTGTGTACATGTCACTGATACCAGCATTCTTTGTAATAGCAAAAGTTTAGAAATTACCCAAATCAGCAAGAGGAGGAGACTGATTAGACAATGAGAAGATGCCTATAGAAGAATGTCACATCTGTGGCACCTTGCTCCTTACGTACTGACATGGAAAGAGCATTGAGATTTATTGTAGGTTAAAGAAGGATCCAGAACTGCATGTGTATTATTTTAGCATCCTGCTGAAAGAGGAAATAACACGTGCAAACAGCATTTGACTGTGTAGCGTTAACACCTCGAAGTGACTCTTGACCAATAAGGCCTGGGCACTGTGGATAAATCCCCGACTCCCTTGCCCCTCAGTGCAGACAACTGAGAGAAGACATATAGATCAGACTGGCTCCTGGACGCCCCGGGGACTGAGCCTCAGCTACCACAGAGCGACTTGGTCATTCCCACACACGCGGGTCCCTCCCTTCTCCTCTCACGTTCCACTCTTCCACCGTGCTTGCTGGGACAGTCTCCCAAATAACTGCCGGCACCAACTATCTACCTCAGGGTCTGCTTTTGAGGAAACGCAAACGAAGGCAATGTAATTACTCGTAGACAGGTCGGCAGCCTCTGGGGAGGGGAACGGCGTCGTTGATGACAGGAGTGGAAACGGATTTTTACCGAAGAATCCTTGGTGTCGCTGAGGACAGCGCTGGGAAAGAAGGCAGGAAGAAGGGAGAGACACAGACCCCTGGCGCAGCGGCTGTCTTTCTCTTTAAGCAAAGGTGTAGGCAGGAAGAGAGAGGAGGAAGAAGCATTTATTTATTTTATTTTGCTGTCCATCTGGCTCTTTCCTCTGGCCCCCAGCCTGGAACCTGGGTCCTTGAGATCTACGTGGATTACGTTTGGTGACCTTATCCACTAGGCCACCAGCGGGTGGTCCCTTCATGCACTCTTAGCTTTCACATCTCCCCTTGGTCTTGGCCTTGAGTCATTCTCTATAATCTATACCTATAATCAGAGACTGCTGTCACTCAGAGAGCTTAAGACAGCATGACGCTGGGGACTTCCTTGAGTCACAATGTCCGTCTTTTAACACATGTCCTGAGAAACAGTCTGTAAGAAAGCGACCACTCCCCATCAGGGCAGACTCCTGTCTCCTTCAGACAACTAACTGCACCCTCTTTCTCTAAGACTGCCTTTCCTTTTCCTTTCCTGCTTTACTCTTTTAAATAAAAAACAACTTTTGAGGTAACTTTGATTTAAAAATGATATAAAGGCATATGTGCCGGCTCCCCACTCCTCAAATAGATGACAACACATCCTGCCTGCCACCAAATTACCAAAAGCCTTCCACTCCTGTCCATTGGACACCCCGCCACCACTCACCCCACTCCCACCCTGTTCTCCGCCAGTCACCTCTGTTCTATTGTCAATGTTTAAGGGCTGGTTTTGTTTGGTCTGTTCATTTGCTTTGCTTCTTTATATTCCACCCACGAGTGAGATCACCTGGTACTTCTCTTTCTCCTTCTGACCTGTTTCACTTTCCTTGCTTGCAGATAACCTTACGGTGTGTGCCACTTACTGGCAACTCCACTGAATTCTTTCTCAGACGAAGCCAAGGATCCCAGCCACATCTCAGCACAACAGTGTCTTCTGAAGTAAGCACTGTGAGAAATATTACCTATTGAAAGATAATTTCCCAACGATACCAACTGAGCCGTAATATAATTGGGGAAGAACAAAAGATTCTGGGAGCCCAGATGCGGCACCTAGAAAAATCCAGACTCAGCCAATGAACACAGTGAATCGTGGACTCTGGAACCGAGCCGCATAATTCCAAATGCTGGCTCTCCCACTTACAAGTTGTATGATGGGTTAAATTTCTCGAACTCTTTGTGCCTCAATTTCTTTGTCTGCTCCAATGGAGATGATAATGGTACCTACTTTGTAAGTTGTGAAGGTTAAACACATTAAGATGTGTGTAAATAAACCAGAAAGAAAAAGAGAAGTACAGGATGGTTTCACTCTTATGTGGAATAAGAAATAAAACAAATGAGCTGACAAATCTCAATAAAATTCACAAGAGGCAAGACTGGCTACCGCAGGCACTGGGGAGAGGGCACCAATGAAGAAAGGCGTTGACACAGACCTGGTAAAGGCACCGGAATGGTGGTGGTGGGTGTGGTGTTAAAACGCACAGGGACTGAGGTGCAAATTCAAGATCCTAAACACTGTATACAGAATGTCAACGACAAAATAATACTAACAATGAAAATTAGACAAGGTAAAAAGAAAAAGAAAGCATGTGTCTTAGCCCACTGGGGCTGCTATAACAAAATGGCACAGGCTGGGTGGCTTATAAACAGTAAAAATTGATTTCTCAGAGTTCTGGCGTCTGGAGGTCCAAGATCACAGGATAAGCAGAGTGAGTGAGTGAGGGTCCTATTCTGGGCTGCAGATTTTTTCTCTTACAGGATGGAAAGGGATAGGAAACTCTGGAATCTCCTTTACAAAAGCAGCATTCATGAGGGCTCCTCCTTCCAGCACCGCCATCTTGGGGCCTAGGAGTTGACCATATGACTTTGCAGGGAGACGCAAACACCCAGACCATGGCACTAAGCAAAGCACTAACTTAGCTCGCCGACAACATTGTGCACAAGTAAAATGTTCAGCTGTGTTCTTTGAACTTGGCTGAGTAGTAAGGGCCAAATGTTGATGGAAAATTTTCTATCAGCAGCTTTTCAAATTTCTTCCTTCTATGCATTTGCTGCTTGAAGGAGGAGAAAGCAGTCATGTTTTTGGAAATCTCTAGATGGTTCTGCACCATCACCAGACCTGTGTGATGGTTGGCAGCACCTCCCAGAGTCATCCAGAGCAGCACGAGCCCCAGGAACCAACCAGCAACTGAGCCAAGTTGAGATGAATCCACATTTGGGCCTGAAATTGTACCAGGCAGCAGTTTTGACAAGAAGCTACGGATGAGCAGTGGAGAAAGAAATGGAATTGGCTTTGGTTTATGTCTTTAAAACTTTTTTTTTATGTCTGCAGTGAAGTTAGCTTCCTTTCTTTCTCATTCAAACTACACTCTGATAATTGTGCTCAGAGTGAACTGGCCATTGTCCACTGTGTCACGTAAGTACATTTCCAGTTCTTGCTTCTATTATTTAAAGCAACACAATTATTATCATTCATGCTAATAGATTTCCTTGCTCTCTGGTGCCGCCTAGACCCTAAAGCAAAAGAAATGCCTTCATAAAAATGAGTATATTGCTTTCCCAAAGCTGAGGAATTATATTATTAGGGATGGTTGGGGTTTGGGATGTTTTAATGAATCATATCCTAATATTTCTTTTCTTGTGACACATATATGATTAGTAAATGTTGCCTGCTCACTGATTAACTTTGTTTATTTCCTAATTAGGCTTAGGATCAGCTGTCTGGTGGTTATAGAAATAATTGTTTGATTAATGTGTAGGAATTTACATTTTCATTACACCTCTGAATAAGTTCCAGCTCAATTAGCTGGAACACCCCATGCTGATCTGGGACATCAGAATTGCAATTTTCACCTATTAAGTAATAACTGTTATTATTGATTGGTGATAATTGGGTGCAGATAGTAAATACACATTGGTAGAATTTAAATGATATACCAACTAGTTCTTTTGCTTGCTTCCAGAGAAGCAAAGTTCTAGAGATGAGTGCCCACGGTTTTCGTAGAGTAAGGGTTCACACACTGCCAAGGCTCTTTTTGATCAGTAAGTTACATGGAGTTTCAAGCAGAGATCTAGAAATCAGCCATCTGTTGGAATTTGATATGTGAACGTACCAGTGGATATGTCCTTAAATGTCTCCCGAGATACCTCACTGGCCTCACCCTGGCCTCTCCCTCTCCCTCTGTCAAGCACCATCAATGTCTCCCCATTGCTTTCCATTGTAGGTTTAAATGTGTTGGCTGGTGCCCAAGAAGCTTCAAAATAAAATTCCTTTCTACCCTTTCATTTATATGAGACTTGCTGATATGAAGAGAGACCTACTCAAAGTATCTCAGGAAAAAAAGCAGAATTCATTGTAAGGATGTTTGGAGTGGAGGCCGAGCCAGGAAGTCCATGGGGATAAGTATTTTGGGGCATTTCTTCCTGTAACAGTCTCTGTCTCTGTCTCTCTCATTTCTGTCCTTCCATCTCTACCTTTGTCTCCATAGTTTCTCTCTGTCCTTCTGCCTCTCTCCCTTAGGAACATTTATTCAAATCTCTTATCTCATGATCTTTTTCTCCATCCCCTTGTTTCTTCTGCCCCTCAGCAACCTGCATCTAGCTTCAGTTTGCTGTGTGGTTCCATCTTAGCCCCAAGCGGGCCTTTGACCATTTCCTGTCCTGGTACTCGTCAGAGAGACAAGGAGGGACCAGGCTGGAGCAAGCGAGGTGCCAGGGGAGAAATTTAAGGAGATACTCACTTGGAAACTCAGATATCAACTACCCTGGTCTCTCATTGCCCACATTTTCAATTCCCAAGGGAGGAATGTGGCCACATGGTATCCACTTTCCCCTCTTGCATAAATGACCCGCAGGGCTAAAAGGTACTGCATGCATTAAAAATTAAATCAATTCCTTGTGGGTTTCAATAAATGAGGAACCAGCAGTTTCCTGATATACATTAAAACAGAAGTACAGCAATTATTTTAAAAATCATATATGAACCAACTCAGGTGTTTACTGAACCACTAATTTGTATATAGATCTTACTGCTTGGGAAGCCCGGGCTGGAGCAGCCTTTTGAGGCAGACACACCTGTGTTGGCTAGCAGCCTCAGGATTGGGTGCCATTAGGTCATGTGCCCATCCCTGTCCAATCAGCTGTGACCAAGGTGAGGGCGTGGTCGTGTGCGCTAGAACAGAGTCACGTGGGTACCAGACGCCTAGAATCAGTGGCTGACAAAGCAGAGTGGGTCCTCAGATTCTTCGCACAGACAGGTTCCTAGTCACATGCTCGCCAGATCCGATCCAATTCGCCGTGACCATAGCGCGATTTCTCTGTCCTTTAAAAGCCAACCCAGTAACTAGCCTGTAAGGGTCCCAGGGAAGCTCAGCTCAAGGCCGTGGGAAGATGTGGCTGCATTTGGGACCCTTCCCAGGTTGTTCCATCCTGAGCTGCATCTCTGTCCCAGAAGCCAAGGTCATTTCCAAGGACCTGCAGACATGGAACTCCTCCTCCTCCTCCACGTTCCTGCATGGAGGAGCTGCAGCCGGCAGGGTCATTAGCGGTCTGCCAGTGGGGCTTTTTGCTGAGCCTAGAGGAAAAGCCCTTGGGGGCCCGCTGGGGATGCAGGGAGAACTGCCTGCTGCAGGGAGAGGCCAGGGTTCGTGACTGCTGATGACCGCACCATCAGGACTGCGTCAGACCAGGGTGCTGCCCGGGCGGTGGAGAGAGGAGGTGGGAGGCGACTTTCGCTGCAGAGCTTGCCTTGTTCACTGCATCTGCAGCTGGGCTGACCCACTGCAGTTCTGTCTGCTGCTTTTAATCACCCCGCTCTGCGTGCTCACTGAGCGGGTCCCTACCCACCCCTATTCCTCTTTCAGCGCAGTTTCTCACGCTCCGGCCCTCCCCATCAGTGATGGCTTGTAGGGAGCTGGAAATACAATGTACCACCCTCTAGATTGTCCTCTCCGGAGGGGAGAACTGCAGCTCTGACGCTGGCTGTGTGTCACCAGTGCCTGACGTGTCCTCAGTTATGATTTTCAAGTGGGTGGATGAGACAGAACGGTAGGTGTGGCTAAACTGAGTGCAGCCTCTGGAGGAAACAGCGGAGAAGGGGGAGCAGACACTTCATTTACAGTGAGGCATGACCAAAATAGAAGGCGTCTGAGGCAGAATGGCAGACCACACTGTGTCTTTCCTGATGGGGTCCAAGCTACCAGCTTCCACTGAAGGAAACCAGAATCATTTTTAGTTCCTGCAGAATTCCCTCCTGGAATCTCAGCTAAGACACAGATGGTCTAATGCACTTTTCCAAGAGGAAGAAACTCAACTTCCTGAATGTCCTCACAATAGGCGCCAGACTGCTCTCCCCAAGGGACGGCTGCTCAGCCCAGACCGGTGCGGACTCAGGTTGATGGGGGAGGTTCTGAAGTCAGATGCCTGGGGTGGAATCCTGGCTCTCCCATTAGCTAGCTGTGTGACCCTGGACCATGTGATGAAACCTTTATGAGCCTATTTCCCCTAACTGTGAAATGGGGATTATAATCATAATCACTTTATAGGAATATTGAAAGGCAGAAATAAGATGCTCCATGGAACCTAGCCCATTAAGGGCTCAATAACTGTTACCAATAAATTCCGGTGCCTGTCCGAATTTCTGGGTTTAATACACTCAAAGAGTGGAACAGTCATATTGTAACTTCGTATGGCAAGGTCCCTGGCTTAGATGGGGAAGGGGCTTGGATAAGCAGCAGTAGAGGAGCAGAAAAAAAGTTCTCTTCTGGCTTGAGACTGCCCTGAGTCTAGCCTTAGTTTAATGCAGCTAATCCTGATGCATATGCGCCATGAGTAACACATAGTTTAGGTAAAAAAAAAAAAAAAAAAAAAAAGGAGTTGATTACACCATTCCTGACTCCCAGGAGCACAGTTTTCTCAAATCCAAGACACTTGTATAACCAAGATGGCAGCTATGGTGGTCTTCCCAGCAGGCTGAACCACCTTATAAATTAAGGTTACAGTGTTATGTAGCAGGTCGTGACTCAGTCCCCCAATGAAAAGGCCTTACAATCAGCCTTTGGACTAACCTTTGGGTAGAGGGCGACTCTCCAGGAGGAATTGCAAATGTACTTTTTCCCATCCCAATTAGCTTCTGTGTTCCAATCATTGGGTTCTTCCTGGGTGTCATACCTCGCTGAAAGCAGCCCCTGTCAGCGCTTTACTTCTGATATGTTTTTAAAATATTATGGTATTATGGCGCACCCTGGTGGAGTGGAGGTTGGGTCAATCCCCTCTGCAGGAGGGAATCACATACCCCAGGGTTTGAGTCCCAGGCTATGGGGGAAGTAACCCGTGTAAACAACTGAATCCAATAAAATTAAAAAGATCCTCTTCCTCTCTCTTCCTGCCTGCCTCCTAACTTGCCTTTATTCATGCTTGCACCTTAACTTAAAAAATAAAACAAAACGATAATGGCATTCAAGCACGTTGAATGTGAGCTTAAAGATGGATGGGTGAGACCAAGAGCCAGGGCAGGGGCAAGAGGCTGGGGGCTGGAGACTTGAATTTCTGAGACAATCAATCTAATGACCAGTGGGCAGCTGAGGACCACGCCAGTGCCCAGGAGAGCCGGTGTCGAAGCCTAGCCCTGTGGGGACCAGCCCCGGGGATGTGGGAATGGCTCACCTAGACCAGATATCCAGGAAACCAGGCCCTGCCAAGGTCTCTAGACCTTCCCTCCTGACCGATCTGCCACCAGGTAAGTGACGTCAAGGCGCTGCCTTTGCTGCATGTCTTGTTTTCCACCTTGCAAAAACGTTGCCATAAGGAGAAGACCTGGGGCCATCGGTGGAGTCTCCCGACGGGGCACGGTCCAGCGGAAGCACATGAATTCAGCTGGGTGGCTCCAGGGAACCATCGAGGGTGTTTTACGTGGGTGGAGGGCAGAGTCAGATCTGAATTTCTAGACTGTCACTCTAGAGGCCAAACTGAATCTCCAGTGTCCGTCCGCCCTAGTGTGTGTGGGACTCGTGCTCGTCCCTTGCTGTGTGGCACCGTCAGAGAGAATGGCAGTCAGGACAGGGAATTGCTGTGACTCAGGCTCTCGCGGCCAGCGGGAGTCACAGGGAATTGTGGAGTCTCGGGGAGACGCAGAAGAAGTTCCTGACTGTCCCAGGCTCCCAAGCCCAGGAGGCGGGGTGTGTGCCCTCTGCCGTCCCTGGAAACACGTGCTGATCTGGCTCGGCAGATTCTCCCAGCAGGAGGCAGACTCCCACGGCCTTCCACGTGGGGCCACCACCAGGCAGCCCCTGGGGTTTCTGGGGGCCACAAGGCCAAGGCACTTGAGGCTTCATGACACCACTCGGTTTGGCCTTCCTGTGTGCCATCAGACACTGGGTGAGGGAAAAAAAAATACTTGTTTTCCCGTTTGTTCCAAAATCCCCCCACGCCACGCCCAGGGAAAGTCTGAAAAGAAGAAAGAAGGTTTCCAATCAGCTGCTCTTCCACTAAGGAAGAAAGGGAGTAGGACCTGGGACAATAAAGGTGGCAGAGCTGTCCAGTAAAGTGATCTCATAGCCACATCTAAAAAGTGAGACAGAGGAAGAGGTGAGATGAATTTTGACGACATATTTATATAATCCAACCTATCAAAAGTATTATCTCAACATATAGTCAGTATAAATATTATGCATGTAATGTTTTACATTCCTCTTCTACCAAGTCTTCAAAAACTGAACGTGCGTTTTTCACTTAACGGTGCATTTTCCTTCAGACTGGTCACAGTTCAGCTATCGTGAAGTCATCGGTGGGCTCTGGCCACCGTATCGGGGTATCAGGGTCTCTCAGGTGGACGGAGCTTTTATTGCCATGATGGGGAATAGAAGTGAAATGGAGCGGGGGAGTGGGGCAGAGAGAGTAAAGGCGGATCCGTGTCGAAGGAGGCCGTGGAATCTTTACTGCGCTGGACTCTGAGAGCTGGGTTGAATCCTTGTTCTGCCACTTACCGACCGAGAGTCCTGGGGCGAGTGGTTTTATGTCTTGAGTTTCCCTCGTTGTCAGATAGTTTTGATGGTACCTGAGGATAGTAACACAAATTAAATGAGATACTAAGCGTAAAATACTTAGCTTAGCATGTGGCATATTTTAAATACTTAACCATGACAGTTATTTTTATTATTCCATTGTGGCAAAATGAAACCCCAAATCACATGCTTTGCCAAAAATGTTTTATTTCCTCCCTTAATCTCCCTGTGAGACAAGACACCTGAAGTTCTAGACTCCAGAACAAGGGTGGCAAATTCTCTGTCCTGTCAGACATCAGCAATCAGTCGTAACTTCTCTCCATCTAAACCCGAATGGGGCCTGGGTAGCTTTTCAGGACTAACAGCTATTCCACATCACTCTGAACTGGCAAGCAAACGAATTATGCATGTCATCCTTGCCTTAGGTCATCAGCATTGTGTGACAGAAGGCAGATGTCAAAGCCCCAGGAGGCACGACTAAAAATGACAGAAAGTGGGGGTTAGGGGGAGAAAGCATAAGAACACAAGAAGATTTTTCAGCAGGAGTTTAACATGACAGGTCACAAATGGGAGCCTTTTCCTCTCTAGGCGTTTCTTTCATCTGGGATCAGGGTGGTGGAGCCCGAGCATGGCTCCCTCAGTCCCGCAGTGGCTGGAGTGTGGGTGCCGGCAGTCTCGGGCACGCCTTCCAGGGCCCCGCGTCCAGCTGGGCTTGAACCCTGGCCATTCGTCCAGGGAGGCAGTTCATTTGGAATTCCAAGGGCTCGATTTATCTTGCACCAAGCTGCAGGCTGATAATAAATGGCTGGTGAGTTCACCAACCACCCTGCTTCCCAGCCATTGCTCCAGCGCAGCCGTTGGTCACAGAGGGTGTCGCCCTGGAGTGTCTGGGTGCCAGCCCATCCATCTCCCTGCACCAGCCCCAGGCTTCTTGCACAAAGATGAACCACGATGACAATCCTTCCCCAAGGAGACAATGCGGCAGAACCAGGAGGAGGTTGAAGACAAATGCCAAGAAAACAGGTCCATCCATCTTTTCTGTTTCTTTATTCATTCGACAAATATTTGTGGAGGCCCAGGGCATTTTCAGAGGGCCTGGAGGGAGGGAGACGGCAAATGGATGAAGCGGGTTTCTGCCCGCCGTTTCCAGGACACGGGGTTCTACAGTGGTCGGTCAATAACAGGAACGTGTGATAAATGGGGCGACACCTGAGGGAGGTCACATTAATCACGTCCTGCTGAAAACCCTGCAGAGGCTTCCCGAGGTCGCTGAATAGAGCCCCATCTCTTGGCCTTGGCTCATGCAGGCTGACGTACTGGGTCCCACCGACTCTTGGACGGCATCCTGACTGACGGCCCCGTCACCCACCGGGTTCCAGCTACACGCACCAGAGGGCTCCCATCTCTCCCCACTGGAATCACCTCAGGACCTGGACACCATCTGGGGTGGTGGAGGTTTCTCCCTTCATCACACGTCGGCTCACAGCCCTCTGAGCCCACCGATTGTGCTGCTCCCCTCAGACCTCTCTCCCGTCTTTCCTGTTTGAGAGAGCCTGTCTCTCGCCAGCCAGGAAGCTCTGGGAACATGGAGACCTTTTCCTTTTTGTTCTCAACTATGTCTCTAGCCCCGGGAGCACTGCCTGGCCCCTAGAAGGTGGTCAGTAAGTCTCCTGTAGCTCATGAATGACTGTCCTAGCGATTCGTCACGGAGGACCTTTACATCGGTGGTCATCTCTCTGGCCTTTGAGCTACATGAAAAGGTAGATGGAATTGCTGTGCCCCCTTGACGATGAGGAACTCAACTTCTGAGAGGGTGGCATCGGGATTCCCACCTAGGTCTGGGTGACTGGGGAAGCCAAGCTTTTACCCGCAACCTTGCACCTCCTCTTCGCACCTGCATGTATGTGGCCCGGTCCTTGATCGTTCTCCCAGCACCTGCTCGGGGAACAAGGCTGCAGTCTCAGCTCCCTGGAGGCCTGGGCTCAAGTTCTGAATCCAGTGACGGTCTGAAGGCGGCTTGGCCTCCGCAGTCTCATTTCTCCACAGATATGGAGGAGGAGGTTGGGGGAGGTCGGGGGTGCCACTGGGGCTGCAGCCCAGACAGCTCCATTCATCCACACAACAAGGGCTCCACTGCTAACCTGCAGCAGAAACTTCTGGAAGGGCCAGCCTCTGGGGTTCCCTCATCTCTTCCTTGCCAGCATCCTCTCTTTTTTATTTTGAAAGTAAAGGTGAGATAGAAGGCAGGCAGTGAGAGGAGGAAAAGCACTTAATTTTACTTTTATTTAGTTGTTCACACTAGTGGTCCCCCCCGCACCCCCCGCAGACCTGGGATGTGAACCCAGGTCCTTGGGATGTGTGTGGACTGTGCTCCTCCAGAGGTGTCTGATCAAACTGCTACTCCACCAGGGCGCACTGCCAGTATCCTCTTGATTCCGTGTTGTAGCAAAACATCAGAGTGGAATAATGAAAACACGACATTATGCTTTAAATTTACAGCATTTTTTGGTTGATATCGTCTCAGTTAATTCTCACAAAAAGGCAATATTTTAAAGATTATTTTTATTTATTTCAATGAAAACCAGATATTTCCAAATATTTAGAGATGGATGACAATAGAGGACTTCAATCATATATTTCCTTCCCTCTTGACCCCAAATCCATAAAAGTAAGAGAAAAAAATGAATCCCCATCTATCGACCATGTTCTGGGAAGGGGTGGCTGCTCGTGACATTGTAAGTAATATCAGAAGATTTGAATGAGACACTGTCTGATGTGCGGAGAAGTAACTGCAGAGAAAGGCAGCTCCCCACCCAGCTCCAAGCTCAGCGCAGAGCAGGAGGAGGAGCAGGTGCTGATGGGGGATGCTCTGTGGGCCTTGCTCTTCGCTGTGAGGCTGGTTGAATCTTCCCTCCTCCTTAGCTAGGGGCAGTGCAAGTGCAGACACTAGGACTCAAGTGCAGGCGGGGCCCCAGGGGGTCAGTTCCCCAGGAGGGAAAGGATGGCCCACAGGAGAGACATTGCTAACACTTCCCCCAGCAGCCATCACCGCGTGCTCCCCGCAGCGGGCGACGGGAGAGAGACAGGGCCAGCATGCTGCACCTCGGATAAAGCATGAGCTAAGCCAGGAATCTGTCAGTGTTTCGGAACGAAGTCCCTCCAGAAAGAGAAGAACGAACAGCCAGGAGAGATACCACAGCAAACAGAAGATGGCACTTACATGCGACTACTTAGAAAGAGATGGGGGTGTTGAATTCATAAAACGAAACAAAAAAGGAATTAGGAGCTAGGTTAGTGTGTAGAAATTTTAAAAATCATAAACACATTTCTCGTTATAAAAGTATATGCTAATTGCCAAAATGTAGAAAACACAGACTAACAAGGAATTGCAGTAATTCATAATCATGACATTGAGAGAGAATTTTCAGTGTCTTTTCAGTTTTCAAATACACAGAGATATTATTTTTCAAAGAATTGTGGTAAACTGCTACCAAACCTCTGGTTCTTGTGCGGTGGCGCCCAATGAACACTGAACATAGGACTTGGGAGACGGGAAAAGGTGAGTTTATTTTCTGCAGAAAATGGAGACAAAGATGCTAAATCTCAGGTCCTCGGGGTCCCTGAGGGAAAGCAAGCCGGGCTTGTTAAGCGAAGGGTGAGCCTGGGAACTGCGTGATAAGGGGGCGTCTGGTCATCTGGTCACCTCAGCCTTAGTATCAGCCACATAACTCAGGACCCAGAACACAGAGACGCTGACGTGCACTCTGTGAGGGGTCCCCCGTCGGTCCTCGGTTTCTCCGGATCCGAGACAGCCATGCGCCAACAATGTCCCGGGTCAGTCTGACCTGCAAGCTGCTTTTGAGACTGGGCAGGGCAAACAGAACACTAGACTATTAACCCATAATATGAGGGAGCAGCGGACAAGAAAAAAAAAAAAAGCTCATTAGTTGTACTCTTAGGGGGCTACAAGCTTTTATTAGTCTTGCCAGGCACTGCGGGTTTTCAAGCATTGCACTACTGGTAACCTCCTTCCAAAGGACTCCCGAACCTAACACCGCACTCTGAGCGTCTTCCCATGGTTCATGGGTGAAGGGCCACTGCATGGTCAGTGGTCACTCGCCGTCCATCTGTGTATGATGCCCTCGTGCGCATGGATCCATCGTGACTTATCACCACCAGTTCCCTGTTGTTATCGTGTGTGGGCTCCAACTTTTCAGTTAGGAATAAATAATCTGTGGGATAAGTACCCTTGAATGTGATTCTTGGCTCACATGTCTGTGGGTTTGAGATGGTCGTCTTCTCAAGCCCATTAAAGCAGGGGGCTCATCATCACCGTCACAGCCTGTTGTACGTGAGCGAATGACACCAAAGTCATTTCTCTGTCCCTAGCTTGCATGCTTTTGCTTGTTCTGGGCAGTGCTTTTTAAAAATCTGTCTGGAGCTTAGATTGCAGGTGTATCACTCGATAGTGTGTGAGCTTAAGAAAGTCAAGCAGTTCTCTGAACCTCAGTTGCATCATCTGTGAAATGGGGTGATCACATTATTCACTCTGAGACTTGTTGTCAGGATTAAGCGAGATAGTACAGGCGAAGAGCACCACGTTTGACCCATGGGGAGATCTTAGGATAAATTAGCCAGTTAGGCGTCTGTCCCTGGAGCTGAGCAGAAATTCACCTTCCTTTGTTATTCACACCATGGGGCAGGCTCAACCAGCCTGTCCGGATATCTCTGTCACCTCACCAGCTCTGGGAATGTTCTCTTGCTCTTCAAATGCTTCTCTCTGCAGAGGGCATTTAGCAGGGCCAGGGGGTGAGAACGCCCCTGGGGTTCCCTCCAGCCTCCTGCTGGCTGGCTTCCCATCTGGCTGCAGTCACCACCTGCTGCCCCCAGGGAGGAGCACCTCACCCATTAGGGAGATCGCAGGCGGCAGTGGAGACGGCGCACCAGCAGCGGGAAGCAGCAGAAGCACTCGCCGAAGCTAAAATGAACAAGCTTGTTGGATAGAAGGTTTTAATTAAAAAATGCTAGAGAATTATTTCCTTAATTCAGATACTTCTTCTTACTAATCACTTTCCCCTGTGCTGCCCCGAGACTTCATCTATATCTTGTTGACTCAGGGGTCTCCGCAGCCGAGCTTCGCAGGACCAGCGGCTGGAGTTTGGGGAGGTGGCTCTCAGAGGCGGCAGGTGCTTTCAAGGTCTGGAGGGGTCCCTGATATCTCCACGCTGTGTGTTCCTTCAGGGCCACCGTATCCTCGCCCAAGGTGTTAAGTAGCAGCCATGTGCTGCTGGTTCTTTTATTGGCTTCATAGGCTCGAGATCCTCATCATCTCCAGACCACATCCCAACTACCTGTTGAGGACCATCGTAGCAGCAATGGGTCTGTGATAAGCTCCTCTCCTTCCTCTTCCTTCTTCTTCCCTCCTCCCCTCCTCCCCCTCCTCCCCTCCTCCCTCTCCTCCTCTTCTTTCTCCTTCCCCTGCTCCCCTCCACCTCTCCTCCCCTCCTCCCTCTCCTCTTCCTTCTCCTCCCCCTCCTCACGCTCCTCTTCTTTCTTCTTCTCCTCCCCCACTCCCCAATTCCATGGGACAGCCACCTGCTCTGACGATCTCTCTCATCCTCACCACTCAGGGCACACCAGAAGATTCCATCTGCTGGGCCTGTAGTGATAGTGTGAGGGTTTCTCTTGTCATTAGTGCCTTCTCTATCATCTATGTGGTGGCTCGGATGTGCCGTGAAAGCAGTGCTCACTCCTCCCCCTGACGCAGCTCCCCCTGGCGGGGTTTGTGCATAAATACCCCTCCTCCTTTACCAACAGGCCAGGAGTCCTCCGGGTCGTGTCCTCTACTGTCCCTGAGCCCCCCCCCCAATGGATTCAGCTGCTCCACCCATCGTGGTGGCTGACCAGATGACACACCCCTTATTGGCTATCCTCCCTTCCCTCTCACTCCCCCGCACTTCTCTTCCCCCTCTTCTGCCTTTCCCTCTTAAATGAGACCCCACTCTTGAGCCCTTGTCTCCAGGTTTCCTCCTGGAGGCCGAATCAAGAATTCTCCTCTCTCATTTGAGCCACTGCGTCCACCTGTCTTCAACACCCTTCTCTCTAACTATCTCTCCAGTCTGACCGCCTTTCTTCCTTCTTGTTCCTACTGCTGCATGACCAGGCCACCGGCATCTCAGATGTGGGCCTCTCCTCACCTCTCCCCTGGCATCCAGTCTCCTGTCCTGCCCCGAAATCCGCCACCCGGTTGCTTTCAAAGTGCTCAGTGAGGAGGGGAGCCTGGTTATGCCAGGCTTCCGCTTAGTCTGCCAATGTCCTCAGCGATCTGTTCCAAGGTCTTGCCACATGGAACGTTTCCCTGTGCTGGACCCCAGCCTCCTGGGGCCACCTCCTTCTCCACTGTCCTGTTCCTGCTGCACCTCGTGATGGCCTCTCCTGGAGTCTTCCCTGACTTGTCTCCCCACCCCAGACTGAGTCAGCTGGCGGAATCAGTGGCCATCACAGAATTCTACAGGGTGTATCGACCAACTGGGTGGCTTCAGTGACAGAACTCTATTTTCTCACTGTCCCAGAGGCTGGAAGTCCAGATGAGATTGTCCACGTGTCTGGTTTCTTCTGTTCTCCTTTCCTTGACTTGGAGACGACCAGCTTCTCCCTGTGTGCCCAGCTGGCTGCACCCCTCGGTGTCTGCGCCCTCGTCTCCTCGTCATCACGTTTTGAGGTGCAGCGTTTAGAACTTGCTCATATGGCTTTGAGAGGGACACGATTCAGTCCATACCAGTTACCCCTCTGTCTGCTCCCACAGCCCTCACCTCCACACTGTCTTCTGACTTGGAAATGGTCACACTCCGTTCTAATGGCCTCTGTTCTTTTTTTGTCCCAACCGGGTGGTACATTTGTCAGGGCAGAGACTAGGATGTTTCCACTGGTGTGTCCTTGAAGTGCTTCCACACCGATTAGTACGGTGACACGTATTTATACAGCCCATGAATTTATGTGTCATCCAGGCCATCCTGAGGATTAAGTGATGGGGTAAAATGGAGACCCCCCCTGCTTAAAATCAGCCTGAGTCTGACCCGTGACTGAAAGACAGTGGCAATGCTGTCGGATGACCGCACCCAGGCCCTTCACCTCCCCTATCAGTCCCTCTTCTTTGGATGGTCACCCCGAACCCTCGTCCTCTGTCTCACCAGCCCTGCTGTGGGGACCTGCCGGGCTGCCTCCAGCTGTACCATCTTGGGTCAGCATGGCTCCCTTCTGCCCGGCTGCAAGGGGAGGAGCAGCCCTTCTTGTCCAGGGCCGTCACCTCTTCAGAGGTTTGAGAAGTGTCCAGTGTAGGCAAATCAATGACGCTTTCTTCATGCTTCATGTGAATGTATCAGAGATGACTTCTTTGTCCTCACTGATCCCCTCGCAGGTGCCATCGCCCCTTAATGATGCGGCTCTGCCGCCCTCCCCCACTCCAGCCTCTGACAAAAAGAGAATAATGATCCGTAAGCAAACTGGTACATGCCCCGGGGAGCAGCCCTGGAAGAGAACGTGGCCTGCGGGAGGCAGGCCGACGAGCAAAGCCGTGAAGTCACGCAGACCTAGTAGGAGCCACGGCCATGCACACCCTAGGCCCGCAGCATCTGACAGGACATTCTGTGATGATGGGGATGTTCCCTCCCTCCCTCCCTCCCTCCCTCCCTCCTTCTTTCCTTGTCTCTCCCTCCTTTCTTTCTCTCTCCCTTTTCTTTTGACATTTAAAATCAATGGTTTCCCTCCTCTATTTTGATTAACAAAAACAAAAAAAACAATCAAACTGAAAGCCAAGAAAAAAAGGGGAAAAATAAAATGATCAGTAAACTCTTCCACCAAGAGAACCCAACCTCAACGCCTTCCCCCTGGCGACCTCAGTCTTGCTGTCAGTTCACACATTTATTTTGATTTTTTTGTTATCAGTTGATGTGCATTATGAAAATAGGTGAGATCATCTAATATTTGTTTTCCCCCTTCTGACTCGCCTCACTCAGCTGTGTACCCCGCGTTCCACCCACACTGTAAGTGGCAAGATTTCATCTCTCTGCTGGCGGAGGGTGTTCCAGCGGGAGTGTTTTATTCCCACGCGACTGGGACCCCCAGCCATGTGTGGCTGAAGTGAGTGCCCGACATGTGGTTAAGGGCAATCAAGGGGTGGGATTTTTAATCAATTTTAATGAATTTAATTCTGAATAGCAACACGGAGCTAGTGGCTACCGCCTTGGACGGTGCAATTCTAGAGGCCAAGCATGTCACCTCTCAGAGCCTCTCCTTCCTCCCCTACAACATGGAGAGAACAATTTCTCTGAACAAGGTCGGCACCCGCTGCAATAGCAAACATGCTTCATGGCACAGGAGCCGTAGGCAGCAGAAGTTGACTTCTGGCCCAAGCAGCAGTCTGGGATCGTTCCTTCCAAGGTACATTGAGACATGCAGGATGACGGGCTCTGCTAGCCCAAGACACAGCGACTCTGGTCCCTCCTGGCTGGGTCAGTGGGAAGGGAAAAGTGTCAGAATTCCATGGCTTGGGATTTGGGGTGTTCTCTTAGGCAGCTGAGGCAGGAGTTGCAGCCTCGCTTCCATTCTTTGGTCCTGTGTCAACAGCACGGTCGTGGCTCCAGAAGTGTGAGGGGAGCTGAGAAATGCAGTCTCTGTGGTCATGTCCCAGTTAAAATTCTCTTGTGCTGGGCTAAGGAGAGAACACATCTTGGAGGACAGACCCTGCCTCCAGCCACCTGCCTGGTGGGTTGCAGGAAGGGGCAGATGGCTCTGCGAGGCAACACAGTGCTCCGCTCCAGTCAGCTTTTGCTGTGAGTGTCTTAGAACAATGTGCAGCTCCTGAGACGACAAACAGCTGAATTCACAATCCGGACTGGGTTCACTTGAGTCGCCCTAGTCTCAGCTGATTTGAGTTGCCTCAGGCTGTTTCGGTCAATTGTTTCGTTGGGTTGGGTTGGTGTGGGCTGGGCTCTAGGATGGCCCCAGATGGACCACCTTATCTCTGCTCTACGTAACTTCTCCTCCTTCAGCTGGCTCGTGACAGGGTTCTAATAGAGTGAGGGAACATGCACACGGCTTTTGGCGGCTTCGGGTTGGTACTCCATCGCTTCTGCCACATCCTGTGGGCCAAAACAAGTCAGCGGGCCAATCAAGATTCGAAGGCAGGAAATTATCCTTTGTCTCTTGACAGGAGGAAATGCAAAGTCCCATGATCCAAGGGGTAGATACAGGGAGGGGAATAATTAGAGACAGTTCTGCCATCTACTATAAATTGACACATATTTATACTAGCAGATAAAACAGACTGTCTGCAACTTTACAAACGCTGCGTTGGTTCCACCCCAGGACTGGGATGGGAAGGAAAGCGAGCAAACGAGAAGATGGGAAATCAGCGGAGGGATGCGTCATGAATAACGTAACTGGACTCGGATCTATGAAAAAGTAGGGTACAAATTCTATCATCCTTTTGGATGGGAACTAGCTGCAGGGGGAACAAACTCAGTTCACAGAGCAAATCTCCAGCTTTTTTTAAAAAAAATTACTGTGTCCAATTAATCACTAACTTCATAGGCGACTGCTTCAGTGTGTCGGTTTAATCAGAATCCCTTTGGTTAGTAAATACATGTGTTTGTGCTAGAAGAAGAAAATAGATGGCAACCAATGTTATTTATTGCTCCACAAGCAATGGTATGTGTCTTCATTGTCCACACATTCATACATCCAAACTCTGCGAGCATGTCCCACGGATGAGGCTCTCTGCTAAAGGCGGTGGTTGCGTTTGCCGTGTTGGACGTTGAGCTGATACCAAGAAGTCGAGCTGGTTTTGACACGAAGAAAAGGGAACAAGAATGTCTCAGAACTGCTGCTGGTTCTCTACCCTTCAGCTTTGACTGATGTCGGGCATCCTCTTTTTTTCTGGGTACCGCTGATGAAAGGACACCTTGTCAATACGACCTCTGCTGCTTTGCCTGTGGCGAGGCATCTCCCTGGGCCTAGGTGAATTACCAGTGAGGTTTGCAGCCACTTGTGGCTTCTTCTGCCAGAGGAAGGCACTTTAGCATGAACCTGGATGGCTCCAGCAGAAACTGACAGAAGCCTTTGGAGAGAGAGAATAAATGGCCTGTGGATTCGGGGAGTTCAAGGAAGCCTTTCTGCTTCAGCGTAAAACGGCTTGTCTGGCCTGCGGGATGAATCAGAAGCATAATGGGTGATGAATGGGAGTGATTTCCAAAGCACTGGGAGATAGCAAGGCCGCACAGTGAAGTCACATCTGGTGGCTGTGAGATACTTCCTGCCCGCAATGCCATCCATCTCTGTCTCTCCCTAGGCACCTGCCGCCCTGCTCCCGCTATCTCGCTATCAAAACCAGCATTCGCTCACAGCTGAGAACCTTGTTGGGACCTTGCTCTCTAGACCTGACAATTTCCAAACAATAGAGACATGCAAAATGAGGCCTGAAATGCCCAAGACTGGGGATCCTAGAGGCAAGCACTTCAAGGCTGTTCTTTTCCTGCCGGCTTCTCCTTTGATGGGAAATACAAGTGACTTAGAAAAGAAGCAGACAGGGACCATGTGCATCAGAAAAGACTCACTTGTTGGGAGGTTTTCTTCCCAATAGTTTATTATGAAAACCTATTGCAAAGTTGAAAGGATTGTATCCATCACAAGATTCTATGACGAATATTTTCTTTTTCTTGTCTTATCACATATCAATCAACTCGCCCCTCTTTTTTTTTACCGGATGCCTTTCAAAGTATATTGCACAGTTTGATAATTTTTTTAAGACTATAGATGTCAGGAACACACATGCAGGTCCATAACACATTAGCCAGGAATCTGCATTGTTAGTAATTACTAGCCCTGCTTTTCAAGTGAGAAAACTGAAGTTTAGAGGCAGGTGACAGGGACTGCCCAGGGCCACATAGCAGGTAGGGGCTGAAGCTGCTTTTGGGGCCTTTCTGTTCCGAATGGTTACAAAAGCTATCATGAGGTCACCTCATTTCCCTTGAAGAGTTGTTCAGGACACCCCTGCTTTGTGCCAATGTCTCTGACTTGTCTCCTCACTTCTGCTCAGAACTCAGCACGCCAGCCAGACCCAGACTCAGAGCCTGCGGTTCAGGCAGGGCTCCAACTTTGCTTGTCACCCTCGAAGGGAAAGTTATTGAACTTCTCGAAATCTGTAAAATGGGCAGAACAACAGTTTCTTAAGATAATGAGGAGAATCCAAGTATTGAGAAGAAGAAGCTTTTATGATGGCATTCACTGAGAGCTGCAGCCTCATCAGTCTTAGGCTATAAACTCAGGCAGGCATAAGGAGGCTAATTCTTCTCTATAACTAAACTTAGTTTTATTTAGAGTTCTTGTTATAGATCCTCCGAAACGGACACTAAGATGAGAATTCACATGACAGTGGGATTTTCCTGGAAAGTGGTTTCAGGAAATTTGAATCAACCAGGAGCAACTGACACCCCCATCAGAAGGATCAGCCAGGTCCCAAAGCAGGGTCCCACGAAGGGTGGCTTCGCTCAGTCCTGTGGGGCCAGGGTCGCTGCCGGCCATGCGTCAGTGTATAGCAGATTGGGGGCGTGGGACTGAAGACTGTGGATGCCCTTTTCCCTGCACCTGCCGGGCATCAGACAAGGACAGTCCCGGGGGGATATAAACCTAGGCCTCTGTACATGGGCGAGACAAGGGGGCGTCCAGAGGCCTGAGGGACACTATCACCAAGAGATGCAGGTGCTGACCACAGAGACTCAAAGCAGATTATGTGAGCACTAGAGCCTGACTGCAGGCAGTTCTGCCTGGGAGCAGAGCTCGAAACTTCATGTAACAGGGCTGTCCCTGTGCAGGGGCGGGGCGATCAGATCCTCCCCTAGTCTATTCCCACTGGAAACAGCTGGGACACCCCCGCTATCTCTGTGCACTCTCCCGTCGAAGTCATTGCTGAGTGAGTCTGTGTTTTGGATCAACAGGTCCTATGGCCCCCGGCCTGGCCTAGAGGAAGACTCCTTAGAAGAATGTGCTAAGCATTCTTCGAGGAAGTGGTGCTGCGCTCAGCCTCTGGGACTTAGGAAACTCGGCTTTCAGGACTTACTTTGGCATCTGGGCAAGTGTTCTGCAACCACACTGTGCTCCCAGCACCGGGACCTTGGAAGGCTGGCCTCAGGTTCACAGGGAAGATTTACACACAAGTCCTATGACGCCCCCTCCCTAGGTCACAGTCATGAGAAGTGCAGACTCCTCTGCTCACAGACATCTAACCCTCCTGGGGACCCTTCGCTGTGCCCTAGTGCCATCTGGGAGCTGCGGGGTGAGGAGCAGAGCTCTTTCTCAGGGTCCCAATACTATCTGAATGCTTTGAATCTCTTACCCTCACGTTGCTCGATATGCTTACTAAGCATCCTTTCAAGTAGTTTACTGGCAGCACAGGAGTGCTTCTCAAACATCAGCGTTCATCAGAATCACCCGGGACACCAGTCAAGTTGCAGCTTTGTGCACATACATTTCCAGAGATTCTGACTCCGGTCAGCAACCTCCGAACTCACAAGCCAGGAACTGCAGGGAGAATGTGTCTGTCACTGGTTGCTTGAATGGGGGAAAGGATGAGTGTGGAAAGCAAGTATAGTCAATATTCCAGGATTCTGATACTGCACAAGGCTTTATCTGAACTTGCGGAGCCCTTTAAAGAACGGTCATCAAATCTGTTTAATCTCCAAGCACCCACCTGATTTCCATGCTCGTGTCCTCATTATGCAGATACCCCATGGTGAGTTTTGTAATTAGGGGTGAATGTTCCCTTCCCCTCATGCATCAACCTCTTTGTCAATACCTCCCCAATGGATTTTCTTTCTTTGAGAGAAATATGGGCTAGAGAAAAATCCACTCGACTGTGGGTTCTTCCTAACATTCCTGTTCAAAGTTTGCTGTGTCTAAAAACCGACAACTTGCTTTGAGGACAGAAGGCACCGAACACTGTGGCCAAGAGTGTGGATTCTGGGGTCAGTGATCCTGTCTGTTACTTTCTTGTGTGATTTCATACAAGTTCATTTCCCTAAGCCTTCACGTCTGAAAACCGGAAAATGGGGGTAATAATATGATCTGCCACAGAGGGGCGCTGTGAGGACTTAAATGAGCGCATGTATGAAAAGCCTTGCGCTCAGGAAATCTGTGGCTGCTCCAATTACCCCTAAGGGCAGGTGTTGAAAGTCGGGGTGCTAGCCTGCTTCCTCTGGAAGTTTTCCAAGTCACCACCACCCTTCCATTTGGGAATCCTGCATTCCTGCTTGACTGCAGATGGGGAAGGAGACATGGAGTGGGTGTGAGAAGCAGTGAGGGTTGGAAGAGACCAGGGCGAGGGAGCACGCTAAGCTGTTCTGGAGAACGTTTGCTTTATGTTGGACCAGATCTCTGGAGGCCCAACTGGCTCTGAAATGGCTTTGTTGGAAATGTTAGCTGTAAAGAACAGTGCAGGGGCAAATGAGAAGGAGGCTTAGATGAGTTTTAATTATACAGTTTAGAGAAATTCCAGTTGGAGTTGGGAGAAGGGGGTTGGGAAGAGCAGAAGCCAACTTTACAGCAGGTACCATTTATTGGGGGCCAACTATGTGCTAAGCTTCCTTCTGAGGACGGACACTCATGATCCCGTTTCATCTTGTCTTAGCTGCAGTGTTGGCAACACAGAGACCGGCTGGTTTAAACAACCACCTTTTATTTCTCGACTGTGAATACTGGGCAGTCCAAGGTTAAGGTCTCGGGAGGTTGGAGGTCTGCTGAAGACCCGTGTCCTGCTCTGTGAATGACTCCTTCTTGCTGCATCCTCACACGGTGTGAGAGGGGCAGAGGGAAGGAGGGCTCGTGTCTCTTCTTCTAAGGGCACGAAGCCCATCATGAGTAACCAGGGTGCCAATATCCATGACCTACTCACCTCCCAAGGGCCCCATCTCCAAACACCAGGCCACTGGGGGCTCGGCTTTCAAGTTTGAGGGGGACACAGTCAGTTTGTGGCACACCCCTCCAACTACCCTATGAGCCAGGTATTGTTTTGACCCCGTTTTGATCGGAGGGTGGAGGAATCCTAGTTTAGGGAAGGTAACTAGCTCTCCCAAATTCACAGTGCTATTTGGTGACAGTTTCGGGATTTGAACCCAGGTCTTCTTTCTCCAAACAACTCTCTCAAGCTGGGTGTCTTAGTTTTTTTGAGAATCCAATGAAGCTCATATACGCTCATTTGAACGCACCTAGAGCTGTGTCAGTTAGGAATGTCCAGGCCAGTGTTGATCGCAGGTAGCTCACGTGTCTCTCTTGGGGTTTTTTCCTGTCCTGAGGGTTCCTGAGGTGACTCGGAAAGGGGACTCCAGAAATAAATTAAAAAATATGAATGAATGTCAGAGCAGGATTATCCACAGTTATGACCTTGGCCCAGCCGTTTCACCTTGCCAAGTCCGAGTTCTGCATCTGTAACATAAGAGGGTAATAGTATTTACTTCTGGGGTTTTGTAGAGACTTAACAAGGTATGGTCTGTGAAGTTCTTAGAACAGAGCCCAGCGCCTGCGAAGTTTTCTAGTTAGTATTTACTATTGTTGTCATTAGTTCAGAAACAATAGCCCGTATTGTTTTCTCCCTGTTAGTCATCACGTGGTTCTCGAGTTGTCCCACGACACTTCAACAAGGCAAGAACAGCCAGACTGCTTGGGATCAGATCTCAAATGTATCCCTTCTAGCTGTGTGACCTGGAGAAAGTCCCATCACCTTCCTGATCTCAGTTTCCCCTTCTGTGAAATGGGAATAACAATGGCACATATTCTGCAGTTTTGTTTGTATTTGTACAACATGATAGAACGTACCGGGAACAGACTAAGGATGAGATAAACGGTAGTTATCGTTACTGTTCCAGCTACCGGCATCATTATCATAATCTCACTCTGCTGAGTTCACAGAGGAGCTCCGTGTGTGCTAGCTTTGCCGACAGGCGACTCCTTCCAGGTTAGACAATCAATTATACTCCATCAGTGGGTTTCTTCTTACCGGGAAGGAGCCTGAGCCCTGCTGTAAAACATAAAGCAACAGATCCAACATTCACCCTGGTTGATCTAGGAACAAGAATCCTGGGCGGAAACGGACACTGAAATATGATGCTTCCGGCCCAATAAAATTGTCAGATGGGCTGCTCTGAGCAAGTGCCTGATTAAGCGAATCTAACTGCAGCCGTAGGTTACTCCTCGGCACCATTGACGAGCTGGGAATCGATCGATGTCTGGGCTGGAAGCAGAGGCGCTGCGGGGAGGTGAGGGCATCCAAGCAGACCTCTGCTGGCAGAAACAAATTAATTATGTCTCCAGGGCTGCCTGGCAGGAGGGCCATAAATCATGGCAGTAATCGATGGCTGGGGAGGTGGACAGCCCTGAGTCGGGCAAGGGGGCTCCAGAGGAGGCGGAAGGACCCGGGTCCCAGTGGGAACAGGCTGGACAGCTCCAGACCCAGCTCTGAGCTTTCTTTGTGACCTTGGACAAGTCACTTAACCTCGCAGGGTGCGTTTCTGCATCCACAAAATGGAGCTGATAATACCTATGAATGCCAGGGCTACTGGAAGGGTTAGATGAGAGGCAGATGGGCTCCCGCTGCCTGGGCCACTATGATGACCCCGTGCGGCTCCCGAGCAGCTGAAATGGTGCAAGTCCCAGTGGAGATGTGTGCAAATGTCAAAGGACACATGAGCTTCCAAAGAGGGAGCACGATCCAAGGAGTGGAAACCAGCTCCTGAGCGAGTTTTCATAGGGATTGCATGTGGAAAAGAACGAGGTTTGGGACATCTGGGGTTAAAGAAAACATGAAAATGAATCTCACCTGCTCCTTTTTACTTTCTAAATAGAATTACTAGGAAAAGTGAATGTGAAATACTCTCCACAACTTTTTACATGAGTGACAGGTTGACAATAATATTTGGGATATGGCGGTGGGATAAAGTAAGTCATTAAAGTGAGTTTCTCTTGTTTCTGTTGACTTCCATGGCTATCAGAAAATCTAAAGTTACACGGACTCACTGCCTACCGGAATTATGTGTCATATATATAATTTTCTAATAATTGTAGCCATGACATTGAATGACACTGGCCTAGTCCTTCCTCCATCTCATGTTTTCGCTTCCTGAAACTGACGAACAGCTGCGCTCTCTGGGACGAATCACTCCGTCATCCGGAGTCAGTTTCCTCACCTGTCAGAAGAGATGCCGCTCATATTCACAGAGGTGACTGTGGTCCGGGGACACCTCTAAGCATGGCTCCTGCCTTAACTCTCGCTCAGCAGAACAGCGCTGTGCGGGACACGCGGACCCATCTCACCGCGCAGGAGGCTGGGGTGCTGGATGCAAAGGCCTCACTGAATCTGTGGAACCACGGAATAAAGAGCCAGGGTACCAACCTGGCCCGTCTCATGCCGAAGCCTCCATCTTCACTGCTGGCCTGTATTGTCCTTACCCACCCGCTTACCTGACGGGAGAGGGGCCAGCAGGCCCGCGCATGCTCCGAAAACACCCCCCGCCCCACCTGTGAGCTCCCGGTGACCGTGGGATGCCTGCCAAGGGCTGGCCCATGGCCCCCCCGGGCGGCTCTTCCTCTCCCACGTGGCCACTATGGGAGCCAAATGCTGAAGCAGGAGGGTCCCTGCAAGGGGCCTGAGCGGCCCCATCTTCTCGGGATCTGAGAGGCCGCCCCCGCCTCTCATTTGCCCCTCCTTGACACCCTCCCAGCTTTCTGAAAGTGTTCCTCTTATTTCTGAAGAGATATTTCCAGGTAAAGAGGCTGCTTTGTTGGCCCGTTTCTCCCCGAGGTGGCTGTTTGTGGTCATCTGCGGAATAATCGCCTTATGTGCAGGGGTTGGTTTTTATTTGCAGAGATGGGAGGAAGCGTGGGTGCTGGGAAGCCAAGGGGAGAAATGTGAGCATGTGTGTGGGCATGTGTGTGAGTGTGTGTCTCTGTGTGAATGTGTGTCTCCGTGTGTCTGTGTCTCTATGCACGTCTCTCTCTGTCTTTATGTGTGTGAGTGTGAGTACATGTGAATGTGTGCTGTGACTTGTGTGTGTGTGAGTGCCCGGCGTCACCCCCTACTCTGGGAGCAACAACGTCCGGGCCAAACTGACCCCTGCCCTGCCATGTCATGCCTCTGGGGCCACCACAAGCAAAACCCCAGAGAAGGCTGATCAGGGTGCCCCCTGGGGGATGTGACTCTTGAGTGGACATACACAGGAATAGCAGGACGGGCGTACTGTCCTTGGAGACAAACCACCATTCCTGTGGCCACGGGGCTCGGCTGGGCCTTGGTGACTGGCCTTTCTGTGGCCTGTGGTTTGGTTTGTGTTTCAGTTCTCCGAGCCTCAGGGAACTTTCCAGTGTCCCTCCCCTTGCCTTTAAGCTAGGCCCACTCTGGCTTTGGTTGACTGAAAGACTCCAAAATGGCAGAGTCAGCCACAGCCAGGAGGAGGGGCCGACCCTCTGGAAATCTGCCCGCAGGAGGGTGGGGCTGTCAGTGGGGTGGGTCTTCACACCACATTGTCAGCCCTCCTCCAGATTTCTGCCGTTTTCACTTCCATGCTGTGTGGCCCACGTGGCCCAGACATGAAACTCAGCTTCCGGTTTCAGTTCTGTTGAAAAAACATAAAAGAAAAAGAAATTGAAGTGTACTGATCATTTTTTCCCCCCACAGGAAAATTCAGGCAGGGATGAAGTGAGTAGGTAGGCAGGCAGAAAGAGAGGCGGGAGAAACGTTTATTTGATTTTATTTAGCTGTTCATCCTGGTGGTCCCTTTGCCGACTCTGGGTCCCAAACCTGGGTCCCCAGGGTCCTGTGGCCTCCTCCTCCAGGCCGCCAGCGCTCAGCCAATCATCTTTGATGGTAGAATTTTTTTAGGTTTTAGGGGTGTGGGTAGAAGGCAGGAGGAATTAACATTTTTTAATGTGAGTAACTTTGGAAGGAAACATCAGGAACCAAGCTTTTAAAAATGTCCCTTCGTCAACACCTTTGGGGGCTGTTGGTGGTGAGGGGTGAGTCAAGACCCCTTTCCTTCCCCCGGCTTGAAGCCTCTCAGCATCTTGTTGGGTTTTCACTTCCTCTCATCCATTCAAGCTTTTCTAATCCCCCTTTCTCACCCTCCACTCTAAAAAGATGAGCAAACCTTCAATGATTCTTATTATCTAATACAGAGATGTCAGAATTTCTATGGAACTTTTAGGGGATCGCACCTCCAGACCCTTCTATCTTACCGTCTACGCCCAGCCCAAAGATAGGTTCATCCAGAAACTCTCTCCTCACTACTTCCTAATGATGAACCAGGCACCAGTCGGCAAGGCAGACATCAGCCGAGAAAATACAAATGATGGTCAATGACACCGTGGTAGGGGAGGGAGCAAAAAAGGAGAGTGAGCCCCATTTAATTGTAGGTAAACACTGCACCAGGCCCTGAGTCAAGCGCTAACTGCCTGCTTTGCTTCATCCTGTCTTCCCAATCAGGAGGTGGGTACCAAAAGGATGCCCCGGACCCACGTGTGGAGCCTGAGGTTGGAGGACCCCTACACCTCTCCTGTTCCCTGACGGTGGATGGAACGGGACTTTTTCTGCCCCTCTGTCTAAAGCCCCACCTCCATGCCCAGGCGGGCTGACCTGCATTTGTGAATCCACTTTTGAGTCATTTTTGCCCTCCACACCACTCCTGTGAGAGCCTGGAGCCTGCTCTTCACACTGCAAATTGAATCACATCCATCAGCCCTGGCACTGGCACTATTGTTCCCAGGGCCTTCCCAGCTTTAATTAGAATATTTTTATTTTCCCTGGGAGAGGGAGGATGGCCCATCTCAGCTTTAATAACCTTGCCAGGGGCCAGAACCTGCAACAGCAGGACTGGTGGACCATCAGATGGAGCAGCCAGCAGGAGAGGGAGTGGAGGGTTGTGATGCTGGGCTTGCAAGGGGGCCCTCTGCCTCCTCCCAGCCTCTGCTAGTGGTGGCGGCATGAGGGAACCCGGCAGGAAATGTCTTTGAAAAGGACACACGCATGCGTGCATGCACACACACGCACTCACGCACACACACACACACTCACTCACTGAGGCGTGAGGGACGAGGGAGTCAGCTCCCTGGCACATGGGCTGGACTTCAAGTGCAGAGGCATCTGAAGGACATGTGTGCGCCCCACATGTGCGGAGCAAAGCAGTGCAGCGGAGAGGCCACCCTGCCAGAGAAACACACTCGCCTCCATGTAACTGACACTGCTCTAATAGCCATGGGAAAATAAAAATTTACAAGAGTCAATGATATTTAATTGTGAGAATCTCTTTTATTTAACCCAGTCCCTCCAAAGAGCATCATGTCCATTTGTCATCAGCACCAGGTTTATTTCTAAAAGTTTATTTCAAGTTCATTTCAGAGGACGGCTTCACAATTGGCGTGTGGTTCACACACACAGCACATATCAGTTGGGGCGCACGTGCTCCAGGGATCAGCATGCAGGGCTGCTGTCCCAGGGCACGGGGTTGGGTTGCACCCCGGGGCCAGGTGCTCTGGGCTCAGGCCCTGCACTGGCCTGTGCCCAGGTGTTACCTGGGACACGTTCTGAGTCTCTCTCCCCTTCTCTCCTTCACCTGCGGATTGGTGCTGAGAACCGCAGGCTGCGCTGCACGCTCAGCGAGCTGACTCACCCAACCACGCGGGCACAGTGCCTGCGTGTGGTGGGTCCCTGCGTGCTCGCCGTTGGGTCACTCTTGTCCTAGAATCATGCCAGCTAATCTACAGAACGGTGTGCCACAGGCCAAACAGTTTGCTGATTGTTTTATGCTCTTTATTCATGTGAAGCCTCATAGCAATACCTTAAAGTAAAAACTATTAACATCTACATTGTTGTTTTAAAGGAAAGGTGCAGGTAGGAATGCAGGCGAGTAGGTAATCAGGAAGCAAGAGAGAGGGGAAAGGAACATTGACATTTTATTTTCAGTTAGTTGCTCCTCTCTGGACCCAAGATGCAAACCCAGGTGTGTGGGATGGAGATGAACTGTGTTTGGCGGGAGCTGGCGCACCAAACCACTGCTCCAAGGCGCACCACATTAGCACGTACATTTAGCAGAGGTGGAAATTGAGGCTCAGAAAGAAACCCAGTAACTCCCTTGCGTCACAGGATAAAACCTGAAAATGACTGAGTAGTTCCTGGTAAGCTGTCCCTCTCCACCTTGACAGCTGGACAGCAGAGTGACAGTGAGCACAGATTCTACACCCAGTTGACCTGGGTTCAAATGTGGTCTGTACCACTCACCAGCTGAGTGACCCTAGGAAGGCGACTGCCCTTCTCTGAGCCTCGATTTCCTCATCTGTGAAATGGGGACAATCTAAGATGGCAGAAGGCCCTTAGGAGAGTAATTGAATTAATATATGATGAGCGCTCGGTAGAGAGTAAGCGTGATCGTAACTACTTTTAGGATTATCAGCAACATTATTCCTCATCGCTGCCTGCCCTGTCTCGAGCTCCAGGGGACTGTAAGGCTGCAGTCCCTCCCAGAGGAGCCCCATCCTCTCCTTCCACACTACAGATCTTTGCCCAGCCCGCTCCTTCGGCCCCCGTTTCCTTCCTTCTAACCTGTCCCTTTCTAGCTTCGCTGCCCTCTCCTCCAGAAGTCTGGACTCGGTCCCCTGGGGGTATCTACGGCCCCTGCTCCTACTCCCCATGTGGTGCCGGCTGGTCTGCTGCTCGGTCTTAGGACAGAGGTTTCATCATGACAGGACGGCGGCTGACCTGCCCATCTTCACCGAGTTCTGACACAGGGTCCGGCTCAGGGAGGTCACGCAGAAACCCGCGGGGGCTGAACAGCATTCTTTCCAATTATTGGGAAAGGTGACAGCCCTCCTTCCAATCCCGTGTCACCTGGCTATTGGCACAACTCATTTTCCATTTTCCTGGGAAACAGGGCCAGCCACTCCCCGCTTTTTATACATTCTTTCCTCCATATTCTACCAAGATGTAATTTACGTACAGTAAAAATCCTTAGGTTTACAGCTGGATGAATCCAGTCAAATGCAACATTCGTGTATCACCCAGATCAATGCACATAAAATCACTCCAGAAGCTTCCCTGTGCCCCTTCCTACTCAGCAGCCTTCCCCCACAGGTGCCCGCTCTTCTGCTTTCCATCACCATAGCGCTACCTGCCTGGGAACGTCAGGTGCGCGGAGCCCTGGAGGGCAGACCCTGGGGCTCAGCTTCCTGCTCTCAGCAAGACCGCGGTGCCACTCACCACGCTGTGCATGTCAGAGGCGCCTTCCTTGTTTCTTGCTGAGTAGTGCTCCCTTGTGTGGGTCCAGAATCATGCTGTTGTTTGTGGACATGTGGATTTTTTCCTGCATAACTTCTGGTTTTCATTTCTGTTGCATGCATTCCTCAGAGTAGGATCGCTGGGTCCTCTGGTAAGAGACTGCCTGATTTTATTAGAAACGGGCGCACGGATTTCCAAAGCGGTTGTGCCACTTTATTTCTGGAAGCCTCTGTGTTCTCTGCTGTAAAATGGGCACGGTTTGCATCCTCTGTCATGGAGACACTGCGAGGAGGAGGTGCGTGCAGCAATGTGGCTTAGCGATGCCTGTGTTTCTCTCCCGTAGGGGAATTTGTGCAGTGGTTGGTGGGGCTGGGGAGGTTCAGGGCCTCAGGCCCAGTGTCAGGGTGTCCTCAGGAAGCAGCAGGGCATCCTGGTGCCAGCTTGTCACTATTGAACAGAGGATGGGTCACCGCGGAGGTGTCTGTCCCTCCAACTCTCCTCTAGGATTGCATTATGTCTATGCACTGTGAGGCAATTCAAATAACCACCATTACATGAACGTCCTTGGAGCCAGAGGGGGTAGAAGACAAGCGGCCCCACACAAAACGCTCCCGCCAGACCCGGAGGGGCACCGTCAGCTGTGGGCCTGTGGCTGGCGTGACCCTCCTTCCCGCCTGGTTTCTCTGGCTGGGAGAGGACATTCTACGCAGAATTCACAGGCAGTCCTGCGGGGAGGCTTTCTTCAGCTGCCGTGATTAAGGCTCCGTCACACCTTGACCAGAAACCACTGTTTCCTGGGGATTTGGATTCAGTTATCGAAATGGCTCTGCCATGAAACTCTGCATATAAAATCCAAGCCCCGGAGCCGGTGATTTCGATGGCGTGTCTCTGTGGGCTTCTCTTGTTTTGGGGGCTTCCCATCTGTATTGTTTTATATAGATTTCAAAAGGCCCTGGTGGCTCCGAGTCAGGCAGTTCAATCCTGGCTCTGCTTCAGACTCTCTGGGTGACACTTGACAAGTCAATGCTGCCTCTGAGGCTCAACTTCTCATCAACAAAGCAGAATTGTGATCCATTCTGTGGTCGAGACCCCACGTGTCCATTCTCCACCCAATAGCCATTTTTCCTGACTTGTAGTAGGACTCATGGCTGCCGGGAGGAAAAACTTCATTTCCCATCACTCCCCACAGGTAGTGGTGGTCATGTGACTACTTCTGGCCCAAGGAGATGGACGCACCCATGTCTCCTGCCTAGAAGGGCCCTAAAAGAGAGGGGTGAGCATCTCTTTCAGGTCCCTTCTCTCTACTGGTTGGAATGTAGTTGTGATGGCCAATCTCAAGCAGCAATTTTGGATCATGAGGAGAGAACCACCTGTGGAAACAATGGTGCCTCAAGAAAGAAGGGGCCCCAGCCATTGATGTGGTCCTGGATCCACTGTCTCTGAACTTGTTTCACACAAAAGAGAAATACACGTTTTTCTTCCTTCAGCCACCATTGCTTTCCTTCTTGTTCTCACAAGAAATCTGAATTCCAAATGACACCTGCTGAGGAAGAAATGAGCTCATTCCTGTAAAGATGTTAGCACAGTGCCTATCACAGAGCAACTCAGTATGTTACAGATATTTGTGTCATTTTAAAGGCAAGAACAAAAGAGATGGTGAATTGAGGTTGAGAAATCTGGTGCATCCATTCTGATTTGATTTAGGTGAAATAAATTCTAATAGAGGCCCCTGACCTGGTGTGAGTGTGTGTGTGTGTGTGTGTGTGTGTGTGTGTGTGTGTGTGTGTGTGTGTGTGTTCTGTTTTTTCTCAGACCTTTGATCTGGAAGGAGCTGGCCCCCATCCCTAGGCAAGTCCTCCCCTTTCTACATCTGGTATCTCATATCATTTCTAATCACCCGGTCCGGGACCCCAGCCTGGAAGCTGGAGTCTGTGCTATAATTTCTCGTTTTCCCCCCAGTGCATGGAGTGCAAAGGTGAATTACCCCAACTGATCCTTTATTGCCTTTTCTTATCCAGGAATTGAGGCTCCTGGGCAAGGACATGGAACCGGCTGCCTCTGCTCTGACTCCTTAAAAGTAGAACTCTGAAAACGAGAGCCCTACAGGACCTGCTCCCTGTCACTCGGTTTCTGCAACATAAAGTGCTTCCTGCGCCCTTACAATAAAAATATCATCATGAGTTGAGTCCCTGCTCTGTGCCAGGCATGATGCTACACTCCTCCCACGAATCGCCACTTAATCCTGACACCATGGCTAGAATTCTGCCCATTTTACAGATCCATCAGCCAAGGCTCAATGAGGTAAAAAAAAATTGCTTGGAATCATGCTCTACGGCTCCATGGGGTTTGCTGCAAATCGCAGCCCTTCCTGCCCACAGACGCCTTTCCCTCTGGCGGCCCCTGCCCTGGACTGTGCTCTCATTAGGTGCCAAATTCTTGACAGTGGACTCCCTGGAAATAGACACACACTGGGAAAGCATGCATGTCACCCTCTGGAGATTCACATACATGGATGTGACTGAGTCTTCCTGGGCTCTGCCCGGTGCCATAGACAGGAATGCCCCGCTCGCCCTGCTCCCAGGAACCCCTGCTGGCCCTGGACACATATCCTTTACCTGTTGTCTAAGCAAAGTCACATGACACACTTTTTGAAAAGAAAGGATGGAAGGGAGAGGACGAAGATGCATTTTAAGGGGAAAGGAGGGAGAGAAGAAAGGAAGGAAGGAGGAAGGGAGGGAGGAAGGACGGAGGGAGGAAGGACGGAGGGAGGGAGCACTTCTATCGATCTGTTTATTTGTGATTTCCCTTAGCTCCAGGTCTCAAACCTGGGTCCTCGGGCTTTACATGATCTATGTCCCTGCTGCTGGCTTAGCACCTGAGTCACCAAGGTGCACGGACGTACATCTCTTTTTAAAAGAGATTTTTAAGTGACATTTTCTCTAAATATTACTTAGTGATGTCTTTCCACGCCCACCCCAGAAAATATACCTGGCAGAGCTTGGGCTCCCATAGCCATCTGACAACATGACTTTGGGTTGAGACAACCAGGTGACAACTGCCCTCCTCTGGGCACAGCCCTCGAAGTTGGCCCAAAATGTCCTTTATTGCTACTTTCATCCAGGAATTGAGGCTACTCTGGAGGGGCTGGGGGAGGACACGGCACCAGCTGCCCCTCTCTCCTGTCCAATCGCCCTCCTGTAAAACAAGCAACGCTTCCCTCCACATCTGTTGAAGTGGATGGAGTGACCCAGCCCGTGTGCGGTGCCTGGTATATAGTGTTTCCAGAACGCTGGATTCCTTCTGCTGGGACTTTATTCTGCTCACAGGCCCAGCAGAATGAGATTTGTTTTGGATCATATTAAGTTTTTTAATTTGGGGACTGAAGCTTGAGGTGCTTATTTTCCCTGGCTTGTGACAAAATCACCTCATTGTCCACAAAGTTTCCCGTCTATGAATTGTTCATTTACTCACTCATTCAGTCATTCATTTCTACTGATCTTTGAAACTCACTCTCATTCCTTCCTGCCACCTACACCCCACAGGCCGCCAGTCTAATCTGCTTGGTGTCTTTTAAATTGTATTTGACTCTGTAAAACAAGTTTTGTGAGCACATCTTTCATTTTTCTAAATGGCAAAGTGCTGAGCTTTCATTCTGTTGATGGCTCGTTTGTTTTGTTTTTAAGATCCACCCTAATGTTGCACCTCCCTCAAGGGCTGCTGTGTCATACTCCCTGACGTGTATCCGCCATATTTTTCTCAAAAATTTATTTAGGGCAGACACTCGGGAGTCTCAGCTTGCTGCCACTCAGGATGATGTGAGCACCCTCAGCTGTGCCCTCGGTGGGCCTGATGGAATTTCTTGACCATACCTGCACAAGATGCAAATGTCAGGAAGAACTTTCTGACTCGTCTCACCCGGGTCCCAGTGCGTCAAGACCCTCCCCATCTTCTTAGGATCATTTCTGAAGAGCTAAAGGTTCATTTAATATAAATGTTTAAAGATCCTAAGAGTAGTTTTACATCCTTTGCACATCAGAACTAAGGCGGCCACTCAGAGCCTCATGGTCTTCTCTTGTACACCGGGAGGGGCTGATGACATTGTTTACCAAGTCAATCCAGCAGAGTCAGGACACTTTGGGTTCAAGTCCTTGTTCTGCCACTTACCAATTTTGTGCCCTTGGGGAAGTGGCTTCACTTGTCTGGCCTTGGCTTTTCCATCTGTAATATGGGTTCCTCATAGTACCAATCTCAGAGGCTGCTGCAAGAGATCAGAAAAGAATGCACGAGAAACTCCTAGCACCTTGCCTGGCACTCGCTTGAGGACATGAATAATGTTGGTTACAATAATAGTGGCAGCAACCACAGCAGACACTGTCTCTGTGTTTTGATCATCAATGAGCCTGTGATAATTCTGGCAGGGTGATTGCTTGACTGATTTCCTTTACTTCTGTCCCTGCAATTTGCTGTGCCACCTTAAGGAGGCGGTAGTGAGTCAGAGTCCTGTGGTCTGACAAATGCGCTGGGAGAAGATTCACATGAAACCCTTTGCTGAACCTCTTTTGATGGGTTTCCAACCATGAGTCTTGCTGTTGGATTTCTTTTCAGTGATCCCTTTAATGTCTCTACCCCCAGTCAACATTTTAAAAAGGATGATGAGTTGAACACCATGTTTTCCTCAGCAAGTGCCAGTTTTCTATCTACATTACCAGGGTTAGCTAGTTTCCCGTTTATATTTTAATGCAGGTGCTCAGCATTGTGTGGGCCCTACTGTCGGAGGAGAGCGTATCTCACTTTCGTGTGTACATCTGCTGCAGACTGACTTTCTTAAATCCTTTACTCATGTTAGATTCCACTTTTTAACATATTCGTGTATTGATATAATCAATATTTATTGAGTAGCTACTCTGACTCTGGGCTTGGCTGAAATAAAGCATTGCTCTGAAATTTCAGTCCACAGGGAAAGATGTTGAACAAATTGTACAGATAATAAGTCAAGCATCATAAATCTGCTATATTAATTATATTTAATTACATTATTACATCATACAAACATATCCATGCAGAGAAATAAGTACTGGAGGAGAAAGATTAAAATGTGAATGTTGATCTTCTTGGGAGGATGGGTTATGGGACAGGATTCTTTTAGTTTCAAGAGTTAGAAACTCAATTTTAACTTATTTGAGCAGGAAAGGGAATTTGCTGTCACCAGCATTAAGTTGAATGATATGAATTTGTCATTTTAAGCTCAAAATTACCGAACACTGGCAATTGTATGTGGCTCAGCTTAAATAATGGGAAAGTTTACTAAAGAGTCACCTTCAGGTATAGTCAGATCCAGGTGCTCAGACATGTTGGAAATCTCTCTCTTCACAAACAAGGGCAAGAATTGCCAGTCTGCTCCCAACCTCTGTGCATCTTAGGACAAGGAAAACAAGGCCTCTTTTCCAGGGATTCCAGAGAAAGTTCTGGACAGGTTTTCAATCGACCTGGCTTGGCTGTGTGCCACTCCAGTGACCAATAACTGTGACCAGGGCTGGGACTCTGGCCATTTCTGGGTCATAGGTCCCCCCACCCCCCAGCCTGGGGGTGGCATCAGCCCCTGACTAGTTGGGTGGAGAGTGAGCCTTGTATGGTTATTCAGAGCAAACTTTGCGCTCTGCTACTGCACGGAGCAGGAAGAAATGGCTGCCCCAGGAGAGATCAGGCAATTTCTTTCTTCCTTTCTATTTTGCCACTCTGCATTTCTTAAATTTCTACATTGAACATAAATTACTGGTTGGAAAAAAAAAAGGCTTTAAGTTATTAAAAAGAAACCCAAAGGTATTGAGAATGGCGTTTGGACAGGGGTGTGGGCTGGCTTTATTCCAGGCCAATAATGGTTTTCTGTGTAATCCCATGCAGGGCGATCTGCATTTTGTCTGCCTCTCTGGGGCCATCTGCCATGACGTCCAGCTGTCCGCAAAGCGCTTTCTTGAGGATGAAATCAGTGACCTCAGAAGTGGCATTCAGCCTGAAAACTCCGTTTCCTCACCTGCTACCTGGGGACAATAGTAGCTCCCTCCTCACAGGACTGCTGTGAGATCAGTGAGCAAATCCAGGTAAGCCCAATCCCGAAACAACCATCACCCACTGCCTCCCGTCTGTAAGACCCTCTTCCCAGGTGGACCTGCGGGGACCGGCAATGGCCCAGGGCTGGGGACGGAGCGAGGCTGATTTCAGAGCCAGGGAGGATTGACTGCTCTGTGGCTTCAGACAGGACCTGCGACCTCGCTGCCACTGTGCTCCGTCACCTGGGAAATGGGCATGGAATTACAGCCCATGCAGAGTTGAGAGGCTCTGACATTTTAACAAAACCACTCGATGCTTAGTGGACACTCAGTACATATTTGTTCTTTTCTTTCCGGTGATTTTTGAGCCAGTTCTTTCGCAGAGACAACTGCAGAAATCACATCCGTGTCGTGACCGTGTCTTTTCTAAAGATATGTACCTGGGTAAGTGTGACAATGCATAATGCCAAGTGAAAATGGTAAATTCCCACAGTCAGCGAGTTCCTGGATTATGAGTTTTATGATGTCGATTTACTTTTTCTATTTTAAAACTGGTTTTAAAAAGCTATTCTAAATGCTGAATTACCAAAGATGATCACTTATAAAATTTTCTTAACCATGACTTGAGGTTGATATTTCACAACATTATTTGTCTGTCCATTCATCTGTCTGTCCATCCACCCACCTACTTCTCCCTCCCTCCCACCTTCCTTCCCTTCCTCCCTCCCTCCCTCCCTCCCTTCATTTTCCCCACTATCCTTGTCATCTTTCCACAATTCATCCATTTATTCAGCATTCGTTCAGCCACCTATTCACCGTCTATCCATTATCCATTCATTTACCACCCATTGTCCACCTTCCACTGTCCACACATTGTCTGTCTCCGTACTAACATTCGTACTTACAACTACTGGGGGCCAGATCCTTGTTCTGGATGCTCGTCACGCAGTGACAAGTAAGACATAGTTTCTGACCTCATAAAATCTGCTTCGGATTCTTGGGAAGGGAGATGTGGCTGAAATAGCTGAGGTCGAGCACTGTGATTTGTGGGTTCAGCTTGGTATCCAGAGGTGAGGCGGTCCCTCTCATCAGGGATCAAGCGTTTCCACCATGTTACAACCATCTCACAACAGCCCACCTGTTATGTCGCCCCAAACGCCGGTGCCCTGTTGGTGCTCCAGCCTCGTGTTTGCCGGGAAGCCATCCTGGCAGATGCTCCGCCCGGCGAGCATCCATGAATCACTCAAGAAGGGTCACCTGGGGTGAGGGTGAGGGTGCGAGAGGCACTTTTAAGAGGAAAATGTTGGATTTCCTGCATGTATGGGTCTTGGGGGATCAACTGGAAATGTTAACAGGATACGACATTCTTGCAGTTTGAGTTTGAGACGCAGTTGATACCAACTTTGAGTCAACCCTCACCCTTCATGGTTTAGTCTCAGTTCATCTGAGTATTTGTTCTTGTCAGAATATCCTCGACCTCAACACATGGGGATTGTTTTGATTACTTTTGTAACCCTGTGAGGCTGGATCTATGACTGACACCATTTTTGACCTGAGGAAACAATGATCAGACCAGTGAAGTGGTTTGTCTTGGGTCGCAGAGTGAGCAGACTCAGAGGTGAGATTTGTAGCCCCAGCCCTAAACTGCGGTGCTCCCAGCAGCGTGTGTGGTGGGCGGAGGGGGCGGGCAGAGGTGTGACGTGGGCCTGAAGGTCCAAACCCCACTCTCCTCAAACACATCAGAACCCCACACGCTGGGGACACAGACAAAGGAAAGTTACTCTTCACAGAATCACCATGACGCCTCGTTCCCCGCCTCGGCTTCCATGGGGGCGACAGCTCTGGTGATAGCCTGGGTCGGGGACTTTCTGCAAACAGGTTGCATCATTGCCATGAGAGAGCCTTGAGCTGTGAGGGCAGCATTTTATGGTCTGCAGACCCTCACAGCTGGAACCAGCTGGACTGGCCAAGCTTCGTAACGTAGCATCATAAACAACTCTGCACGATCGCAGCCTGTGAGATGTAGAACAGGAATTCGCCAGAGCAGGGGAGCGGGTGGGGGCAGCACAGAGATTTGATAGGGATTCAGGGTCTTGAGGGTTTTAAGCAGGGTGATTTGCTGTGTGACTCCAAAGAAGTGTCTCTCCCTCTCTGTGCTTCACTTTTCCTCCTTAAAGAACCTGGCTGACTCAGTGCATACAGGGACTTAGAACTAGGAATGATACACATGTTCTTGGTTAAATATTACCTCGGGCCTCCTCTCTCATGATCCCAGGACTTCCTGCTTTCCTGGCTCTCCCAGTGATGGAAACACCAGCTCACAGATAGCTATGATGTGATGTCCATGCCCAGATGACAGGGACATTGCTTATAGAGCTCTGTGCTAGAGGCCCCGAGCCATCTGCGAGCAGGAAGACACAAACACAGCTGCGGAAAAGGGAGAACACACCAGGGGCACGAATAAAGTCTTAAAGGCTGGTATGCCCCCTTGCACCAGCCCAGATTTTCAGTCCCTGTCCTGAGAGAGACAGAGGAGGTTGCTTTTAGGTTGAGCAGATCAGCTGCCTGCTTTCAAGTTATCACCAAGAAAGACAGAGTTTAGGAATATTTTCGGGTGTGGCCTGGGTGGTGGGGTGGTAGTGAAAGGTTTCCATCTGCGTCCCAGAGCTCAGCTGCGAGAGACAGAGAGCAGTGATAGACAGGTTTAATTCTGTACCTCATGAGAATCTACCGAATTGTCCCACAGTGCTAGCAGATTAAAAAGAATGATAACTTGTGGACAAGTGGCCCCTCGCATGCCTTAGTGTATAAATTGGCCCACATAGAGCAGTCTTGTGTTAGAGATCACAAATCTTGAACTGCACACACTCTCGATCAAACAATTCTACTTCAAGGAATTTATCTTAGGGAAAACATTGGGCAAGAGCAGATAGACATCTTCATTATAGGGCCTGTTAGAATAGTAGGAAATAACTCAAATGTCTGGCCAATAAGACTCCTTGAGTAAATTACTCTATCAGCTCACACTGAAATACACGCAGCTTTAAGAAAATACCAACACGGTGTCCTGTCCTCGTCATAAAAGTAGCACTTCTTATTTTTCTCCATCCTCATGATGTGGCCCTGAGGGTCAGTTTCCTGGCCCTCAGTCTGCACCGTTTCCAGCTCTGCTGCGGCGACAAGCCCTGTGGGAGGGGTGCTCTGTCTTCTGAATCGCTCCCTCGGGTTGTGTGTTACTGTGTGCCTGGTCTGAAGGTGAGCTGTGACTGTGACGTGCAGTCCTTCCTGAGCTTGGCTAGATCCACGACTGATTTGCCTTTGTTCCCAGAGCAGGCGTGATGTAGGGGAAGGAGAGAAGCAATTCTGACAAATTCTCTAGCAGGGAGAGGAGCTTCTGCGGAGCACAGCAGTCAGTTTCAGACCAAATGGATCAGCGTCTCTTGATGTTTCAGATGATGCTCCCTTGTCCTCTGCGTCCTCTCAAGGGCAGCACCAGCTCCTGCTCGACCGTGCAGATACTCTGCTGATGCCAAGTCTTGGGCGGGAGGACACTGGCACCATGCTGGTCTGAGGTTCAGAGAGCGGGGCTGAGAGGCATCGCGGTGCTTCTGGTGAAGTGGAGCAACCTCTGTCCGTTTGCATCGCTCTTCAGTCTAGGCCGAAGTCTAGGCTTCAGTCTGTCACCTCCCGTGCCCACCGTCCCTGGCAAAATCCCACTGAGCACCAGAGGAAGCCACTGAAGCCTTCAGAGAAGGACAGCCGAGGAGGTGTCCCCTGGTCACCAGCTGGAGGGGCAGACAGGACTGCAAGTCGCCTCTCCAGGCTGGGCTGGGAGCAGAACCCCGGGCTCAGCGTCCAGGAGGGTTCAGCAGGTGGCCTTTTCACAATCTATGATGAATTCCCGTTCCTCTGAAGAAAAGTCCTAAGGGCATGCCTGCTTCCTCTACTCGCATGTTTCCTTCATTATTACAAAAGCAATTCGCATTGACTGCAGAAGCTTAAAACACACACGCAGATAAATAAAAAGAGGGTTTTTAAAGCCTAATCCCACCACCCAGAGACAACGGCCTACTTAAGTTTCTCTACATGTCGATATACATATATGGAAATAGTTATCTTTTATATAAACAAAATATCCCCAGATTGTATATATAGTCTTTAATTGCTCTTGAGTCGCTTACGATATATTATTAACAACTTTTCATGCATCAAATATCTGTCGACTCATTATTTTTAGAGCCTGGATTTTTCACTTTCAGGGGGCCTGCCGGAACGCTCTGTGTTCCCGACGAGACGCAGGAGCTGGGTGCTCCTGGGACAGCTCCAACCCCCGTTCTTGCGCACATACCTTCACAGGCACCCACCTTACCACCACACTCTGCCTCGACACCCTCAAGATTTTATTTTGCCTATTTGTCCGTTTTCAAATCAGCCACCTCCGGCAGCCTAGGGCTCCTAGACCCTCCCTCATGGCCGACTCTGAACCCCAAAAGGCTCAGTGGTCTCTTCACTAAGCACACCGCCCACCAGCCACACTGGCATTGCCTAACACCCTGCTTCATTTTCTTCAGACTCCTATCACCGTCTGAAATGTGACTGTGCCTGCACGTGTGTGCGCACACGCACAGACATGTGTGTATGCACACGTGGATGCCTGTCTTCAAAGACTAGAATGTGAGCAGGGATTTTTGTTTGCTTTGCTTTATTTTGTCTCTTCGCAGCTTAAAGCGGTGGCCCGCACCGGAGGTGCTGTGTGCGTACATCACATGGATGGTCGGTTTCTTGAGGCTAAAAATACTCACGTAAACATCTGCATAGCAAATCTTTGCACTCACTTAGGATGTCCTTTTAAGAACTTTCAGAAGTAGAATTTGTTGGGTCAAAGGGTAAAAGATAAGCAACTTTTTTCCTTTGATTTTTTTCTTCTTAAGGGCATGCGGGTCACAACTGGACAAATTGCCACAGGCAGTGTAGCTAGGACCTGTTTCGTCACACCTTCAACAATACCAAACATCAGCACTTAAGACCAGCCCTGCCCATTCTGGGAGTGGCAAAACTACAGAGCTGGCAAAATGAGCCGTGGATGCTGGGGGTTTAGGGACGGGGTGGAGGGAGATTTCTAGGGAAGAGAAGTAGATTGCAACGATGGATACAAGATATTCTGCATTTATCAAAACCCACAGAACTTTCCTCGCACAACAAATAAGCCTAATGAATGCAATTAAAAATTATTCGGGAGATCAGGGATCTCAGGAAGAAATGAAGACTGTGATGAAAAACCTAACTCTGCATGAGATGTCTGAAGCAATCACACTTAAGGGGTCCAGAGAAAGGTGTCGACCCAAGTGACGCTAGAAATGAGCGGGGTCTGTAAGGCTAAAGGCAAAAAGAGTGCACAAGACGGTGTGCCCAGGGGGGCTGCGTTGATGCCACGGTGCAGAGGTGCAGGAGCTGAAGAATGGAGAAGGTGGGCGGTGAGTGCTGGGAGTCAGCTTTCTCGCTGCAGCGGGAGTGGCCAGACCAGCAAGTGCAGGGGGCTGGACGGTTCCTGCCGGTAGGACAGCAGGGGCTTATCTGCAAGAGGACAGAGGAGCAGTGAGCCCTGGAGGTAATAAGGGAATCCTGGTTAATGGCATCATTCTCCAGTAAAAGGAACTAGTGGTCACTGGAGCAACAGCTGACTCCGTGCTGAGGCTGTAAATATGCAAAAGGAACCTGGGGCATCTTATCTACAGAATTTGAAGGAAGTTATCCCCAAAATTCATGTCAAAGGAGCTGAGGCATCCCCGGAAAGAGCAGAAAGGATTATCCAGCTAAAACTGGATACCTGAGAAATAAAGTGGGATTGGATTATCAGGCAAAGTAAATGTCGAATATGTAGCTATGAGTCCATACTGATATAAGGAAACACCTGTAGGACCTAGTAAATGAAGCAGAGACAAACCTCCCAAGTGGAAGAGGTCCAAACAATTCATCGAGATACTCTGCCCTCAAGGAGGGTGAGAACAGCTCCCACCCCTCAGGTGAGGGGGCCTCAGGTAGCCTCCTTCAAAGGGCACAGCATGGAAGGGCACTAAGTTTGCAGGGGAGCATCCTGAAGACCACTCCCTCAGCCAGGTGATCAAGGCCAGCACGCCCAGTGGAATGTCACGTTGAGACTCTGCGCCCTTGGGATGAGGTGATGAGCTGTGCATTTTACCTCTCTGGCTTTCTCCAAGCCCACAGCCCCGGGCAGCTCATGAGCAAAACAGACACTAATACGTTCGACAAAACACGTGAGCAGTGCTCCTGAGAACCATCAAGGTCATGGAAATGGTGGGGAATCTGATCAGGTGAAGAAGACATGGTGACCGTGGTCAACCTTTGGACAGCGTGGACTTGAACCTCACGGGCCCCATTAGAAGCAGACATTGTCTATCCAGGGGCTCTATATAAGCAGATTCAATGAACTGTGGGTGTCAGTTGATTGGACTCAGGGGTGCAGGACCCTAGATATGGAAGACTGATTATAAGGGACTTGAGCACCCTCAGAAATTGGCATCAGCAGTGGAGGGAAGGGTTTCTGAAACACACATCCCATAGATTCCAAGTTAATTAAGTGAATTTTGTAGGAGCCGAGAGTCATCCAGGGATTTTTGACGGCAGGGCAGGGGAAGGCTTTGTGCCTAACCCCGTGCTGTTCAAGGGTCAAGTAGGTGGAATATCCTATCCCTAGGGGCTGAGATTTTGAGATCCTAAAAGACATTAGGCAGAAACTGAGGATATTTGAATAAAATAGGGACTCTGGTCAACAATCATGCATCAATATTTGGTTCATGTGTTGTATGAATGCACCATTTTTGTGGCAGGATGTTGTTAGCAGGTGAAACTGGGGGCAGAGGGAACCTGTCTGCATGACCTCCTCAAGCACAGTCTTCTGAAACTTTGTCAACTGGATATCGATGAAAAACGGTATCCTTCAGTGACTTTTCTTTCATGCATCTGGTGGCTACTCACATTTCTTCTTCTCCGGATGACCGATTGTCACGTCCCCCATGGGTCCTGGCTACTTGTCATGCAGTGCCATTGCAGTCCCAGCCAGCCGATGCCACCTCGGGGAATGATGAGAGTCTGATGCAGTGTGATTTATCCACTTTTCATTACTCAGCCGTTTCAGAGCTAAATAAATGAAGACTTAAAGAGATGGGATAATTTACCCAGCCTCACCTAGGCTTTGGACCCACATCTTTTTGATTCCAGTATTCACTCACCATCATGCCTTTACTGTGAAGGACCACGGATGGCATTAGCAAGGGGCAGGGAGGGACTTCTGGCAGCTAACTGGGTTTCCACTGACAACTCTGAGTGCTGGGCTTGCAGATGTTGATGACAAGAATTCAAATCGAAGCCAATGTAGGAAATCCTAGAGGGGCTGGTGTGAGCCGTGGCTTGTGAGACACCAAACTTCCTGCCCCACACAGAGGGACTAGAGTCAGTCACTCTTGCTGAGAACAGCAAAAATGGGCTCTGGAGTCATGCCTGGAAGAGATGTAATTGTCAGGGGCTAGAAGGCAGCCCTATTCCATGTCAGGCATTAACATAATTTAAGGTCAAGTCTCTGAAAAAGGAAGCCAGGAAGGAAGGATTGAGAACCTTCTCTCTCCAAAATGCTTACACAGCAAAATTGTGGTCCCGTGCCCCCCTCACTAAGATGTGCCTTCTCAGGACTTGACCTTAAGGAGCTGGGCTGAGCAGCGGGGTTGGACCTCTGGCTTGGATGCTTGGTCCCATGCAAGTCAACTCAGCACTGCTCACCACAAAACAGAAACCCTAGTCCTTGTCCTCCTGCCCTCACAGAACTTCCCAGGGGCTGGATCCTATGGCTGCTGGCTCACGCGCTCTGCAGACCAGCATTCCTCATGCATCATTTTGTTTCCCACTCAGTAATTTAAGTGGCATGTACTGAGATTATCCTCATTTTGCAGATGGGAAAACAGGTCCCAAAGGATGATGTCACTTGTCTGAGGTCACCCAGCTTGCAAAGATTAAGTAGGAATCTTGAGCCCATCATGTTCACCAGAGTTGTGTCACTAAGCACACTGCCCCGTGATGCTGGGTGGAAAGAATGTTGAGAGGCGCTCCAGACTCCTGGGCAGGAGCTAGGGCCAGGGCGGGGGCGCTGCGTGTGTCTAAGTCTGGGGCTTGGCACTCCTGCTGGGTGGCTGTGCACACAGAGAGGCTTTGAAGGAGCAAAGTGCAGGAGAAACAGGCTTGACGGGCAGAGTGAGAGAGATCCTGCCAAAAGAAGGAGAAAGCTGGGGAAGACAGAGACACCAAAAGGGACTTTTAAGGAAGCTTTGCTCGCAGATGTAATTTGTAATCTCCAGCCTCAGGCCCCAGGAAACCTTCAGGAAAATCCAGGTTGATGAGTCAATGCCTTAGGAATGGATCCGGGTTTACTTGGTGATCAGAAAGCTTGATATTGGTGACAGAGCGGGCACTGATGGAGGGGCTCAGTCAAGGGCCAGCCCCACCTTTCCCCACCACTCCCTGGGCTGGTTGGCATATGAACCTGCCAAGTCCGACCCAGGGTGTCTGCAGACTGCGATTTCCAGGGACTCCGGCTTCGGGCCCGCTGAGGATGCAGCTTTTGAAGGGGATTAGTTACAAGGTGCAGGGTTCTAGAGGCTCCTGGCCTGTGAGTTACAATGAGGCAGAGAAACGCTTCTCTCTTCTCTCATTTTCTTCCTTTTCCTCTCCCTCGCCTCCCCGCTTCCCTGCTCGCTCATCCATCCTCCCGCCCTCTTACTGTGTTGATCTTTCCATCACGGAGGTGGAAGGCACTTATGGTCTGCCCAGCGCGCCAGGCGAGCGGCACAGACACCCTGCTTTCTCTCCCATCGTGTATCACGTACCCCCTCCCCCTGCTCATAACATATATGAAACAAATACATTTTCCCAAGCAGTCCCTGCTATCCCCAGAGCCCAAAGCAGTGGGGAGAGAGACATGCAATGCAATCAGCAGAAGCTCTCCCTCCAGATTCAGCTCTCCCTCCCGGGCAACCAGATCTTGGGAGATGTCTTTCATTTTCTCATTTAGTAAAATGAGGTTTTTCACCTTCTACTCCTGGTCTCCTTGCATAAGCGCGTTTCCATGTCGCCACACATCCGCCTAATTACAGGCTGCATAAAGGCCCTCAGTAGCCTCATTTACCGAACTGGCCTGAAATTGTTGGATATTAGTTTCTAGGTTTTTTCCACCTTTATGGATAAAGCTTTTAGGACCTGCCCTTTTAGAGGGTTCATGGGCTCAACTGAAATGGGGACAGGGAAGGCATGGCTTAGAGGATTTACAGGGTCTTGTGGCTTTCCCGAGCATCACTCTGCCGGTTTCTGGCCCCCAGAGCAGCTGGGTGCAGGTGGTTCGTGAGCCCAGCCTCTGTTCCAGCAGCTGCCCCAGCACACTCCATTAAAGCCTTTCCCCCACCTGATGTGACTTTCTAGTGACCTTTTTGTCTCTCTGTCCCTTGTGCCTGGCACTGGGAAGTCCCTTAGTCATGCAGGGAAGGGAACAAAGAGAGGAAGACAACAGAGGAGAAGGACTTCTGCTCTTAACTCGGGTCACCCCTCATTGACAGGGAGCTGCTGCGGGGTGTTAGGGGCTGAGCATGGTGACACTGTGTAACTGATTAGCCTGAACTGTACAAATGATACCTTCCCCCCAGGACTCGCCCACGACGAGGAGCTGCTTTTCACGAGTTTGTCCTGGGGATCCGAACAAATAAGCAACAAAAACCTCATGAATTTTTTAAAGAGCTTATTGGAATCAGGGGAAAACCTGGTGCTCTGAGCTTAGAAGTCCCCAGTAGATCAGGATTTGTTTCTCTGACCCCTCATTACTCTTTTTTAATCCTCTGGCTTCCAGAGTTAATCCAGGCTGTGCGTCTGGGAGTTGGGGCAGGGGTGCCCAGCCCCCGGCCAAGGTTGGGGCCTGGAGCCTCACAGGTGCTGCAATGCTGCGCTCTGTCTGTACCTGCCTGGGAAGAGATTAGAGGTGCTGGGATTGCTACACTGAGGCCTCTTAAAAAGCCTTCTCGGCTACAAGCAACACCCAAGCTTATCATCCCCCAGATGTCAGCCTTGCTGAAAGTTAAGCGGTTTACAAGGTCTTTCTGGGAAATTCTATGTACTAGAAGCTAATAGAAGGTCAGCATTTTCCATTTCTATTTTTTCCTTCTCGCTGCCCAAGGGTAAAGCTCCCTTCAGCATTTTGAAGATGGGCCTACAAATTCTGGCAAGGTGGCTAAGCACTGCACGAAACGTATACTCCCCAATGCCTGTGACATAAAGGTTGTTATTTCCATTTTGCAGATGAGGAAACTGAGACTTGAGTAGAGATGGATCCCTTACCTAGAGTCACACACAGCATGCGATGGAGCTGGGCTCTGGACCCAAGTGTGTCTGGACCCAGCACTCATGCATGTGGATTCTGCCTGCACTTGGCAAGACAAGAAAGCTCCCTTCCTTGCCCTTCCTGCCTTTGCAGAATGTTCTAGAATACTGTTAACAGACTCAGATTCTGCAGCCCTGAATGCATGCAACAGGCATTCCATCTCTGGTTTGCTTTGATTTCCTAGGACAGAAGTCAGTAAACAATAGCTTATGGCCCAAATCCAGCCCACTGCCTGTTTAGGTAAAGAAAGTTCTATGGGCTCACGGCCATGCTCATTCATTTATATATTGTCTTTAACTGCTTTCAACAGACAAAAGCAGAGCTGAGCCCTCTGACAGACACTATAGAGTCTATAAAACCGCTGATATTTACTTTCTGGTCCTTTCGGGGAAAACGTTTTCTGACTCCTAGGATCTGCAGTAATTGTCACCTATCACTCCAGAACAAATGACAGCAGCCTTGAGCACACTGTATTTCTTGAGTGCAGCCTGTGAGCTAGACACTTAGTCAGTTAGTTGCTTTCCATGGACAAACTGGAACCCTCCCATAATACTCTCAGGCAGGTGCTCAGAGAGATGAGCTCCTTCTCCTAACTACGGGGCTAGGAAAGAGGGGTCTGGGACTCATCCCTGGAGTTGACAGGCAGGCACTTTATAAACACTGGTGCTCTACAATATTAAGGTCATCATTTCCAAACAGATTGTCTCCCCCAGGTCTGGCATGAGGCTACATGGAGGCTGAGAAATGATCTGAGAGACCACCTGGGACAAGCCCTTCTAATGGCAGGGAAGAGAAATTTCAAGAGGAGTGAAAACACAGGCATCATGTAAGGTTTCAGCTCAGCACTGGCCCAGAGTTACTTCCACATATGCTACTGACCAAATACAATCACAGAGTCCAGTTCAGTGGCCATGGGGTAAGAAGGTCACTGCCACCCACAGGGAACTATTACAAGTGTGGGGAGAAAAGGGAGAATGAAGAGCAGATGAGAATGAGGCACCTCTGCCACCGTTACCCAAGCTCCTAGAATGACTGTGGGCCATCTGATCCCATTATCCACCTAACGCTCTTTCTAAAGGCGGCTCATCCAAATTCCCACCCATTGATGGAGAAACTGAGACTTAAGCCTCCTCCTGGGGTCGTCTACAGCCGAGGAGGCTTGCAGGGAAGAGGAACTTGCTGCAGGGACACTTCATGGCTTATTCCATTGGGTTTCTGATTACTGCCCTCCACAAGGAATTCCCAGAGGAGTCTAATTTCCTGTTTTGAGCAGTAACCACCAAAATTCCAATCATCAGTGGCCACCATTGCCCATTTCATTTCCTCTGGCTAAAGCGTTTGGTTGTTCTATTGTCCAATCCCAAATGGCTGTTTATTTTTCACATCAATGGCTGTTGTTAACAGTATTGATAAACAAGGTTCCCAGGTCCCCTCAACACCAGGAATAGTTCATTTACACAATAGCAGCAGCAACAAAATCGAGTTAGTCATGGGAGGTCCACCCTCGCCCAGGGGAGCTTGGTGATGAGTTGACGAGTATTTTTGGACATGGAGAGCTTGGGCCTGGCTCAGATCCACTCATTTCCTCACTAGAGCTTTCCAGAGAGTTCAGATTATTCCCTAATTTGTTCCAGATACACCGTGTTTTGTGGCTTCATTTGGGCACAAAGGTAATCAGGAGTGATCGGTTGGGCAATGGAGAGACAAGGAAGGTGAAAGGAATGCTTCATTCCCTCTCATACACTCACTCCCCGGTTCATGTGCGGTGTCCTAGAGGCTAGGAATTAAAAGCAGAAAGAAGCAGAATTATACACGGATGTCGTTTAGCATATCAGATCGGTTTTAAATGTATCTTTTCCAGGTGGATCATTGGCTTCCCATCAGCCATTGCACTACAGAAGGATAGAATTACTCTAATCACAGCAATATGATCCCCTTGCCAATGATTGGCTTAGAGGTTAGCATGTGACCCAGTCCTATCCAATGAGAAATGAGGAAAAGTCTGCGGGGCAGAACAAGTGCTGTTCTATTGGCTGCAAGACCCTGGTCCAGGGTCAGTTTTGCCTTTTGAGCAATTCCTGCCTTCCCTGGGCGGGCCTGTGTCCCATCTGTCCAACAATGGGCTTGGACTTGGTCGATTGTTTTCAAACTCTGCTCCTGGAAGCCTCGGAGATGGTTTGATTCTGTAATGAGCCTGGGGCACAGGAGCAGAGGCTGGCACCTGCCTCAGCTTCAATCCCAGCAGCTCTTTTGCTGTTTCTTTCATAGGATTAAGGTTTTCCCTGATGTGCTTTGAGAAAAGGCTTCTGCTTTAATAAAAATAATGGTAGTAAACTTGGAAACTTCTGGATTAGATCACTACGTTCCTTCTAGTTTTTCGGTAGTTGAGAGAGGACATTGGCTTTGGAGCCCAACCCTCCCATATTCGGAAGATGATCCTGACATTTTCTGTCTTTGTTAACTTGGGGAAGCAGATATTTTCCTGGGTTAGGTTCTCCACATCTATCAGGCATTCTCGTGAGGGTTTCCTTCCCCTCATCTCAGCCAGCAGGAGGTGTTATAGTTCTCTTTAATTTTTGCCAATTCCGTGGTTATACAGTGGTATTTCATGACTTTTGTTTGCATTTTCTTAACTTACTGGGAATTTGAAACCTCTTTTCCTGTAATTAATTGTTGACCACTTAGATTTTGTCTGAATTCTTAGCCTTTGCTCATTATTTGGTTCGTTTGTCATTTTTCTGTCCATTTTGTGAGAGTTCTTTAATAGAGTATGGATTTTATCCTAAAAAAGTATGGATTTTATCTTTGACCTACATTTCAGGTTTCTTTTCTAGAACCATTTTTTAAAAATCACATAATAATAACACCCATGACAATTTTCTTGTGAGGATGAAAGCACTGAGCACAATGCTGGTATATTGTTGCATGAAATATTTCTAGTATTTACAAGCCTTGGTGTGGTCCCTTGGTTCTGGAGTTATTTGCATGGGCATGTGATAAAGTCCCACTGACTAAAAGCAGTCGCGGAGCTGGGCCCACCCGTAGAGGAAGCTTGCGGCAGTCCGTTGGTCAAGGGCACCGAGGTCAACGCTACAGGTTGTGGAGGCAGAGAGTCAAGGATTTGGTGCCTCTTACTGCTGAAGCTTTCACCTAAAGCCTCCCCAGGTGCCTACACTACCCAACCCCCATGACTTTTTCCAAGCAGACTGGCCATACCTACTGTTTTAAGCAGGAGAGTACTTTTTTTTTTTTTCATATTTCCTGACCATCTTGTTTTAATACCTCAGTTTTGTCCATTTTTAATAAACCAGGGCAGCTGAGTTGCCCCAGGCCCAGTCTATTGAAGGCACTCAAAAGCAGCTGTCCCTTTTGTCCTGTATTAAAGACCGTCCTTGTTGGTGCTGACTTGGCAGACCATGGCCGTCACTGCTATTCTGCCCTCTGTGAGGAAACAGGAGCCGGGGGAAGAGGATTCACCCCTCCTCCTGCAGATCTGCTTCTTCAAAGGGAGCAGAACACCCTAGGGTGGTCAAGCTGCAGGTGAGTACTATGTGGGTTATCTCTGTCACTGTGGGGTTATCTCTAGCACTGCGTCGGTTATTGGGCACTTCTGGCACTGGGATGGTTAAAGTGGCATGTGTTTTAGGCAGGACATTTAGAGCAGGGCTTACAGGGGCACCAAATTTGGTTTTCACCTAAGGTGCCAAAATTCCTTGCACCCTGGCCATTTGTGTGAAGTCCTGATGGACCTCACCTCACTGTTATGTCATCGTGCATCAGCATTGCATTGCACTCGCTTCCTGTTGGCCTGGCTGCTCTTCTCCTGCTCGGATTGCTCTGCCTCCTTTCCGCCCACTAGTCACCAGCACAAAGCCCTGTCCCATTTTTCGCCATCCTAATGTCCCCTTTACATCTCAAGGAAATATAATCAGCCTACCCATAGGGCTTTTTACTTTTTGTTCAGGCCAGTCAGAAATCTCTTCTCAATGTCGCCTTCCAGCTGCTAATGCTGGTGCTGACTTGCACTCCATTTCAGGGATATTTTCATTAACAGCTTCTTAGTGTGGTTTCTGATGACAAGGGAACACAGGCTCACTGTCAAATGTTCGGGCAACAGCATGTATCATACCACGCTCTCCACCTCCAGTCTGAGTGGAAACTTTCCACTGTGGACATAGTCTCCAGACCTCTCCCTGTGCCCATGTGAGATCTTTTCCCTTAGCCAAAGATAGAGATATGCTTTTTACCACATACAGACACACCTCAAGGGCATTATGGGTTTGGTTCAAGACACCGTGATAAAGTCAATGTGGCCGTAAAGTGAGTCACACATGTTTGTCGGTGCATAGAAAAGTGAACTTGCCACATCCTGTACTAAAAAGTGTGCAATGACATTATGTCTAAAATCATTGCCCTTCTCAGTTAAAAAATAATTGATGGCTAAACAATGTAAAACAATGCCAATAGACTTGCCTGATGCCAGGCTGCCACAAACCTTCCCCTTGTGAAAGCCAGTGCCCCCGCCATAAAGGGGCGTGCTGGGCACAAGGAGAGAGATGCACATTCCCCAGCGAACAGCAGCGTGGGTGTTTTCTCCACGCTTGCTCAGTGGAATCATCTAGGCAGAAAATTAAAACAGATTCCTGGGCTTCGTTCCTTAAGAGTCAGTTTTAAAAGGGCCAAAGGGAGGCTCTGGAACCAGTTTGTTTTTTTAAACTAATCACAGATCTCGGTACTTATATTTTAACAGGACCTCCTTGCCTGGTGCTAATTTGGCATGACAGTGGTGGGAAAAGAAATATCCAGTGAAAGGAATGATTGATGGAGGGGCTCTAAGTGTCATGACAACCCCCTGCCGAGGCTTCCTGACCAAGAGAAAGGACCCGGCCTTGGCTTTAAGTCACAGTCTTTGGCATCTGTCCAGGTAGAACCCCTTAAGTAAGACATTTCTTGGTGCACTCTGGTGGAGTAGTGGTTGGGTCTGCTCTTCCAGCCAATCATAGTCCACAGACAACCCGAGGACCTCGATTTATGTCCCAGGTCCCAGGGAGCAATCACAATGAACAACTAAATCAAAATAGATAAAAATGTTTCTTCCTCTTCTCTCTTCTGCCTGTCTGCCCGCCTGCTTGCCTTCATTTCTGCCTGTACCTTTTCTTTAGGTGGGGGGGAAAAAAGGCATTACCATTAACTCAGATTCTAGAACTTTCCAACTGTGTGTCCTTGGGTAAATGACCTCTCTGAAACTCGATCAGCTCACCTGCAACATGGGACTCATACTGTCCTTGGGGCAGGGTCATAGAGAGAAGCAGTGAGTTCAGATGTGCAGGCTGGGCTCATAGTCCATCTTTCTAAACACAGCTTATATTTCCTCCCCCCGCGAGATGAGGAGAGAAAGGACTCACTGGGAGGTTTGGGGGAAAGCCAGAGAGGCCCCCCGAGGAGAGCGGCAGTCACACTAGGTGTCTTGACAAGTTAATTACGGAAAATTAGGGCAAGTCAGGTTTCCGCCTCCAGGAATCTCATGGTTAGAATCTGGACCATGGTGTGGGGCTTTAATCATTCTCCAGAGGCTGGAGACAAGAAAGGCTCTTCCTGCTGGGACAGATGATAAGTAGGGGAACCAATCAAAATATGCAAATACAGCCTAGGAAGAGGCTGGGGACAACATCAGAGAGGACTCAGGTCTTTACTGGATGTTTGCTGGCTGGGGACTCCTAGGGGAAACTCGGGGGGCATTCATCTTGCCTGACTTCCGACCTAGACGTAATAGATGGCCATGAGAATGGCCTTAATTCTCTTCCCCTCCACTTAGGCACCCCTTTTCCAATGTGACTCTGCAGTTGCTCCCGTTGAGAAGAAGATTCTGCCTCCCTCAAACGCCCTTGAATGTGGGCTGGCCCTGTCAGTGCCTGGAGAACCGGGTAACAGTGACTGTGATGGCTCCCATCCTGGGGTGTCGAGGACTGGGGGGCTTCTGTTCTCTGCTTTGGGGTCTTGCCTGGTCCTCATGAGAACCAACCTGGGCCAGAGGATGAGTGACCTTGCGGAGGAGAGACCAGTCATGTCACAGGGCCATCCTACATTAACCCTTCACCAGTGGGCCCCAGATATGTGTGAACTCCCAACCCAGAGACAGAGCCACCTGAATCGGGCACATCGGTAAGCCCAGCTGAGGCCAGAAGAACCACTGGCTGACTTGTAGACAGAGTCAAAGAACTGCTTCTTGTTTTAAGCTGTGCATTTGGGGGCAGTTTGTTAGACAGCAATAGTGACCTGATGCAGTATGTGTGTGTCATGATAACAATAGGAAGATAGTAAAATTGTAGTAACAGTCAGAGCTTCTGTTCACCATGCTTCAGGGACTGAAGCTTTCCCTGACACTCCAGGCAGAATTGGGTACCTCCTATGGGTTCTCCCATCCTCCTGAGTTTGCCCATTATAACCCAGCTTGGCCATGACGACATAGCCTCCTTCCAGTACAGTTCCGACCGCCATGAGTTCTAACAGCCACTTCATTGGCAAGTCTTCATCTTCAGCTGAATTCTGTCACCCCATCCATGGTCTTTCGACCCACCTCACACTTCACACACTTAGAATGACATGAGCAAAGCACTCCGCAGAATATGAGCCTCATGGCAGTGGTGTTAGGTTATAGCTGCCTCGCTTACTGCTGTGTCCCCAGCTCCTTGCAGAGTGCCAGGGCCACTGAGATGCCCAATCCCTGTTCTGCCAATGTCTTATTCCCTAATATTGGAACTCTGGATCAACACAGGAGAAGAATGGTGAGAGAAATATTGCAATGTCACCTTCAAGGGAGCCTTTATGAAGATTTCCAGTGGGAATGGCCTGAGGCTCAGCTGGATGCCCACTGTGCTGGGGCCACTTCACCAGTCACTCAGCATCCTGCGCTAATCGCTCTAACCATAACCAACAACTGTGAGCTGCTCATGGCTCACAGAAGTCCTCACCATTTGTCCTCTGATCCTTGTAGCGAGCCCAAGAGCCAGGTGGGATCCTCGTTTTGTAGATGACTCCTGGGGAGGTGAATGAATATGCCCAGAGGGTTGGTTGTTCATTGATAGGCCTGAGACTTAAATCCTGAGTTTGCTTTATTCCTACCAGGTGCTTTTTCTTCTTTATACAAATACCAGTGGGTTACCAGCCTCCAGCTCTGTCACCATCTAGGTGGGTGTCCTCGAAATAGTATGTAATGTTTGACTACCACCTGTATAGAACTTTGTGGAAAAAACATTTTTTCTCCCTTATAATAATACAGAACTTTTGTTAAGCAGATGGTGTTTTGTATTATTATTCAGCAAATATTCACCCTTCCCTCCCTGATCAGTGAGGAAAGTATATTCTCTCGTCCCATGAATGTTGAGCTTGGATATGTGAATTGATTGGGCCAAATAGGATGTGGACAGGAATAATGATGTTTCTGCTCAGGCAGTGACTCAGTTTCTGCCAGTTCTTGCTTTCTGCTCATTGAATGACCGGTCCAGGCAGGAGCTGATCTTTAGCCTGAGCCTCCAAATGAGGAGCCATATGGATCAAATCCAACCCTTACCCACTCAACCTTCAGACATGCAAGGGAGAAACAACTTTGTCGGAATCCATTGTGATTGGAGGGGCAGTGTTTGTGACATGGTTTGTCCTAGCAAAAGCTGACTAACACAAACACCTGCTTCCTGGAGCATGCAAAACACGTGCCATGCGGGACTCATTCAGTCCTCACAGCAACCTCTGAGAGCAGCTCTGCAGATGCGCTGACCTGCGACCCTCTGGCCCACCCCTGGATGGACAGAACCCAGCACACTGCCAAGGACATAGGCATACAATTTCCAAATGAACAAATGAAGGAAACGTAGGAACCTTGCACCACTTACCTGCTTTGTGGCGAATGCGTGAGTAATAATAATGAACTATCAGGTGCCAGGCACTATTAGGCATTTGCTTAACTCAGAAATTATTTCAACAAATGTTTATTTGCAGCTGCCTTACTCCAGGTTGGAAAATAACCGAAGTGAACCGAACAGACTCATTGCCTGCCCTCTGGGGGCTGAAATTCTGCTGAGGAGAGAACAGACAGGATATATACAAGTATGATATAATAGAATCAGTAATAAATGTTACGAAAAATAAACCAAAGTCAGGAAGGAGATTGAGCATGCCGGGTGGGGTTGTGATTTTGAACACGGTGGCGTGTGAAGGTTTTTGGTAGAAAGACTTGAAAAGGGTGAGTATCAGGTTCAAGTAAATGCCTGGGGGTGAAGATTGTCTCAGGGAATAACCATTATTCATCTATTTTATGGAGGAAGACAGGGGCTCAGAGTGATTAAATTGCTTGCTCTTTGTCAGATGAGAAGTGGCAGAGCTGGGGCTTGGATGCAGGGAGCCCGACCTCTATGCCGTACCCTTGGTTCCTTTGCAGATGGTCTTTTCAGAGCTGCCCTGACGTAGTAGTCGGTCTGGGAATCCATGTAATGATCCTGGGCCTCCACCCAGGGCCCTGAGCTGTCTAGTCATCCGGATTTCAGCTGATGACAGTGGGAAACCACTTTGGTTCCTAATGGATTCAACACTCTCCCAATGCTCCATGGTATTAGCCTTCTCATTCAGGGGCCCAGCGCTTGATAAAATGAGGAGGCACTAAACCTTCCCAAGCCAGAGGTGGCTTAAAAATATTGCAGAGCCTGCCTTGCATGAGGCTACCACTGTCTTTTTGATTTCGGTGGGGGTGGGGAAGAAAAGAGTGGGGACCCTCCCCAGGACTTGGGCTTCCCACTGGGCAGCAGGTAGGGCACCAGCATACTGGGCTGGGTGGGCAGTGGCCGCCACACCGCCAGCTCCTTGGCCACCTGGAATGAGGTGAACCTAGAGAGAAGAGGCAGACTCTCCCAGGGGCCAGCAGTGGGCAGGGGCGGAGAGCAGAGTTTCTGAGCTCTTTTGGAGATATTAGTCCTGCTTCCTGTGTCTACATTCTCAAAAATTCCTTTTCCATCTTCCTCTTCCTGTTTCTATCCCTGCCTGACCTCATCACCAAGCATCTCCAAGGAGAAAGCTTTTAGTGTACTGTGCTGTTTGGTACAGAAGCCACTTGTCACTTGTGTCTAGGGAACTAGTGACATGTAGCCAGTCCACACTGAAAGGGGCTCTCCATATGTGCTGGATTTTGCCTATTTTGTGCAAAAGAGGTATCAGAGAGTTCAGTATATTTAAATTGGCTACATGTTTAAATGGCAGTATCTTTGATGGGTTACCTTAAATAAAATGATCTATTTTCAATGTAAGGCTTTTGTCATTTCGTTGTTTACATTGCTACATTCATCTTAGGACACTGAAACTGCACCTTAATCCGTGTATATCTCACACCACAGCCTCCATCAGGGTTCTATGCTCTGCACCACGCCTTGCTGCTTCCCCCCTTCCTCCCCCCTCCCCGCCCACCCAGCCACTGTCTCCTATCCTGTGAGTTTTGTTGGGGTTTTTCTGTTCATTTGTTTTGTTTCTTTACGTTTCACAGATGCGTGAAACCATCCTGTATTTTCCTTTTTCCTTCTGGCTTATTTTATTTCACATGATCCCCTTCAGTTCCATCCAGGTTGTGCAAATGGGCTGATTTCATCTTTTCCTTTTTCTCCAGGTGCATAGTTTTTCATGGAGTCTCTAGACCACAGCGTCTTTATCCATCATCTGTGGGCTTTGAGGTTGTTTCCAGGGCTTGGCTCCTGTGAACTGTGCCTCCCTGAACGCCGGGGTGCAGATTGGTTTCTGATTAGAGATTTTGTCTTTTCGGGGTCTCTGTTTAGAAGTGGGACAGCCGGATCAACTGGCAGCTCCAGCTTTCTACTAAAACATTATTTAGAAGTTAGAATATGTTACCTGGTTCCTTTTCCTTTCTGAATGTGGCTTCTACAAGTTTAAAGTTACATGTTTTTTGCATTAGTGGCTAGATCAAATTTCTGTTGGGGAGCGCTGGCCTAACTCTTCTTTCTCATCACCCCACATCAATTCATGAAGAATTTTTCCACACGGCCACCCAGGGTGGCCATACAGACAGACATCTGGGAGATACGCACACACGCTAGAAATAAACGGCACTCCAGGGGCACTCGCTCTGTGCCCAGCTCAGTGCCATGCGGCTCACTTAGACCAGGATTTCCTCACAGCAGCACCGCTGGCATTTAGACTAGGTCACCCTGTGCATGGGGCGGAGGTGGTGGCGTCGTCACCCAGCAGGATGTCGGCCGGGCGCACACCTGGATGCACCGTGAGTGGGAATGTCCCATCATCAGCCAGAGGGGTTCGTGGTGGTGGAAGGAGGGGCCCCTGTGTCTGTAAAAAGTTCAGCAGTACCTGCTAGCTACCATTCCATGCCCCAGTGGTGGCAGATGAAAGTATCTTCAGATCCTGCCGAAGTCCCCTGGTAGGCAAATGAATCCCCATTGAGAGGACTGATGGAAGTGATTCGTTTGGACCCTCATTAGTTGGCAAGGAGCTATGATCGCCCCCGTGTCGCTGACCAGGAAGCTGCGGCACGAGAGGGGAAGAGTCTTCTGCAAAGTCACGCAACGGGGATGTGTTGAAGCTGGAATGAGAACGCACGTCTTTCTGACTCCAGAGACGGAAGTTGCCTGCAGGGGACACAGGATTTCTGCTTCATTCGGGAGGCTGACCTTCAACATTTGGAGCTTTATTAGAGGCTAGAGAATCACTGAGAACTGGATGTAAACTAAAATGGTGAGCAGGAGTGAGTCTGGGTGATGAGGTAGAACCGTTTCATCATCTTGAATTTGTCCTTAGTTGGGTCACCAGATTGTGCAATTCATGGGGCCACCAATCTCTCTGGAACTTTGCTGCGTGGAACCCCAGCCCCAGTGTTAGCATATGTTATATGATTATATACAACAATATATACATATTGTGAGAGGCAGCGAGGACTTGGATCACGTGGCCACTGGCCGCAGGACCGGCTCCTTGTAAAGAGCAGCCCTGACTATGAGAAAGAACAAAGAGTGGGGACTCCACAGGGAACGGAAGTGACCGGACGTTCATTAGCAATGAGACTGTCACCAGGGATTGGGGATGGCGCATAAGTCATTGAAATCACATAGGAAAGAAAAGAGCCATTGGTAGTCAACCATCATCACTCACTCACTTCTTCACTACTCCCTTCACTCATTCACTGATTCACTCATTAGTTCTTTCAGTCATTCAAACACTCAGCTACACACTCACTATCCCACTTTATGGAGAAGTTTCCGTAGTGGTTCAGCAATCTCTGGGCTTCAGAAGCAGATCTGCTGGGTTTGAATCCCAGCTCTGCTGCTCTGTGATCTTGGAGAAGTGACTTAACGTGGCCACGCCTTCCTCGTCTCAGCCTTCAAAAGGGGGCAGTGAAATCAACCTATTTTGGTTATCAGATAGAATGACAATACAACGTATGCACATTTCTCAGCACAGTCCCAGAGACTCAGTGGTTGTCAATAAATAATTGCATTATTATTGATAGCATTAGTAATTCACATATTCACTCATTCCTCACACATTTGCTGAATACCTAATATGTGTCTGGTGCCATGTTGTCTGTGTATATGCATGTGGAACTAGACTTCTAGAAGGCCTTCCAGGAATGTATCTCTACCCTGGTAGCAAATTAGATTAGATTTTAAATAATGCCAACATACAGAACACACGTAGCCCCATCAAATCGTGACCTCTGGGGTTGGGGTCAGGAGTCAGAATCACCTCCTCCAGGAAGGATCCCCAGATTCCTCCGGAACCAAGCAACTCCCTCTGCTAAATACGCCCCCCATCCTTGCCTCCACGCCCCCAGAACCCTGCACATACCCCTGATCCCCCACCCCACCATGCAGTTAGTACTCAGTATAGATTTTAGGGAAAACAAACTTCTACTTGGTGCAGACTCACGGACTTCAAATAATTTGTAACATCTCCTGAGAAGAAAAAGCAGTTGTAGCTAAAAGAAATGCAATGGATTCCCAGGCCAGGGGCGGAAGATGGGGGGTCGGCCACAGGGCTGCTTGCCCAATCACCTGCCACCTTCATAAGCCTGGAGAGCAAAGGGCCTGGCCCCTCAGGGTGAGCGCCCCCAGGTCCATTCAGGAGGCTCAGTGAGCCTTCTAGATTAAGTCCCTCTGAAGTAGACCCCAAAACAAACGTGTCCTTGGAAGCAGCAGGCTGATGGGGAAGGAAATCAACACACGTGTGAATGAGCAGGTGAATGCTGTGGGCACCCAGCTCCACTGGGAGGCTCCTGAAAAGAGCATAGAATGTCGCCAGAGTCGTCTCATGGCAGGACAAGGGCCTGCGGGTATGTGGGCACCACGAATTCAGTCCGAACAGAAGCCAGCTCCGACCCCTGCAAGGCCCTACGAACGATGGCTCCCCGACCGCACAGGAGCAGAAGCTCAGGACCACACAAATGGGGCTCAGATCCCAGCTCCTGGGCTCACCAGCTACTTTTTTCTTGCCAAAGAGGGTTTAAACCAACCGAGCAAAGGGAGATCTGAGAAAAGGCTGGGTGGCCTGGATATTCTTAGCAGTGAGTGCGAAGAGGAAAAGAGTTCTCTAGGCTGTGGGGCGACGTCGCACCTTCCAGAGGGAGCAGCCAGGCCACAGTCCTCTCTGGCTTGCCAAGCTTGGTCGGAAATTCTTTCCACCCCAGGCAGTGGGGAATGTGGAGAATGCAGGGTGAGTCTGCCATGGGCCTACAGAGCCCCTGAACTAAGTTTCTGCCTGTGCTGCCGGAGTGGTGGTCAGGCGTGATGGGGGCTGTGCAGACAGCCAGGCCTGGCACACAGGACCCCTGAGTCTGGGCGCTGGGCCCAGCTGTAGTTTTCCTTCTGCGGAAATGCTTTGATTCACCCCAGGAGGGTCAGAGGAGCCGAAAAGACACATGCCCAAGCATCAGGAGAGGGGGCAGGCAGGACACGCGCCGAAGCTCCAGCTGTTGTAGTTTCAGGAAGAGCTGAATGCAGTTGAGACTTGGCCTTGTGGTCCTGACTGTTGTCACCATCCAGGCGACAGACACAGGCCTTTTCCTCCGCCAGCAGAGTGGGAGGAATACAGGTTCTGGGTTCGGGGTCTTGGGTTCAAATCCCGACTCTAACAAAATGTCAGCCAACATTGTTGTGTCTGGGTCTCCTCAACAGGCCCTGCAGGACGGGGATGCTACGAGGGTCAGTGAGTTCACACAGGTCTTAGAGCAGAGCCAGACACGCAGAATGTACCCGATAATAGTGAGCCACGAGCCCAGCATAAAACATCATCCATAAATAAATCGTGGCCATCACGAATGCGGGTCACTTCTCCTATCATCCATTCAGACTGTGGGAGGGTGTTTTAGAAGACCTTGTGCAGGAGTCCAGATGTGGCCTGGAACCTCAGATTTTCTCCTTAGTTGCCACGTGGCAAGTGTCTCAGTTTCTCTACCTGTTCATGGGAACAGAGTTGGAATGAAGATTCGAGGAGAAAGTGAAGAGAGATTGTTTAGCTCAGGGCTTAGACCACGGTCCTTTGATTTATTTTTTGCTAGAATTCGACATCAACCTACTCACTCAGTCATCAAACACTAAGTGTGTGTTTCTGACATTAGCTCTCAGACAGGAGCCAAATCCAGTATTACCCTTAACAGGCTGATTCCAAGTATCTGTGTCCCCTTAGCGACGGGGGACTTGTTTCCAGTAGAAAAGGGACGAGGACAACAGGAAGGCAGAAGTAATGCCACCTGCTTTGACTCCGAGGCCTGTGGGTACTGTACTGCCCAGGGGCAGGTGAGTTGGCATTTATAATGGACAAGTTCACGGTAGCAGGAAGCGGGGCTCGCACCCTATTCTCTGTGCGTAGGCCTTGACCGCACTCTTTGGGAAACCTGGGGCAGGGTGGTGGCTGAAAGAGGCTGCGCATCTTAACAGTCAGAGGCTACCTCCCATCCATCAGCGTGGGAGGGCCTCGGTGACCCACTCAACCAATAGAATGAAGCCGAAGGGCTGTCCTGGGAAGCCCAAGGTGGGGCCAGATCCTTGTTGCCATGGTAACTGAAACACCTAGGAAGTAGGAAGGCTTTGGACCATTGTTACGAGACCACCCAGGGAAATAGGAACATCTTGATTAAAGAAACTTGGGGAGCTGCACAGTGGACCTATCGTTAGAGTTGCCCCGTGTGCTTCAGTACTTGCATGCTGAGAAGTCCTGCATTAAGGAGTCCCTTCACCCCATCAGTTCATCAGTTCCACCTTGTTCCACCCACCACCTTCCCTTGTAACTTA